>JAABKJ010000755.1:21915809-22236287 GCA_011634705.1 Andricus grossulariae
GTAAAAAATTGGTATTTTCGGCTGGAAAATTAAACAATTTCGTAGAAAATTTAACTATTTGATTGAAAATTTATTTATTTTGTTGAAAATTCGTCTTTTTTGGAAGAAAATCAATTTTTTGGTTAAAAATCAAATTGTTTGGTTGAAAATAATCTGTTTTAGATGAGGATTCAAGTATTTTGTTAAAAAATGGTCTTTGTTGGTTAAATCCAAATGTTTTTTATTTTAAATTAAAATCTGTTTTTTTTTTAATATCAACTATCACATTTGTCGTTGAAAATTCATCTTTTTAGATTGAAAATTCAACTCCTTGGCTGAAAGTTGAACTAATTTCTTGAAAATTCTTTTTCTTTCGGTTGAAGATTTATAATTTTATTTTAAAAACTTCGTTTTTTGGGATAACAATGACTTTTTTAACTGAAAATTTATCTATTTTGTTGAAAATTTAACCGATTGTTTGTAAAATAACTTTTTTGTTGAAAATTTCACAATTTGGTATAAAATAAAACAGTTTTGTAGAAAAATTGTTTTTTTTTTTTTAATGAATTCTCCTTCGTAAAAATTACACTACATTTTTAGTTAAAAATTTATCTTTTTTAGCTTGAAAATTCAACTATTTGGTTGAAAATTGATTTATTTTGTTGAAAATTCGTCTTTTTTGGAAGAAAATCAATTTTTTTGTTAAAAATCAAATTGTTTGGTTGAAAATAATCTGTTTTAGATGAGGATTCAAGTATTTTGTTAAAAAATGGTCTCAGTTGGTTAAATCCAAATGTTTTTTATTTTAAATTAAAATCTGTTTTTTTTTAATATCAACTATCACATTTGTCGTTAAAAATTCATCTTTTTAGATTAAAATTCAACTCCTTAGTTGAAAGTTCAACTAATTTCTTAAAAATTATTTTTTTTTTTTTTTTTTTTTTTAATATTAACTATTAAATTTTTCGTGCAAATTGATCTTTTTATATTGAAAATTCAACACCTTGGGTGAAAGTTGAACTACTTTCTTAACAAAAAATTTGTTAACTGAAAATTTAACTATTTTGTTAAAAATGCAACCGATTGGTTGTAAAATAACTTTTTTGTTGAAAATTCATATTTTCGGGTTAAAAGTTCAACTATTTTTATAGAAAAATCGTCTTTTTGACTCAAAAATTTCAAAGTTGGTAGAAAATTTAACTATTTGTTCAAAAATTTATGTATTTTGTATAAAATTCGTCTTTTCTGAAAGAATATCAATTCTTTGCTTAAAAATCAAATTGTTTAATTGAAAAAAACTTGTTTCAGATGAGGAGTCAAATATTTTGTTAAAAATTTGCCTTTGTTGGTTACATCCAACAATTTTTTTTTATTTCAAATTAAAAACAGTTTTTTTTTTGTTTTTTTTTTAATATCAACTATTAAATTTTTCGTGCAAATTGATCTTTTTATATTGAAAATTCAACACCTTGGTTGAAAGTTGAACTACTTTCTTAACAAAAAATTTTTTAACTGAAAATTTAACTATTTTGTTAAAAATGCAACCGATTAGTTGTAAAATAACTTTTTTGTTGAAAATTCATATTTTCGGGTAGAAAGTTCACTATTTTTATAAAAAAATCCTTTTTTGTTACTTGAAAATTTCATAATTTGGTAGAAACTTTAACTATTTGGTTGAAAATCGATGTATTTTGTTGAAAATTCTTCTTTTTTTGGAAAAAATCAATTTTTTTGTTAAAAACTAAATTGCTTAGTTGAAAATTATCTGTTTTAGAGGAGAAATCAAATACTTTGTTAAAAATTTGTCTTTCTTGGTTAAATCCAACTGTTTTTTTTTTATTTAAATTAAAAACTGTTTTTTTTAAATTTCAACTATTACATTTTTCGTGGAAAATTCATATTTTTAGATTAAAAATTCAACTCATTGGTTGAAAGTTAAATCACTTTCTTGAAAATATTTTTTTTTTAAACTAAAAATTTAACTATTTTGTTGAAAATTTAACCGATTGGCTGACAAATAACTTTTTTATTACAAAATTCATGTTTTCGGGTTAAAAGTTCAACTGCTTTAATAGGAAAATCATCTTTTTGACTTCAAAATTTCAAAATTTTGAATAAAATTCAACTATTTGGTATAAAATTGAACAGTTTTGTAGAAAAATCGTTTTTTTAACTTAAAATTAATTCTCCCTAATAAAAATTACAGTACATCGTTTTTAGTTGAAAATTGATCTTCTTTAGCTTAAAAATTCAACTATTTAATTCAACATTTTTAGAAATAAAAAAAATACAGACTAAAAATTACCCAAATAAAATTTGGACTAACATCATATCCATTGTTCAAAATTTTTAGTTGAAAATTTATGTAATTTGTTGGAAATTTGTAATTTTTGGTTAAAAATTGAACAATCTGATCACAAATTTATGTATTTTTTTCGAAAATTCGTATTTTTAGCTAGAAAATGAATTTTTTGTTAAAAATGCAATTTATAGTTGAAAATTAACGTATTTTAGTTAAGGCTTCAAGTATTTTATTAAAAATTCGTCTTTTTTATTATATTGAACTTTTTTATTTAACATTAAAATCTGTTGTGGTTTCAAAATCCACTATTACATTTTTTGGTGAAAATTAAACTATTTTGTTAAGAATTTAACTCTTTTGTAAAAAATTCCTCTGTTTGGCATGAAAATTCAACAATCCAGTAGAAAATTCAACTGTTTTAAATTTTCGACTCAAATGATGAATCTTCAACTGCAATAGTTGAATTTTCAACAAAAAATTAATTTTTGCTAAAAAAGCTAAATTATTAACCAAAACTTAAATAATTATATTTCAAGTTCGATTTTCAAACAAAGTGATGAATTTTCAACTAAAATTGTAAGTCTTTGACTGGAGTAGTTGAATTTTAAAGCAAAAAGATAAATTTTTAACTAAAATTAGATAACTTTTACCCAAGAATATTATTTTTTTTTACCAAAAAATACGAATTTTCAACAGAATACATAAATTTTCAACCAAATAATTGAATCTTTAAGTAAAAGAGATACATGTTCAAGCAAAAAGTTTTAATTTACTAATTATTTATTTATTGTTATTCATTTAATTATCGAGGCATACATAATAATAAAAAATAAAATTTGGAATAAATTCGAGGAATTGAAAAAAATATAGCTTATTTATGAGTGACCATTCTCGTTCAAGTCTCGCTGATGAATGAAGTGTGAATAAACAGACTGGACAGGTGCAGGAATAGATGGTTTGAAATTCCAAAATGTCGAGCGATAATTTCAAGATGTAAGCTTTCGATTCAAAAATAAGATTTTCGAGGCATGTATAATAATAAACAATAAAATTTGGAACAAATGAGCAAAGAAAATGCATATAGCTTATGTACGAGTGTTCATTCATTTTCGAGTGTCTGTAATTAATGAAGTGCGAATGAACAAATTGCTTAGGTGAAAAAATTATATATAGTTTATATATAGTGGACAAAACACCGATATTTTTCATTTTTTTATACAGGAAAATTCATAAAACAAATTAAAAATATCATTGTCTAATATAATTGTATTGGGCACTATATACAAACTATCAGACCTCGGACTCAATTTAGAGCTCAAAAATAGTGTAAATAATGTCAAAAATTTTTAAAAAGTGTTAAAATAGTGTTATAAAATTTTTCGAGTATTAAAAATGAACCTCAATATTTATTTGAAATATTTTTCTTTGGACTATAAATTATAAAAATTCATATTGATTTATCGCAGGTTGAAAAGTCTACTATTACATTTTTTGTTAAGATTTCATATTTTTTGTTTTTATTATTTGGTTCAAAATTGAAGTACTTTGTTGAAAATTCAACAATTTTGTTCGAGTCATACTTCTTGGTTAAAAATGCAACAGTTTGATTTAAATTTTCTTTCTTTCTTTTTTGAATACATTTTTTTGAATTGAAAATTCAACTACTTTATTGAACAGTAAACAATTTTGTTGAACATTCATCTTTTTTGTTTGATAATTTATCTCTTTTTGCAGATATTTAATCTTTTTTAGTTAAAAATGCAACTGTCCGGTTGAAAATTTATCTATTTCGGTCGAAAATTAACTTTTTTGTTAAAAATTAAACTGTTTAGTGAAAAATTCATATTTTCGGCTGGAAAATTAAACAATTTGGTGGCAAATTCGTCTTTTTTGGAAGAAAATCCATTTTTTGGTTAAAAATCAAATTTAGTTGAAAATAAGCAACTCCTTGGTTGAAAATTGAACTTCTTTCATAAAAATGATTCTTTTTTAACTGAAAGTTCAACTATTTTATTGAAAATTCAACCGATTGATTGTAAAATAACTTTTTTGTGAAAATTTCATATTTTCGGGTTAAAAGTTCAACTGTTTTTATAGAACGTTTTTATAGACGGATTTTCAAGAAAAAAGTTCAATTTTCATTCTAAGTTATGAATTTTCGACTGAAATGATGAATCTTCAACTAGAATAGTTGAATTTTCAACAAAAAATTAATTTTTACTTCAAAAGATAAATTGTTAACCAAAACTCAAATAATTATATTTCAAGCTTAAAAAATTAATGTTTAACCGAACAGATGAATTTTCAACTAAAACGATGGAATATTTAATTGAAATAAGTTCAATTTTCAGTTAAAAAAATTATTTTCCACCAAAAAAAAAAACTAACTTTCAAAAAAATAGTTACACTTTCAGAGAAAGTGATGAATTTTTAACTAAAATTGTAAATCTTTGGAGTAGTTGAATCATAAACCAAAAAGATTAATTTTCAACTAAAATTATGAATCTTCAACTAGAATAATTGAATTTTATACCAAAAAGATGAATTTTCAACTAATAAAAAAAATTTTTCAACCAAAAATTATGGAATACTCAACTGGAATAATAGTTACATTTTCATTTTAAAAAACATAAGAATTTTCAAACAAAAAAGAAACAAATTTTCAACAAAATAGTTAAACTTTCGATAAAAAAATTCCTTCTCATCCAATGAAAAAAGAATTTTTCAATCAATTAGCTCATATTTCAAAAAAAAAAAAATTTTGAATTAAAATTAATTATCATCAACCAAAAAAATTAATTTTCAACAAAAAAGTTTAATTTTTAACCAAGTAATTTTATTTTGAACCTACAAGGTGAATTTTCAATCAAAATCATAAATATTTAACTGGAATACTTGAATTTTTAACCGAAAAGAATGTTCAAACAAGGAGATTATCTTTCAAAGAAAAAGATAATTTTTTACGAAAAAAGTCGATTTTTTAATAACAGACGAGAATTTTGAACAAAATAGTTGAATTTTTAATTAAAAAAGACAAATTTTAATTTAAATTGTTGAATTTTGAACTAGAAAAGGTCAATTTTCAACCAAAAATGGAAGATTTAAATTTTCAGTAAAAGAAATTTATTTTAATTAGAAGTTAAATTTATTAATTTAAAGTCATTGAAAGTGAATAATGGTTCAATTGTTATTGATAATCAAAATTTGGCTTGAAACCTTTTAAAAAATTCTCTTGAAGCTATATTTTTTTAATGAAAAATCACTCTAAATTTTCCCAGGAATCTTAAAAAATTTTTATTATCTTGGAACCTTTCAAAATCCTTAAAAAGCTGAATAATTTTTTTTTCTCAAAATCTTCAAATATGTACATTTTATTTTACATTCTCTGGAATCTTTACAAATTTTGAATTATTTTTCGAAAATTTTTAAAACATCTAAATATCTTTTGAAATGATTGGATTTTTTCTTGAAACTTTTAATAAATTCTGCGAAAATTAAAAAATTGCCTTTAAATCTTCGAGATTATTATTTTTACAGTTTTTGAAATATTTTGAAATCTTTTTAAATATTCACTTGAAATCAATTTTTCCAAATAAAGAATAATTTTCAATTTTTCAAGCAATCTTAATAAAAATTTTAATATTTTGAAACCTTTAAAAATGGTTGAAAAGCTTCTAAATTTTTTGCTTGAAATATTCAAAGACCTACATTTTGTTTGATATTTTTTGACATCTTTTCAAGATTTAAATTATTTTTGAATTTGTTTAAAACTTCTAAATATCTAAATTATTCCAATTTTTTCCAAATTGATAATTGTTCAATTGTTATTTATTCATCAAAATTTGCTTTTGTTTTGAAATATTCTTAAATATTCCGTTAAAACTAATTTTTTTTAAAAATAATCATATTCCATTTTTTCTGGAATATCGGGACAATTTTTGTATTATCTTAAAACCTTTCAAAATCCTTAAAAGCTTCAAAGTTTTATTTAAAAACTTCTAAATATCTCCTCAACTTACTAAATTTTTTCTGAATTAATAAATTTTTATTTGCTATTCGGACATCAAAATTCAACATTTTCAGTTACAAATAAAAAATCTTTAATTAGAAAAATTAAAATTAACATTTTAACATTCAAATTTTAAGTTCAGCTATCCGAAGTTTTAACAATTTAAGGCATTCTGTTTCAAACAATTCAGTTTGAAATTTTTTCGTTTTTAATATTTCATTTATAATTGTTCATTTTAAATAAACAGTAAAAATTTTGACTACTAAAAAATTATTATTTTTCTTAATTAAAAATTTTCAAATTGAATTCGTCAAAAATGATATATTTGAGACTGAAACAACAGATAGTTTATAAACTTTCAATCAGAAGTTTGAGGTCCTCAAGCTGTTTGTCACGCTTGACTAAGCAACACCTCCTGCGCTCTCCGCACTAAATATACATGTGAATCTCCAATTCTTTTGAAAGAAATAATTTAAAAAAAAATGGTTGTTAACATTTTATTAACTTTTCACAACAATTTTCAAAGTTATATAAACATACGATGATGTGAGAGACACGATGACAACAAAACTGTCTTTCAGCAACCGAAAAAATTTACAAAAAAAAACTGAAATCGTTTATATCTTCTGCTTTGATTTTGGACTTGAAAATTAGAAGAAAAAAAAAGAATTTTACTTTTCAAGATCGAAAATTTATTTCGAAATTAGGTATTTTACGATTTTGGATTTTTTTTACAAATTTTTGAATGTGTTAAACACCACGAAGACATTTTGTTCCATTAAACACAAAAAATAATAATAATAATATTCTTCTATGGTATGAGGTGAAAAAATTTCCGGTTCGACATATTCAACTTTTTTCAAGAAACTATGCATTATTCAATCCAAAATACATGATTTTTGGAAATTTTAAACAAATTCTAAATTGAATAACAAATTTATTTTTTAATTTATAATCACTGAGCAAAAAGGATTCGATGAATTTCAGCATTTTTACTCAACCCTTATATATTTTTGTATTAATTTGGAATTTTTTGTAAAAATTTAATAACAATTAATTCATTTAAAAATTGGTTTTTCCACAAAGTACAAAATTCGTTTAGAAACATGGACATGTAGATTTTGATTATATAATAAAAGTGGGGGTAAAATTAATATATTTGTTTATAAAACTTGCCAAAATTTAAAAAATGATGTAATTTAAAAAAAATGGTTAACAAAAATCGCATCGAGATTTGTCGAAAAAGAATCCAGAGATCTTTTCGCTTTTGCTATCGAATCTCTAATTTGTTTATAATGCTTTACAAAGTTAAAAATGAATAAAAAATGATGCATAATTGTTAAAAATCATTTTTAATTAATTTTTTTCCTGAAAAATAGCTTAATGGGAAAGCACCCGACCGGCAATCGGAAGTTCTGAGGTTCGATTCCCAGCGGAGTAAAAGGAGAAGATCTTTTTTCAAATATCAAAAATCAATGAAAAATGATTTTTAACAGCTATACTTTGTTTATAACAATTTTCTATTTTTTCAAAAAATAAAGAAAACTTCAAGGTCATTTATTAATTATCTCGCTAATTAACGGTTTGTGGATAAAAATAGATAATTTGAACGATATGTATTTAATTCCCACGGTTGTATTGAAAATCGTGTCTGCTTTGAGTTAAAATTATTTACGCCGATTAACAATAATTAATGCAGAAACGAAACCTTCATTCTCAATCGTTCGTTTCTGAACAGATCACTCATTGTCTAAATGTCTACGCATAGAGTCCCATGAAAACCCAATGATCGAAAAATTGGCTTTAGCATGTTTTTTTATGTTTAAATAATTTTTAAAACAATTTATTATTGTTATTGACAAATTTCTCTTAAAATATAGTCAAAAGGTCGCAGGCTTTTCCAATTTTTAAAACTTATTTTCTTCTTTTGAATTAGAGTGAGGTAATAGTTAATGAAATTACTAAATATAATTGTTTAAGCAAATTATAATTGTTTATAACTATCTTCTCCTGAATTAATGCTGGATAGTTTGGTTTTGTTTTACTTTTTTTAACTATTCATTTACTTTTAACTTGGTGAGGTAATAATTATTGCAATTTAACAAACATAATTGTTCAAAAAATGTATTATTGTTAATGACTACCTTCACTTAGAGTAATGCTATAAAGTTACTATTTCGTTCTGAAATATTTAAATTTTTTCCATCTTTCGTTCCAAGCGAGGTTATAATTATTTCAAGTTAACAAACATAATTGTTTAAATTTTATTTTAATTGTATTATTGTCTATGACTATCTTCTATTAGATAAATGTCAAAAAATTGCAATTTTTCTGAAATTTTTAACTTCGACTTGGGGTTTTCGTTCTGAACAAATAATAAATAAACATTAGAGAGAATCGTTTTTTAAACAATCTCTTTCTTTTCTGTGAATATATTTTTTTGACATAAAACAGATATTTAAAATATAATTCAAATTTTCCATATGGATCACATGAAATTTAAATTTTTTCGACGCAGGTACTAAAAGACTTTTTTTTAAATTAATAATATTATTAATAGATTATTCTTAATTATTAATATTTTCTATTTTCTCCTGAGTCAAAGAAGAACTTAATATTTCAGAAAAAAAACTGCAAATTTGTTAGCACTATTCTGAGAAAAGATAGTTATAAACAATAATAAATTGTTTAAACAATCAATTTTGCTAAATTGCATTAATTATTATCTTACTAAGTAAAAATTTAACAAAAAGTTAAAAATTTCAGAAAAAATCGCAAATATAGCATGACTATCGGAGAAGATAGTTAAAAAGAAAAACAAATTTGTTTAAACAATTATGTTTTTTAAGTTTCATCAATTATTACCTCGCTCTAAAAGTGACAAAAAGTGGACCATTTCTGAAAAAAACGCTACTATCTAGCATTACTATAGGAGTAACTATAGTTATAAACAATATTAATGATTTGTTTAAGTAATTTTTGATGTTAAATTACAATAATTATTACATTGCTCTAAGTTAAAAGTGGGCAAAAAGTTAAATATTTTTAAAAAACTGCAACTTTCTAGCATTATTCAAAGAGAAAATTATTAAAAATGATAATAAATTGTTTAAACAATTATTTTCCTCGAAGTAAATTATTCGTTGCCTGCCTTTAATTGAAAAGTAAATCAAAAGTAGAAAATTTCATAAAAAAGTTCAACTTTCTAGCATTATTCGAGAAGAATATTATTATGAACAATAATAAATAATTTAAACAATCATTCATTTTGGATTTGATGAATTATTTCCTCAATCTAGCTGAAAAATTATAAATAACTTGAAAAATTCGAAAAAAACACGACTTTCTAACTCTATTCTAAGTAAGAGAAAATTACTAAAAACAATAATAAATTGTTTAAACATTTTATAAAAAATAATGATTAGTCACTATGAAGTAGTATTTTAGAAATTAGAAACAATTCATATTTAAAAAACCAAAAAAGTCTTAATTAGCACCAAAAAATCGCAAAAACCAATTTTTCACTTATGGGGATTTTTTTGTGATCCAATAAAACAAGCTTGTGAGGGTGATATTTAAAAATTAATTTTTGATTCATAGTCTATGAACCACCCGAATCGTCAATTTTTTTTTCGAGGGAAAAAATAATTTTGAATACAAAATCAAAATTTCAAATAACTATTTTTGAGTTTATTTTTTTTTTCAAGTTAATAAATAAATATAATTTTCCTAAGACTCTTGAGAAAATTCACAAGTATTTTTGAAAATTTAAGATACGTCAAATCAAAATTTTAACAAAATAGTGAATCTTCAACCAAAATAGTTGAATTTTCAACAAAATAAATTAATTTTCTAACAAGAAGATTAATTTTATACGACGAAGAGGAATTTTCAACCAAAAAATTTCTTTACAACAAGATATATGACTTTTTTCCAAAAAAGATGAATTCTCCTCAAAAAATGTAATAGCTGATATTAAAATTGAAAATGATTTTAATTTCAAATCAAAAAGAGTTGAATTCATCCAAAAAGACGAATTTTCAATAAAATAGTTGGATCCTCAACCAAAAAAGATTTTAATTTTAAACAAAAAATTTTCAATTTTAATAAAGAGTTGAAATTTCTACAAAAAGGGTGAATTTTTGAACTAAAAAGATTAATTTTCAGCAAAATTGTGGAATTGTCAACCAAAAAAGATTTTTCAGTCCAGAAAGAAAAAAAGTGTTATCCAGATAATTTCTAAGAAATTTCTTTTTATTTCACAAAATTTTACAATATTTTATAAAAACTTTGACTAAGTATGAAAGTTTGTAAAAATTTAAAAATATTGGAATAATTTTCAAAAATCTTTCCAAGTTGTAAAATATTTTCAATCTCTTCAAAATTTCTGGATATTCTTTAAACTGACTCGAATTCTTCCTGAAATTTTTTAAAAATCTTCCGGATTCGTTTTTTACAATTTTGGAAGTCTTTTGTATTGTTTTAAAATTTTTTTAAAATATTTTCTCGAAATTTATTTTTGAAAATAAAGAATCACATTAAAATTTTCCCAAAAAACTAAAACATGTTATTACTATCTTCAAAAATTCCAAAATCTTTGAGAAACTTCAAAATTTTATTTCGAAATCTTCAAAAATCTTCTTTTTGTTTCAAGTATTTTGAAATCTTTTCAATTTTTAAATTATTTTTAAAATGAGTCACAGTCGTGAATCACATAAAATTTAGTGCTTCTTCAAGAAAAGAAAATTTTGAAATTCACATGATGTTTACATTTTTATTAACAAATTGTTACAAACAATTATTTTTTTCAGAATTACAATAATCGGGAAAAATGTCTTTATCACCGCTGGAGAAAGAGGATGATTTTTCAAGACAAAAATTTTAAATTTTAAATTGTTTAAATAACAAAAAATTATTTAAAAAATGTATAATGAAACTTATAATAAAAATATTTATAAAAAAAAATGTATGCATTTTTTATATTTTTTTTCTGTAGAATCGAATGGCGTGATGAGTTTGTCCGTAACTCACAATATTTAAACAAATTTCTTATTCAAAAAATTATTAATAACTTTATAAATTGTTTATCAATTCAAAATTTTTAATTTATGAAAAATTTTTTTTACCAAATACTATTTCAATGATCAGCAATCATCCTGCTTCTCCAACAGTTATAAAATATTTTTTAAGAATTTCGACAAATGTAAGAATTAAAAAAATTATTGTTTATTACAATTTGTTACTAAAAATGTAAATCATTTTGGTTATATCTAAAGAGTGGTTTTTCTTAAAGAAAACTTATCCCCTGGATGATTCCTAAAGGGAATTTTCTACAACAATTTTGTTTGCAAGAAATTCTATTTAAAAAAATCAGTTTTTCCTTCACATTGCCATTTTTGGATTTCGAAAACCAGGAAAAATGTTTTTGAATAGTCTTAACTTTACAATTTAAGGATTTAACCGAATAAATCTTATCGGAATATTTTTTATAACAATTGAAATTCAGTTTCAGTTAATGGCTATTTTGGGTTGATTCAGACTAAACCATCACAAAAAAATTGTTACTTTCATTCTAGCTTAATTTTGTAACGCCTAAAATCGAGGAAATTTTTGTCTCAAAATAAGACCTTGTTTATTGAAAAAAAAGTTCCTCTAACCTTATTTAAAGATATTTATTTTTAATTTACTTACATTCCACCCAACGGATTGCATCAAGAAATTTTGAACAATTTCCGTTTCGTCTCGATCACTATCAGTTTCCAGTAAGGCCTCATTACATCCCAGAACACTTTCTGTTTCGCTGGAAGTTTCCTCTTGTTCATCTCTATTAGCATCATCGAGATCCTTTTTTTTTGGAATTGGTCCTTCCTCAAGCTCTTGGGCTCGTACTTTATCTGCAAGGATTGTTCCCAATTTTTCGAAAAAGCCACCATCTTCCTCCTGAAGTCTGTAATCAATAATTCAAATAATACAAAATCAATAACAATTTCATCAAATACAATCATTATGATAATTTTGTACACCAACATAACAGAAAACATCACCATAGCAAAGCAAATTTTATTTGTCAGTGCGTATCCATCTACATGTCAAGAACTTCAAGCATGTCCCAAAAAATTGAAATAATAGAAAATTTTCCAGCATACAATGGTCTATAATCCGAAATTCTTGATTTTTGTTATGTTTTACCCACTGATAACAAACAAATATCACTATGACATCGAAAATTTTATTTTTTAATGGAGATCTACATGCTAAGACCTTTGATTTAAATAGTCTTTGAAGCCTATCGAACTAAAGGAAAATATTTCAGTATAGTGATATCTGAAAAACAAAATGTCTTAATTTTTCTTATTTTTCAAACTCTGATAACAAACAAAAAACATCATTATAAGATAGGGAATTTTATTTTGTAATGGACACCTACATTCCAAGACAATCAATTTCAACCATAACCGAAGGCTATTATCTACATCAAAGAAAAGATTCCATTATAGTGTTCTAAACAAACAAAATTTCCTTCTTTTTTTTTTAAATCTTCAATAACAAAGAAGATAAGTATCAGATAAAAAAATTTATGTTTGAATCCACATCTACACAATAAAACCTTTAATTTGAGACGCCCCATAGAAAATTGAACTGAAAGAAAGAAATCCAGCATATATTGGTCCAAGAAAAAAAATTTCTCAATGAAATGCAAAATGCTTCAATTTGAGCTATATTATAAGAGAATTGATTGTTCCTCAATCTTCGATAAAAAACAACATCAATATAACACAGTAAATTGAATTTTTTGCTGTACATATATAGAGACCACGATCTTCAGTTTGTGCAATCTTCGAAGAAAATCGGATAATTTTTGGGGTATAAGTCCTATACAAACAAATTTTAATATAAATAAAGACATGGAAAAAATACAAACACTTTTTTTATTTACTTTCGTTTCTTGTTATAAAAAGTCAGGAAAATCATATTTGAAATGATAGTTTAGAAGAAATTTCCATCAATAAATACCTAATACAGATATGGATGCTTCCTTAGATTTATATAACGAATCAACATTAAATTTGATAAAACATATTAGAAATATAATTTTCATAATTTCTTTTGAATTTGTATTTCTTTATTAATGATACGATTCTTTGATAAAGTTAATTGCTTCTTTGAAATGTTTGTAAATCTAAAAAAGACGAAGATGGATGATAAGAATGAATAAACATACAGTTATCCTAAACAAATCATACCTAAAACACCATTTCAACAGAAATACCGAAATGCATCTGGAAATGCATTCCTCTTCACAAGGCCATTTTTTTTAATACTAGTTATTTTTAAGCTCATTCTCAACACACTCAAAAAAATATTTTCTGATTTAAAGGAAATCTCTTTGAACCAAATAAGAGTATTCATTGTTTTTCACGCAGAAAAAAGTTTCCTTGACTAAAAACAATAGCTTTTCGTTCCAATGAATTTTTTTTTATTTTAAGTGATTTTTTTAATGTTGGAGTTATTTTTGGTTTTACAATTATGTTAACGAATCGATTTCTTTAATTCAAAACAAATATTTTTCAGAGTGCAAATTAGTGCAGCTTCATATGATTGAAACGCATTCCATTATTGAAATACAGTAAAACATGTCTCACAACATTCCTTACGTTATTGAATTACCATCACCTGTTGTTTTTATGAATGTAATTGAAAGCTGCAAATTTCCAAAAAACCCTTGCAGCAGTAACTTTAGTAATATTTTCTGGCTTCTCTGACATACGAATTGCTGCAAGTGCTAAGTAAGGATGCTTCTCGTCTAACTTTGGAAAATGTGCCATTTTTGTATCCTCTTGCCTTCGAAAAAAATTAGAGGGTATTTTCCATGATAGGCTCGATAGCCATTTAAATGTTTATGAAGAAAAAAGAATAAAAGAACATTTTTTTTTTTAATTTTATCGCGATTGATGCTGGGAAGAGCTATAGGCTCAGAATCATGATTATATTCAAATGATAATATTCAATGATTATGTTCGAACGATTATATTCAAATGATTATATTCAAATTCAATCTTGAGAGCTGTTCATGATTTATTGGCAATTCTTTTTTCAAAATCTGTTTCCTTTTTTCATAAACCGCGATTTTTAAATTATCATTTGCATATTATCATTTCGAATGCATACAAAATTTTAGATTTTGGCACAGCCATCTAAGTGTTAATTTTTTCAATGGATTATATGGTTTGATATCATAAACGTTATAATCCATTTTTCGCGGTGAAGTTTAAATTAATTTCAAAAGTTTCCAATGGGAAGGTATATAATTTTCAAAATTTTTAGAATAATTAAACTTTAAGGTGCTTCGAACGACTCGAAAAATATTTAGTTTGAAATTTCTTCATTTTTGGGGGTTGCCTTTTCCAAATTTCACAAGTTTTCAGTTCCACATTTAGATATCAAAAATTTCAGAACAATTTCACTATTAAATCTTCGAAAATTGCGAAATTTCATATTGAAAGCATTGATAGTTTCAAATTTTGTAATTTTAGATTTAAGTATCCTAAGTTTTTTCGTTTTACTTTAAAATTCTCAAAATTGTCTGGTTCTTTAAATTCTTTTGAATTCTTTTGAATTATTTTTTTATTTGAAAATGTTCTAAAATATTAAAGTTTTAAAACACAATTTAAAAAAATACAATTTTGAATTGACAGGCTTAAAATTGTACAATTTTAAACATCGGAATCATGTATAGTAATCTTGCCTTTTATTCTTTTTCTTAGTTTTTAATTTTCAATGTAATATCTTAAAATTGACCACTTTCAAGTTAAAGATTTAAAGCATGAATCATTTAAAATTTTAAAGTATTGGATTGGATAATTTCAAGAATAAATAATAAATCCTGATGAAGTATAAAAATAAAGATTTGAAATCAAAAACTTAAAAATTGTGTTGTTCAAAATGAATATAAATCAAAATTAAACTATCTGAAATTTATACATTAGTAATTAAATAATTTTTTTAATTTTCGATGGTTACAATTTTAGAATTCTAAATTTTTATGTTGAATGCTAAATTCATTTTTCCCTTTCATACGTTTTAATTTTTAATATAAAAATGTTTGAATATAGTTATTATTGGTCAATTGGATCCACTTTCCGTAGAAGACCTTTTTTTTAATTTTGTAAGTTTCCTATTTGAAATTATTTTCAAATTTGAATTTGAATTTATCTTTTTTGAAGTTTTTTTTTAATAATTCAATTATGAAAGTTTACAATCGAAAATTTTTCTATTTTATACAGTGCAAATTAATTCACTTTTTGATCTTTGAATAATAAAATATAATAAAATATAATAAATATATAAAATAATAAAATATCTTTTCGAATAATAAAATTTCTGAGTAATAAAATTTCTGAATTGGAGAATTCCCAAATAATAAAATCACGTCGTGGGGCGAAAGCTCGTTTTTAAATAAACAGAAAGATCAGTAGATCAAAAAACTAAAATCTTCGTATATATACAAAAAGATGAATTTTCAAATAAAATTATGTATTTTCAAATAAAAAGGTGATTTTCAATCAGGAGAATTTTCTACCATAAAAGATGAGTTTTCAAATAAAATGATGAATCTTCAACAAAAAAATGAAGTTTTAACAAAAATTGTTCAACTTAGTTCAATATTTGAACGAAAAAAGATTTAAATTTTAAATAGCGCCAAGAACTCCCAAACCCCAATTTTTCACTTATGGGGTTTTTATGGGAATTATGGAGGTGATTTTCAAAAAATAATAATTCATTCGTATTCTATAGCTAATTTTGAAGAGAAATGTTGCGTTTCAACTCAATTTACCTAATATTGGTGATTCTAAATAAAATTTACAAAAATGTTTTCTTTTTCTAATAAGAATCGAGAAAAAAATTTGGATCACCCTCCTGATCATGATAACTGAAAATATTAAATTATTTTTCTTCCAACGTTTCCTTCAATTCCACTATTACGAATTGAAATTAAATTCAGCCAAAGTCCGGAACCGGTCACCAGAGTACCTCTATGCCTCGGGCAAAATTACCCCCTTCCCCACCCCCTGGGTCCCCCTACTTAAGATTTATCTGATATTTTAAAAATCGCCCGAGAAAATAAATGAGAGGGGAAAAAGGAGAAAGATAAAAGAAGAGAGATAGTGAAAGGTGGACCAGGAAAGAGACACAGGGGGTGGGTTAATAGGGGGTAGGGGACAAGGTACAGTGAGAAAGAGCGAGAAAGATGGATCTTTTAAGATGCGCCGGCAGTGTTGAAGCGCAGCATCCAGTTCGTGTGGGAATGTCGAGTCGCTGTGGGTGATTTCTGCAGGGGCGTAGTGATCCAGATAAGAAATTTCCGGATTTTCAGGAGTAATTGGTGTGAGGTTATCGCGGGACCAAAGTTGCTACGCCCCTGACTGGGTCCCACCGAAAACCCTTGAGGGCCCCTCGTTATACGATGTGCGCTTCGACAAGAAAATTTGCCTCTGAAGTTCGTGATATGCGCGCCCTTCTTGATTTATCGATCGACATTTTTTAGCGAGATTTTTATTACGTTTTGATCCGGCGCATAATATTTAACGGGTACTTTGAGAACATATCAAGTAAGGATATCGAATCTTTTATGTATGCGCCCTGCGTGACCGTGCTCGCTTTTTCAATCTGATGTCGCGGAAAATCTTCGATTTTTAGATAAATTAATCTTCGATTGAATTTAATTTCGAATATGAAGATTAAAGGGCCATTAGGAAATTTATAATAGGCTCTGAAAAAAGTTATCATCAGAGGTTAATAATTTTTAAGAAATTATAATAAATTATAAAAAGTCGTGAGGTTATGCGCAAGATTTATATTTCTCGGGTGTATGTACATACACAACATTTCGCTTAAAAAAAAATTGTATTGAAGAGTTATCACCCTTGGATGTTTCTTTTTAATTTTTTATATTTTCTGTAAAAAAATATAAAGGTTTTCATGTTAAGATGTACCATTTGGCTTACTTTGTATTAAATTAATTTAAACTATACATTTTTATGTAAAATTCACTGAGTTGTCCAAATTTTGTGGTTTCAATAACTTTAAAAAAAGTGGTCATACTTATTTTTCTCTATTTAAAAAAAATATATATTTTTCAAAATCAAATTTCTAAAAATTGCCTGATTCGAATTTTTAAATGTATTTTTTTAGGATTCTCTATAGATTACTGTTAAAAAAAAATTAAACAGCCGGTTTTAGCGTCATTTAGGAAATTATTTTTTAATGTTTTGAGCAAAAATATTTATTTATTTTTTAAGAAGAAAAAAGATTTAAAAAAATGAGTGAGTGTAAAAAACTATAAGACAAATTTAGCTACTTTTAAAGCTTGATAAAATATTTTTAAATTTCGAAATATTTTCGTGTTAGGATTTTTTATCAAAAATTTAGCTAATTTTTTATTTAGCAAGAAAAGTGCGATTTTTTGAAACATTTCAGAAGAACCATTTTTTTAAGATTTTCAGATTCTTGGGTATTCATACGGAGAACTCCATGCCGAATTCGCAAAAGATAAATATTTATCTCATCAATTTTTTTTAAACTCACACAACTTGTTACACATATGAAAATGAAAATAAATTTAAGATATTTGGTTAAAAAAGAAATTTATCGATGAGTTATAGCGTTTTTAATTTTTTATGTTTTCTGTAATGAAAAATAGAAGGATTTTTGAATAAGTTGTACCATTTGGCTGACTTTTTCGATAAATCCATTTAAATTATACATTTTTATGCAAAATTCACTGAGTTATCCAAATATTGTGGTCCTAATCATTTTAAAAAAGTGACCATGCTTATTTTTCTATATTTTTCGAAAAAAATCTATTTTTAAAAATTGCCTGATTTGATTTTTTAAATGTATTTTTATGCTACTCTATAGATTCTTCTTTTTAAAAAAATTGAAAAACAGTGGGCGCGTCATTCGGGAAATTAATTTATTTTTTAATTTTTCAGGTAAGATATTACTTTTTTTTAAAAGACAAAAAAGTTTTCCAAAATGAATGAGTCTTGAATAAATTATAAAACAAATTTTCTTTTGCTTATTGATAACGCACAGTAAGGCAAAAAATGGAAATATTTGGAAAATATTTGTGTTTTTGAATATTTGATCAAAAATTTGGTTAGTTTTTCATTTAACAACAAAATTAACATTTTTATTCAACATTTCAGAAGTACTATTTTTTTAAATGTACAGATCTATGAAACAAGGTCTTATATCTATTGCAAAACTATTAAAAATAATTATCATTGGGTGAGCATAATTTAAAAAAATTTGTAATTACGTTATAAACAAATTCATTAACCAACGTTATTTTTTGGGATTGGCATTGTTGAGTTTTTACAAATCCAGTGTTTGGTCTAAATGTGAGAGTAATTAATATATTATTACGATTAATTGAAAACATATGCTATTTGTCAATTCTTCGAATAATTTTTATAAACAAATTGCAAATATACAGTTTGAATATTTTTCAACGGACACGCTCAGTTTTTTTACGTAATCAACTAAGAATGTGTTCCCGATGACTCCTTGCTATGATGCTTTATAAATTGTCAAGAATCATTAACTATTCAAACAATTTTCGTAAACAAATTCAGATTTTGGCTATTTTTCACAGAATGCACTCAAGTTTTTTACGAAATCGACTAAAAAATGTCTTTCCGGTGACTTTTTGCTATGATAATTTGCAAATTGACAATAATAATTAATTATTCAAACAATTATCATACACAAATAAAGTATCATGGTCAAAAGTTATCGAAAAGAGATTATTAGTCGATTACGTAAACAAAAATTAAGCGTATTCGTTGAAAAAAAACTTTTCTTCACTAATTTCCTCCTAATGCAATAAACAATTTTTTAATTAAATTATGCAAACCCATTGAAAATTATTTCTAAATAGTTTTAGCGCAGATATAAGATCTTTTTTTATAAATCTGAAAATCATGAAAAAATGGTATTTCTGAAAAGTTAAAAAAACAAAATGTCACTTTTGTAGGTTAAATAAAAAAAAAATAACAATTTTATTTATCAAAAATCCAAATACCAATATTTTCGAAATTTGAAACCGTCCATTTAAACAAATGCTAAAATTTAATGAAAAGTGTAGGCTAAAAATGTGGCGAACTAGACAATTATGCAGGATTTTTTTAGCCTTCAGCAGCGACTACCAAATATAAAAAAATTATGAACAAATTAATTGAACAATTTAGCAATCGAGTGGTTTATTGATTCAATTTTTTCACTTATATTGCTATAGTATATATCCAGTGCAACAGAGATTAGTAAAGATGTATAAAATGTGGAAAATCATTATTGTTATAAACAATTAGTACACAAAAATGCCTAGAATCGCAATTTTCTGGAAAAGCTAGCCCTTAATTTTTGTTCGATTGTTCAATATGCCTTTCGATGTTGTGAATTCTCACAAATATATGTCGAAATATGATAATTATTATTTTTATAAACAAATTGGATAAACAAAAGCATAATTTTACTATTTTTATCGCAGAATTTTTAGGTTTTTTACTCAAGTCTGCTCAAAATCTGTTACCTAAAAGGCTTAACTACATAAAATTTCTGAATATAATTAATTGTCATTGTTATGAACAATTTTGTAAACAAAAGTAGAAGTTTGGAATTTTTAAATTGAAAATAATGTATTTTTAACTAAACTACTCAGCTTTACCTGAAGAAACGTGCAAACCGTGAATCTCTGTCCAGAATTGAAATGCTCAATTTTTATAAGCAAATGTAATGAACAAAAATTTTATTTTTTACACTTATTCACTTTGAAGTGACTCCATAAAGTAGCATGACCACGAATATTTGTCTTAAATCTTTAATTGAAAATTAAATATTCTGCGGAAAAAGCCAAAAATTTTACTTTTGTTTATAAAATTTGTTTATAAAAATAGCAATTGTCAATAGTCAATAATGTCTTATAGTTAAACCTCTCAGGTATTTCGAGAATTTTTTTGTTTCAAAAGTTTTTCAAAATTTCGAGCCATATTTCAGTAAACAAAAAAGTTTCTGCGTGAAAATGCGATAATTTTCCATTTGTTTATACAATTTGTTTATAAATATAATGATGTTATATTTTTAAAAATATCTATGAAAACGTACAATATTTAGAAGCATATTAAGCAATTAAACTAAAAATAAAAGGTCAGCTTTACTAAAAATTGCGAAACTACTAATTTTTGTATAATTGTTTATAACAATAATAGTGGTATGCATTTTATACATCTTCACAATTCGCTGTTACACTAGAGATAAACTACAGCAGTTTTGGTAGAATTTTTTTTATCATTATATGTATTTAATTTTTTCAATTAATTTTTTTACATCATTTATGTTAATTATTATACCAATTATTTTAATTCTGTTATTTCCCTGTTATTTGATCATGTTATTCCCTAAATGGATTTAAGAGATTTTCTGATATTTGGTTGTCGCTCATGATAACCAAGAAAAGAATTAATTAATTTTAATTGATTTGACATATATTACAATTAAGAAAAATATAAAAAAGAAAGCAATATTTGGAAAGCAAGAGTGATACAAAATTATAAAATTTTGGATTTGAATTAATCCACATTTGTGAATCATGTATCCACAAATCCTTCACTGGGATTTCACAAAATTTTCTGTAAAATGTTGTAGATTAAAAAGAAAGAATGGTTCAAAATTAATAAAAAATAAAATAATTTAGATTTTAACATTAAATCCTTCCTTTAAAAAAATGTATAACACTAATGGTTATAATAATTTCTTAAAGGTGTTTGTTTTCTTAGAAACTATGCAAGATACTCAATTATAAGGTACTTGAAACATTTTTAAAACAAATTCATGTTTCACCACATGATTTGAAAAAAATTAAAAACAATAACATTTTTGTGAATATGTATTTCATAATATATATATGTAATGAGATATGTGTCCAAGAATGTGAATATGTACACTACAGGTAGAAAATGAACAGTTTTTCTTGTGATACGTATAATACTCTGGAAATAATTAAAATTTTTCAGTTATTAAGATCATTTTAAAGGTCAGTCTCTATACTATTTTCAAAATTGTTAAGATATTTTTAGAATTTTTTTCCATATATTTTGTCTCAGGGTGAAACCGAGGTTAAAACTTGGTGCAAAACAGTCGGAAAATTTTTAAAATGTTCAAATATTTACAAATAAAAAAATAATTTCTATAGTATTTCAATAAATTTCAATAACACATTAATTATCCATCAGTGCTGATTATATTTAGAATTATTTAATTGAATAAAAAAATATTTAAGAGATCTCAGTGCATGAGATAAGAAAAGAGCAATGCGTCTATTAAAATCAAGGATAAAGTTTTTGCTCTTCTAGTAAAATTCTAGTTTCAATCCAGTTTATTAAAACTTTTCTGTACCGCTATTTATTTATTTTTTCAAGAGGACCAGTTTGTAACTGTAAAGAGCAAAATAATTTTAGACAAGTTCAACGAAGCTTAACATTACATTTGTTGACGGCAGACCTTGAATTCTAATTCAGGGTCAGCAAATACCAGTTTTTCCTACTGACAATTCATTCAAGATGAACTGCACTTGATCCAAATCCACGACAATCTGGAATGCCTTCATTTTATACACACACAGTCATACATAGAAAAAAAGAAAGCATGGTAGATTATGTCTGATTCTCAGAAAAACTTGCTAAATTCCAAGAAAATTATAAGGGGTAAATCGTCACATACTTTACCTTTTTTCTAAAACAGTACTCAAGGAAAATCACGGTACAGTTGATAATGATTTACAGTACAGAATCTTAATTCACTGGATAACTGATAAAAAATGTTAATTATTTTTGATAGTATAATAATTCATCAAGGATACTATATTTTCTAACGAATTTTCATTGAAATTTTGTAATTAATAAGTGTGTGAGCGCTAAAAATTAATTTTTAACCTGAAAAAAATGTTTGGCCTCTTTTTAATTCATACTCTTCACCTTATTGAAACATTCTTATGGCATGTTTATATTAGAATGAAAGCGTGAAGTTTAATGAAAAATATTCATCGATACAAAGCGTTCTTTCTTTAATATTTATAAATATATGAGGACTTTTTATTGGACATTACATTTTCGAACAGTAGATAACCAACAGTACACTGTTAGAAAAATCTGCACTAGATTTCGTATACATGTCATGGAAGCAAGAATGCACAACATGAAATTAAATTTAGTATACCAGCGTACAGCAAATTTATTATATGCATATATTGAATTTAGTATACACGTACATGCAATTTAGTATACGCGTATACTAAATCCAGTATACATGCATACGAAATTTAGTATACGCATATACTAAATTCAGTATACGGGTTTCGTTTCGTGTGGGTTCCGTCTTCGTCATATATGTGAACATGATCAGAAGAAAAATTAAATCAAAGAACAAAGTTTTAATTTCAAAAAAATAATATGGTTAAGCTATATTTACGTTAACGAATTGAACATACCTTTTAAGGAGAAGACTTCGCAGATCCTCGCAGAAAGAAGCCGAACCTTTTAGCATTGTAAAGAACTCAAATTCGTATACATGAAAGAAACTGACTGTACACTTAATCAATTTAGTATACATATAACTTCATAAAAGAAATGTAGTATACGTTAGTATACTAAAATTTCAAAATGTAATGGATTTAGTAAACATATAGGAAATTTAATATGCCCGTGTATACTAAAATTGCAAACATTTATACCAGTGTAGATAATCGCAAAATTGCGAAAAATGTCGCTGTCAAAATTGGCAGCTCTGCGACTGTCTTGCGATTGTTTTAAGTTAATGGTTTTTTGTTTGTTTGTTTATTTTGATTTGTAAAGTTCTTCAATTTGAGTTTCTGTGAATAATAAGCTAAGAAAATAGTGTCAATTATTAGTTATTAAAAAGCACATAAATTTTAGTTACGTTTTAAGGATTCATTCGGAAAATATATTTTTAGGGTTAAGGTATGTGAAAATTCTGCACTTATATGTCATCGCAATTCAGGTTAAATGGTATGAAGATTAAACGAACATCTCGTACGAATCGTACCAATTTCATGGAATATCAGAGATAGAAAAAATGTCAATAATTTAAGCTTTTGTGATATTTGTAAAATAATCATAGTTTTCACTATTATTTAATCAATAAATTCATTTCAATTGTAAATATAATAATAATAAATTATAATTATTGAGAATTGAGTATTCTATCATGCCCAGGAGCAAGACCAGAAACTATTATCTATTGATGGACAGAGGTGTTAAAATCGTATTCGTGACCAGGTCTAATAAAAATGTTTAATACAGCTAATTGACTCATTTCATAATATATTTTTCTATATAAATATTGAATTGAATATGCAAGCTTTATTTGAAAACGAAAATTTTTCTTCATTTGTGGAATCTGATGCAGTTAAATGCTGAATTTTGTCCTATCTACTGTAGGGTGGTTTCCCCTACTTAACTAGAACAATAATTATCCTTTCTTTAACAAAACTCTGTTTATTTTTCAACATTTTCTTATGGATTTTACAGAAAATCTGATATGATTAAAGAACGTTGTACATGATTTACAGAAGTTTCCTTATTATAGCGGGAAAATTCCAGTAAATTCAATATGAATGAGACCATTTTTTCCACTCACAATTCTTTAAAATTGGCAGATTATTTTTTTCGTTGACAAAATATGACACAACGCGTATGTGACAGAGTAATAATGCGACAGAATACTTCGAATATTTCTTCAATATTTAAAAAACATAAAAAATACATTTTTAATTTTTTTTTGTTCTAATTTGATTTCATATGAAAATTTTATTTTTAAAGTTTCAGAGTAAGAAAAATGTGACATTTATGTTCATGATGAAATTTACACAAACGGTTAATTTTCTCTAGTTCTAATAAAAATTTGAACTACTCTTTATATTTTGATCCTGTAATAAAATTTGACTTTAGTCCCAGTGTTTTTCTTCTAATATAACTATTTTATTAAATTTTCAAGATTTTCACTAATTTACTACTTTGTTAAAAATTCATTTTTTTGGTTCATAATTCATAATTTTAGTTGAAAAACCTTTTTTTTTTGTTTATAATTTAACTATTTTGTGCACATTTGGAAAAATTATTTTCTAAACTGAAAATATAACTATTCCATGTTTAGTTAATCATTTATCTTGTTTAGTTGAAAATTCAACTATTTGGTTGAAAATTTCTGCATTTTATTAAAACATTGTCTTTTGTGTCAGAAAATTAATCTTCTTGGTGTCTAATTCCCCTTTTGGAATGAAAATTCATGTATTCTGTTAAAATTTAATATTTCTTTGGTAGAAAATTAATCTTTGTGGTTCAAAATTTGTATCTTTGGCTTGAAAATTAGTTTTCTTATTGAAATATAATTTTTTTAACTAAAAATTGAATTACATTCTTCGGCGCATTTTTTTATAGACATTTAACCTTTTGGTAGAAAATTTTTTTGTATGGTTAAAAATTTAACTATTCCGTTGGAAATTTATTTTATTTGATTAAAAACTTATTTCTCTAGCTGAAAATTAATTTTTTGTTAAAAATTCATGTAGTTTGTTCAAAATTATTATTTTTTGGTACAAAATTAACGTTTTTATTGGAAATTCAACAATTTTATTGCAAATTCTATTCAAAATTAAAATATTTGTTTAAAAATTCATGTATTTTATCAATTTTGTTTTTTGTTTCTGAGAAAATTATTATTTTTGATTCAGAATTAATTTCTTTGGCTTAAAAATTAGTTCTTTTATAGAAAAATAATTTTTTTTTACTGAAAATTCAAAAATTTCACGTTTGGTTGAACGTCAATCTTCTTCAGTTTAAAATTCAACTATTTGTTTGAAAATTTCTGTATTTGTTGGAACTTTGCCTTTTGTGGTAGCATATTCATCTTTTTGGTGAATAATTCACCTTTTTCGTTGAAAATTAACCTATTAGGTTGAAAATTCAACTATTATGTTGAAAATTCAACTAATATGTTGAAAATTCCTTCAAAAATTAAAATATTTAGTTGAAAATTCATGTATTTTTGAAAAAATTATTCTCTTCTGGTAAAAAATTAATCTTTTTGGTTGAAAATTCATTTCTTTGATTGAAAATTAATTTTTCTCAACTGAAAATTTAACAATTCCACGTTTGGTCAGTTCAAAATTCAATTATTTGTTTGCAAATTTCTGTATTTGTTGAAACTTTGCCTTTTGTGGTAGAATATTAATCTTTTGGGTCAATAATTCACCTTTTTGGTTGAAAATTCAACTATTAGGTTGACAATTCAACTCTTATGTTGAAAATTCCTTCAAAAATTAAAATATTTAGTTGAAAATTCATGTATTTTTGGAAAACATATTCTCTTCTGGTAGAAAATTAATCTTTTTGGTTGAAAATTCATTTCTTTTATTGAAAATTAATTTTTTAGCTTAAAATTTAACAATTTCACGTTTGGTTGAACATCAATCTTCTTCAGTTACAAATTTAAATATTTGTTTGACAATTTCTGTATTTTGTTGAAACTTTGCCTTTTGAGGTACAATATTAATCTTTTTGCAGCCTAATTTATCTTTTTGTTTGAAAATTCAACTATCAGGTTTAGAATTCAACTATCATGTTGAAAATTCCATTGAACATTATAATATTTGGTTGAAAATTCATGAAAAAATTATTCTCTTCTGGTACAAAATTCATTTCTTTTGTTGAAAATTATTTTTTTGATTGAAAATTAATTTTCCTAACTAAAAATTTAACTACATTTTTTGTCGCCTTTTTGTTTGCCTAAAACATTAACTATTTCGTTTAAATTTATTTTATTTTTGCTTAAAAACTTATTTCTCTAGCTGAAAATTAAACTATTCTATTTTTTAGTTGAAATTTTTTTTTTTTTTTTAGTTGAAAATTCATCTATTTTGTTAAAAATTTGTCTTTTTCGGTAGAAAATTATCGTTTTGGTTGAAAATTAAACTATTAGGTTGAGAATTCTATCAAAAAATAGAAGATTTGGTTAATAATTCATGTATTTTGTTAAAAAAAAATTTTTCTGTAGGAAATTAATCTTTTTGGTTAAAAATACAACTATTTTTTTTTTAATTTATTTTCTTGATTGAAGATACCTCATTTTAGTAAAAAGTTTATTTTGATAGAAAATGCATATTATTTTTGGGTCTTAAATTCAAATTTTTGGTTCAAAAATTCCTCTTCATGACTTGAAAACTCAACATTTGGAATATTTTTTCCTTTATTGACTGAAAAATCTTTCTTGCTTGAAAATTTAACTCTTTTGTTGAAAATTCATTTTTTTTATCAAAGATTTATCAGTTTGTTTGAAAATTTAACTAATTCGTTGAAAATTCCCTTTTTCTTGGTTGGAAACTAATTATTTTAACTAAAAATGTAATAATAAAATTTTACATGATTTATTTTCCATTTTTTTCAGCGATTTTCGGGAATTCCTGATAAAGAAACAATACATCTGCAGTAAATTTGAACCGCTGATTCTTGTAAAAAAACATATCTAAATTTTTTATTTTTAAGCAAAAATAATTATAGTTGATTATGAATATGATAATTAATAATTACCATGAATAATTATTATTCATAATAAATAATTATTTTAATATAAATAATATATTCTTAACCTTTTAGAGACCATCGTAACCGTTTAGTGATATTAGAAAAATGATTATTTTTTATAATATACCCTAAGCTTTTTATTTTAAAATTCCGAGAAAATTTAACAAGGTTTTAAATATTGAGAGGAATGATTTTGTCGTAACTGTACGAAAAAAAATTATAAATATTGTTGTAAAAATAGAAAAAACAATTTTTAAATTCTTATTTTGTAATGTTGTTCATTCAATTCAAATTTTTTATACATTTTAAAAATGTGATTCTGACAAAGTTGTAAACAATAACAAGTAATATTTTAAACATTTGAAATTTGAAAAGCTTGCCCTCGCGCCTTATTTAAAAATAAATCTTTGCAAACAGAATTTTTTCTTTAGAATTTGAATTTGTAAACTTGAAAATAAAATTGAAAATTATATAAAAATTTGATAATATTTAAAAAAATGTCGTGTGTAATTCAGTAGAATATATAAAATTCCTATATTAAATATCTCCTCCTCTATTTAATATTATTTGGTTCAGAAATTTTTTGTGAAGTTTTAGAATAATAAGGGATGTAAGGAATACTGCTAATCGAAATTAAATGGTTTTAAAAAGCAATTAATAATATTACCAAAGTCTGTACACTTTTTTATTTTATGTTGTACCTATATAAAGATTCCAATTATCAAATTGATGACTTTTGTATTAATGATACATTTTTTATTAACAAAACTAAACAACTAATTTCAATTTGATTATACTCACGCAATTTTTAAATTAAAATAGCTTAACTGCAGAATTAATATATTATTTTTTTGTACAGACAATCAAACTGTTGAATTTTTGTTCTAAAATACAAAGTTTTCACGAAAATACTAATTTTATTATTCAAATATTATAAATATTTTTGAAATCGAATAAGACTTTTTTAACAACAGACATTTTAGATGAAATATACTAATACAACATAACAAACTTTAAATATTTCAAAAGTTTAAAATATCAGATTTCTGATAAAAATGTTAATATAACCTAAAATTGTTCCCAAATTATGAATCTTCTTTTAAATATAATTTTTATAATTCAAAATATCAATTTCAGACCAAATATTAAAATAATCCAAAATTGTTAGGAGATTCTAAATCTGGTTTAAATTATTATTTTTGTTTGAAAATACCAATTTCCTGTGTAAAACGCCAACGTAACCTAAAATTAGTCAAAAATTATTTATTTTCTTTGAAATCTAATTTTTTTCTGATACAAATTTAAGTTTCGTCAAAAAACACTAACACAGTCCGAAATTCTTTAAGCTTGTAAATTTCATTCTTCCAAACAAAAACCATTGATCTAATGTCTTTTGTTTAGAAATACACAGAGGGACCCCAAAATAAGCCGAAAATCCGCCCCTTTTCTTCAGCCCAACGTAGTTTTTTAAGAAAAGAACATAAATTGAAGCAACAAAACTCAAAATAATCGTCAATGCATGCTGTAACCGGGTTTATTATGAGTTTACACTTTCAACACCTTTTACCACTGGAAAATTGAAAATCTACCCCTAATTGGGAGTGAGAAGCACTTCATGCATAAGAAAGTGATTGAAGTACTATAAAAGTAGGTAGAATAGTTTTCAATAGTTTTTCATCAAACAGTGACGCTTCGTCTCTTAAAAATCGCAAAACTACCCCTATGAGGGGGTGGAAAATACGTCATAAACAAGAATGTGTATAAAATATTTTTGAATTATTTTTATTCCCCATAGATAGAATCAATTAGTATCAATGCATAATAACTACGTTAATTCTACTTACTTAGCACTATTTCAAGCCATAAAAACCGAAAAACTACCCCTATCAGGGGGTAGAAAGTACTTCATGACCAAGAACGAGTATAAAATATTTTTTAATTATTTTTTTTCCTATAGATATGGTCACGCTAGTGCCTATGTATAATAACTACGTTAATTATTCTTACTTAGCACTACTTTAACCCCCAGAATCCCAAAAACTACCCCTATCAGGTGGTGGAAACCACACCAGTACTTAAAAAGTAGGTAGAATAGTTTTCAATAGTTTTTCATCAAAAAGTTATGCTTCGACTCTTGAAAATCGAAAAGCTACCCCTACAATGAGTTATTGGGTTATGGGCTATACAACCCTATATAGTGAAGGTGCGTGCATACTAGGGTGTTCCACAAAAAAGTTTTTCGAATCTTTTTGGGGACGCCTCACAAATTTGTTCGAATCCACCCAAAAATAAATAAATTTTTTTTTTTTTTTGAAAAAAATGATATTTAGGGGTGCCGCAAGCCCCATGAAGTTTAACATGCATTTAGCACAAGAAAAAGAGACGTTTTTGTGGATCTTATTCAGAATCCTCAATATTATTTCAATCGATTTGAAACTCAACATTTCTCTCCACAATTAGCCATAGAATACAAATAAAATATCACTTTTCAAATATCACCCCCATAAGTCTGTTTTATAAGGTCCCAAAGAAACGCCATTGAGTGAAAAAATGGGTTTTGCGAGTTTTTGGCGCTAATTATGATTTTTTTGCGGTTTCTGTAATGCGAATTGTTTCTAATACATAAAATATTACTCTATACTGAAAATTAGATATTTTCATGAATTGTTTAAACAATTTATTATTGTTTTTAGCAATTTTCTCATAGAATTGAGTTAGAAAGACGCGGTTTTTTGACAAGTTTTCAATTTGTTGTCCAATTGTCAATTGGATGGAAGTGACAGTTCATAAATGTTAATAATAGTGATTGTTTAAACAATGTATTTTAATTAGTAATGATATATTTGAATAATGCTTGAAAGATGCGGTTTTTTTTTTAAATTTCTGGCTTTTTGTCCAATTTTCATTTGGAGTGAAGTAATAATAAATTCAAGTTAACAAAATCATTGCTCAAACAATTTATCATAATTAATAATAATATTATATTTGAATAATACTAGAAAGATGCGGTTTTTTTAAATGAAATTTCTGGCTTTTTGTTTAATTTCCATTTCGAGTGAAGTAATAATGAATTCAAGTTAACAAAAGAATTGTTTGAACAATTTGTTATAATTATTATTAATATTATGTTTGAATAATGCTAGAAAGATGCGGTTTTTTTAAATGAAATTTCTGGCTTTTTGTTTCATTTCCATTTCGAGTGAAGTAATAATTAATTCAAGTTTACAAAATAATTGTTTGAACAATTTATTATAATTGTTGATAATATTATATGTATAATATTACAATATAATATTCTAATGTTTATAACTATCTTTTCTCAGATAAGTGCTAGAAAGTTGCTGGTTCTTCTAAAATCTTTGACTTTGCATCGCCTTTTTATTTATGAACAAATAATAAGTCAACCACAACAGAAAGATTTTTCGACTGGTATTGTTGTTTTAAGTTAATTATTTTTACTCTTTTCCCAATGCTTCAAAAAAATAATTTAAGAAAAAAAGCTATTTTACACAAGAGGCAAAAACAAAGAATAGAATAACAATAACAATTGCTGAATATATTAGAATATATATTCACATAAATGAAAGAGATTGTTTGAAATATAGTTTTCTCTAATGTTTATTTATTAATCGTTAGTAATTAATTAGGCAGAGCAAAGTGAATGATTTTAGAAGAAATCGCCACTTGCTAGCACTTATCTAAGGAAAGATAGTTGTAAACGACATTATATTGTTCAAACAACTTTTTTGTTACCTTTAATTATCACCTCGCTAAGTGAAAACAGGACAGAAAGGTAAAAATTTCCGAAAAACCGCAACTTTCAGGTGCAATCGATATAGATGAAGATAGTCATGAACAATAATAATTTGTTTAAACAATTATTTCTGCTAAAACTAATTAGTTATTAAGTCACGCCTAATAAAAAATAAAGAAGCAGTTGAAACTTTGAGAAAAAACCGCAACATTCTATCAATTAAGCAAAGAGAATATTATTAACAATAATAATAAATTGTTCAAGCAACTATTTTGTTAACTTGAATTCATTATCACTTCACTCCAAATGGAAATTGGCAAAAGGCCAGAAATTAAAATTAAACGCATTTTTCTAGCATTATTCAAATATATTATTATTAATAATTATAAAAAATTGTTTAAACAATTAATTTATTAATTCGAATTCATTATTACTTCACTCCAAATGAAAATTGGACAAAAAGCCAAAAATTTCTAAAAAAAAAAAAACCACATCTTTCTAGCATTATTCATATATAATATTATTAATAATAATCATAATAATGTGTTTGAATAATTATTCTGTTAACTTGAATTCATTATTACTTTACTTCAAACGAAAATTGGACAAAAAGCCAGAAATGTAACAAAAAAAACAACATGTTTCTAGCATTCTTCAAATATAATAACATTAATAATTATAATAAATTGTTTAAAAAATCATTTTATTAACTTGAATTCAATATTAATCCACTTCAAATTAAAATTGGACAAACATCCAGAAATTTCAACAACAAAAAACCGCATCTTTCTAGCATTATTCATATATAATATCATTAATAATTATAATAATTTGTTTGGACAATAATTTTGTTAACTCGAATTTATTATTACTTTACTCCAAATAAACATGGGACAATAAATGGAAAATTTGAGAAAAAAACGCGTTTTTCTAGCTCCATTCTATGAGAAAATTGCCAAAAACTCGCAAAACCCATTTTTTTACTTATGGGGTTTCTTTGGGACCTTATGAAACAGTCTTCTGAGGGTGATATTTGAAAAGTGATATTTTATTCGTATTCTATGGCTGATTGTGAAAAGAAATGTTGAGTTTCAACTTGATTGAGATAATATTGAGGATTCTGAATAAGATTTACAAAAAACGTCTTTTTTTCTTATGGGAAATACATGTTCAACTTTATGGGGCTTGCGGCACTCCTGAATATAATTTTTTTTTCAAAACCAAAAAAATGGATTCATTTTTGCGTGGATTCGAACAAATTTGGGGGGTGTCCCGATAAAAATTATTTAAAAAAAAATTTCCAATGCATTTTTAGACCACCCTAATGATTATACATTATATTCCTGTAATACATTTTTTATTATGTTACATCGGCAGGTTTAAGTCATTATGTGCTAAGTAGGTTGTGTGATTTTTATTACCTTTATGCCATAGTTACTCTCCTCGTAAATAATGGAAACATAGCTCCAGCGCATTTTTCTTACAATATCCACCATAGCCTTCACTTGATAGTGGTCACTCGGTATGGTCCTTGTAAAATACTCGAAACGCTGCTTGTTCGAAAGTTCGGGACTCGTCGAGAAAAAGGACACCTGGAACAGAAAAGTAAGGAAAAAAGATAAAATAGTTCTTCAGTCTCTTGAAAGTTTGGCTTCCGGTTTCTTTACTTTGGCAGCTTCTAGACACAAAACCGCTGGCTCTGTGCCGTGGTTCCGTCGGGCGATCATAAAAGCTCCTTTTGTGAATACCAAGAACCCAAAAAACTTCTAGCATCACATGTTAGAATTTTCAATTGGATTTAAGATTTCTTTCTACTAGAAATATTGACATTTTTATTCATAATTTTGTGGATCTTGCAGTCAAATCTTTCTAGAAACTTCGGATTGAGAATACTTTTTATATTTTCCAGTCTTCGAAGGTTACAGTCACATTAAATTTTTAGTATTTTCATCTAACTATTAATTCTTCAAATTGAATTGTCAGATAAAGAATAAATGAAAATATTGAAATTATTTTATGGTGTCAATAAAAAGCTTTCGTATCCTAAAAATTCGATTGATGCTCTGGCTTTATATGAGTGTTTATTTTCCATATAAAAACTTTTAAGCCTTCAATACAAGTTTTTACTTCTTTTACTTACCATTTAAATACATCTTTCTTTATTTACCAAATAATTCCCATGAGTAAAAAACAAATATTATTCATTTTCTAATGCCAAAGTGGATCTCTGTTCCACTTTCCTAAAAAAATCCTATTTTATTTGCACTCTTCAATTTAAATTAGCGATACGAATGTATCTAGAACACAACATGTGTTCAGTTCTCTGGCTTTTTTTTCGATCCGAAACAAATCTGGCATAAATGTAATGTGGGAAATAGGTAATCCACCTGGAAATGGTTTCCAATCCTCTTATTTTTTAAAAAGATTATTTAGGTAACAGTGAATTTTGACAAGCGCAATTTCAAGAGAAATATTTATTTAAAAAAAACATGATTCATAAAAAAAATATATGGTTGAAAATAAAAATGTTGACAATATCAGATCCCTAAAATATTATACGCTTGTGTTTAGAAGAATAATTTGCTCAATTACAGGATTTTATTTTTTAAATTACCTTCCTTTTCTTTCAAATTTATGACGTCCTATTTTATGAAAGAAAGCTTAAGATCTAATTGTTAAATACAAGCATTTTTCAGAATTAATTGAAGAATTACAAAATAAGACCTGTTTCTCGTTTCTAATTGTAGTTTCAGAGTTATGAAGACTTTTTAACTATCTCCGAGCTTATATGTGATCCAGTAATAAAGGATTTTTACATTATTTTATGGCTTTAAAAGTCCGAAAAAGTTCTCACAGAAATTCGATATCATCAAGTAATACGATTTTATCATGAGATATAGAAATGATTTATAAACATATAATCCTAATAAAAAAACCTAAAAGTATAAAAAACGAAAATAAGCACTACTAAGAACGAGGCTTTACAACCGTAGAAATCTTCGAAAATCTGTTAAAATCCTTTAAAATTTCCTTGTAATCTTTTTAAATATCCTGAAACCTCATAGGACCTATTAAATCTTTCAATATCTTCCAAAATTTTATGAAATTCTTCAAGACCGTATAAACATTTTTCAATCGCTTAAAATCAATAAAATCCTTGAAAATTCCTTGACAGTTTTCAAATCCCTCGAAAATTCCGTGCCATATTTTAAAATACTCTAAAATATTGAAAATCGTTTCAACTTTTTTAAAGTCCCAAGCAATTCTTTGAAGCTCTTAAAAATTCTTATGATTCTTTCAAAATACTCTTAATTCAACGAAATCCCTTCAATTTATTAAAATCTAATGAAAATCCGGTGGAACCTTTGAAATATCCTGAATCCTCATAGATTCTATAAAATCGTTCCATATCATCGGAAGTTCCAGAAAATACTTTGAAACCGCATTAGGATTTTTTCAACCCTTAAAATAATTAAAATCCTTCGAAATTACTGAAATTATATAAACCTCTTGACAATTTTTAGTAATTTTTCAATATACTCTAAAATATTTAAAATCTTTCCAACTTTTTAAAAATCTTAAAAAAATTTGCAAAGCTCTTTAAAATTCTTAGGAATATTTCAAAATTCCCTGAATCCGTTGATATCCCTTCAATTTATTGAAATATAATTAAGACCCCTTGAAATCTTTAAAAATATACTAAAACCTTATAGATCCTATAAAATCGTTCCATAAGTTCCAAAATTTCATGAAATTCTTTAAAACTGCATGGACAGTTTTTTTAAATCCCTTAAAATTATTAAAATCCTTGCAAATTCCTTGATATTATTTGAACCTCCTGAAAATTCCCTGGAATCTTTTAAAATACCCTAAAATGTTTGAAATCCGTTGAAATCTTTTAAAACTTGTTTAAATTATTGAAATCTAATGAAAATTTTTTGGAATCTTATAAAAGTACTCTGAAATTGATGAAATCTTTTGAAATTCCTTTAATTTATTGCCATCTATTAAAAATTTTTAGGGATCTTCTAAAATACCCTAAAATATTTAAAATTCATTGAAATCTTTCGAAATATCTGGCAAATTCCTTGGAGTTCTTAAAAATACCTTAAAATCATTTGAAATGCTTTCAAATTATTTAATTCAATTGAAAATTCCTTTAAATAGTTCTGAATTTCCTAAACTCTTTATACAAATTTAAAATCTATGGAAAACCTTGAAATATTAAAAAATTATTAACATTCTTGAAATTCTACGAAATCCCTCAATTCTTCAGAATGAATTCATTGAAATCAATTAAAATATTATAAAATTCTGTGAAATTATACGAAATCTGATATTATTTGAAATCCCTTAAAATATTTGAAGTCTTATGAAATCCTTTGAGATACTGGGAAATTAATTGAAATATCTTATTGAGAGTTTTTAAACTTCCTTTAAATTACTCAAAACGTCGAAAATGTTACAAAGTCTCTTGAAATTCTTAAAAAATGTTTGGAAATACTTATAAATGTTAGAAATTTTCTGAAATACCTTTAAATCTTTCAAAGCATTGAAAAATAGAATTTTTGAAATCCGGAGAAATCCCCTGGAATGTTTAAAAATCTTTTTTGAAATTTATGAAAATATTAGACAATGTTTAGAAATTTTTTATATCTACATATTGAAATTCCATAAAAATCCTTTGAACCCTAAAACCTTTAATGAGGGTGCGAAAATATCAAGAAAATAATAATTTTATTCTGGTTATTATTTGTTTATTCAATGGTATTATAAAGAATAATGATAATGAAAATAATATGTTTTATGTTGATCTAAAACACTTTTTTCCATTCAATTCAGAATTGAATATTCCAACTTTTTGATTGTCATTCATATAGTAAATATTCGATAGTATTCTTATTTTGGTATATAAATATAAATTGTATGTTATGAATTAGTTTGGAAAATATTCCTGGATTATTTCCTGAATTTCCAGCATGATATTCAGGATTCATTTAATTGGTAATGCACTTTCGTAATCCGCGGACTGATTAAACAAAGTGTCAGTAGGTGTGGATTCTAAAAGCTTCGAGGTAAGATTAATTATTTTACGTAGGCGAAACACATTTGCTGTGAAAATAAAATAAAATGAGTCCAAGTGAAAAAAAGTGTCAGTAATTATAGGAGTTCCGTAGAAAGTAAGAAGATAAAAAGGAATTTTAAATACTATAAAAAAATTCCATTTATTTTATATACAAATTTTTTCTAACTAAATGATCATAAATTACGAAAATTAAGCAAGATTAGAAGATTTAAATAAAAATATAACATTAGAAAAGGTCATGAACTTCTTGTAGAAATATTATATTTATTAATCTACGATTCATTCATTCTATCCACATTGAAGCACCTAAATTTATATTTTTTCATAGCTGAAAATTAGTTTTTTAACTGAAAATTTAGGTATTTCATCTTTAGTTGAAAATTCCTGTATTTTGTTGGAAATTATTCTTTTGTAATATTAATTTTCTTGGTAACTTATTCAACTTCTTGGTAAAAAATTCATTTCTTCGATTGACAATTTACCAATCAGGTTGAAAATTACTTAAAATCGAATATTTGTTTAAACATTGACGTATTTTGTTGAAAATTAATCTTTTTGGTAGAAAATTAGTTGTACTTTTCAATTAAAAATAAATTTTTAAAGTAAAAATCGAACTATTCCATTTTTTGTCGAAAATATTGATTGTTTTATATATGCATTGAATATTCTTGGTTGAGAGTTAATCTGTTTGGTTAAAAATATAACCTTTAGTTAAAAATTTATTTGATTTGGTCAACAATTTATTTCATTCACTAAAAATGTAACTATTCTATTATAAGTTGAAAATTGATCTGTTTTAGGTGAAAATTGAATTATTTTGTTGAATATTTTTTATTTTTATTTTTTCTTAGTGAAAATTCATGTATTTTATTGAAAAATTGTCTTTTTTAATGGAAAATTTTACTTTTGGGTTGAAATTTTTTCAAATAAAAGATTCATTATTTAAGTTAAATTCAAAATTGAAATATTTTGTTGAAAAATTATTTTTTACTAAAAATTTATAATTGTTCTATATTTTCATTCAAAATTTATAATTTTTCTATTATTTATTGAAAATATTTTTTTTTATTTTGTTATGAAAATTTATAATTTTTCTATTTTTGGTCATAAATGTATCTTTTTTAGATGAAAGTTCATATATTTTATTGAAAATTTCTCTTTTTGGGTCAAAAGTTAATCTTTTCGGTTGAAAATTCAACTATATAGTTAAAACTTTATTGTCTTGGTTAAAAATTCATCATTTTAGTGAAAAATAAATTTCTTTGTTTAAAAATTGAACTATTTTGCTGAAAGTTCGTTTCTGTTCAGTTAAAAATAAATTTTTGCCTAAAAATTTATCTTTTTTGGTTTGAATTTCATTTATTTTAGGGAAAACTCATCTTTTTTGTTAAATTAAATTATTGTGTTAGAAAATTCATATTTTTGGGTTAAGAACTCAACTGCTTTGCAGAAAATTTGTATTTCCGGCTTGAAAATTCAACATTTTGGATGAGATTTTTTTCTTTATTGACTGAAAAATCTTTCTTAGTTGAAAATTTCACTCTTTTGTCGGAAATTCCTCTTTTTGGTTTGAAAGTTAGTCTGTTTTGTTTGAGGTCAAAATTAATTCAATAAAAGAAAAACAAAGAAAAAACAGAAGTACCAATAGTAAAATGTCCAGAGCTGGTAACATAAAACATTTCATTTTTAAAAACCAGGATAATAATTTTTTTAATTTGCCGAATTCAGTTTTCCTTTTAAAAATTTCTAAAGTTAGATTTGAAAAACGAAATAACCTCGACTATTTTGACATTTATTTCCAAATTCTATTATTAAATTTTTTTTAAAACTGTAGCGCTTCCACGGAATAGAAAAATAGTTTAAAAAAACTTTATAGAACTCCATGGACACAAAACTTATGTTTAGACGACGTTTTTTCTGTCGAGACTTCAATTTTCTTCAATCTTCTATTAAATTTATATAATTTGAATTCAAAATTATAGTTTTGAATGCGCAATTCTAAAGCAGTTTAATTTTTAAGGCCTTCAAACAAAATTTGTGTTTGTTACAAAAGCTGCAATTCTAAAATATTTAGTATGAAAGTTCTTTATTTTGGAGATTTCACAATGTTGTAGTTTTAAATTTAAATATAAAAAATTAAAGGTCAATTTCACTATTAAATTTGTCAAAATTTAAAAAACTCATATCGAAAGCCTTGATAGTCAATTTTAAATTGATTACTTTCAGATGTGAATATTCTATATTTTTTAGTTTTAATTATAAATTTACAAAATTATCTGGTTTTTAAATTTTTCGAATTAAATTCCTTCAGAATAAATTCCAAACCATGAAAAATTAGGACGATAATTTCTCAAATTTAAGCCCTAAAAATGAGAAGGTTTTAGAACAAGGTATTGGAAATTCAATTATTTTATATTTGAAAATACTTCAAAATATTCAACATCCCGAACTCAAATTCAAGCAAAAACTATTTCAAATTGAAAGGCCTAAAATTGTGCAATTTCAAACATTGGAATCACATAAAGCGATAATGTTTTGAATCCTTTTTTTATTACTTAATTTTAATATAATATCTTAAAATTGTTCGTGTTGAAAATTAAACGATTTAAAATTGAAATTTCAAAAATTGTGTTGCTCAAAATAAATATAGATAAAAGTTAAACTATCTGAAATTAATTTGTCGAAAATTGAATCATTTTTTTTATTTCAAAAGGTTACAATATTTTGAAGTTCTGAATTAAATGTTCATTTTTTCACTTTCATAAGTTTTCGTTCTGCGATTAAATTTGAAATAGTTCAATTTTGGAAAGCATAATCCACGGTATGTAAATTCTTAATTTCAAAATGATTTTCGCAATTAAAAATTTTGCAAGTGTCAAATGAAGTTTATTTTTAATTTTTCTAATTCAAATTTTCTTTTAATTTTAAATGTTTTTTTTTTAATTATATAATTTCAAAGATTTATGATTTGAAATTTTTCCTATTTTGAAGAGTTAGAATGAGGGTGAATTTATTTTTTGATCCTAAAAATATTTGGCTGATCAAGTTTAGTGTTGAATAATAATTTTTATGTAACAATAATTAAAAATGCTTCAAGTCGAAAATTATTTGAATTCGAAATTATTTGTATTGTTATCAAGTATTAGAAATAATACAACTTTATTTCTTTTGAATTTTGAATGATATAATTTTCAAAATTCTCATCTGAAAATACTCAATTTTTAACGTTTGTAAATTGTCTTATTTTCGAAATTTTAATTTGAAATCATTCAATTTCGAGATTCTTCAATTCCAAATAAAATTGTTTAATTTCAAATGCTTCAAATTCGAAGAAATTAACTATTAATTATTGTTTCAATAATTTCTTGAATATAATATTGAAACATTTTTATTTTTCAATAGAGTTTTAAATTGTTTATATTGTTGATGTTAGGAAATAAAAATCAAATACGATTGTTCAATTTTGAACGCTTTGAATCAGAAATGATAAAATTTCAACTCCCTTCTCATGAAATTGTCCAATCTCCAAAATGTGATTCTGAAACTTTTGAATTTCGAATACATTCAACTTGAAATAATTCAAGTTTAAATTTCATTCCATTCGAAATATTGCTCTTTTTTCAAAGTTGTGCATAATCTTAAGTTGTTTGATTTGACATGTTTTCAATTTAAAATCGTTCAATATATATATATATATATTTTTTCTCAATTTCAAGCTCTTTTAATTCGAAATGATTAATTATTGTTTTAAAAATGAGAAAAACCCTGAATATTTAAAAATTTGTTTAATAATGTGCACTTGCATTTACTGCTAGTTTATTATACTAAATATGAATTGATCGAAATATATTTAAAAATGCAATTATTATGTCAAGATTCAATTGTTCAAAAAATAAAAACTAATTTCAGTCATTGTACTTTGAAATACATTTCTCGCCCTCAGAGTTTCACGCCCTGGGAGTGAAATCTAACGAAATGCATTTTCCTTTTGAACGGTAAAGAGATGTTTTACAATTAAGAAGCAATCTGGCCACGGTAATTCGATTCCTTCTTCCACTTGGGATCCCAGTAATTTAATTCTCCACCCTTGAGTTTATGTCTATCATGCGAATGGTACTATAATAGAAATAAAAATAGAAAAATAGAATAAAATAGAAAATAGAAGAAAAAAAATAGAAATAAAAATTTGATATAAATTCGATTATTTTTTAGGAAGTGTCTACACTAGAGTGGTCCAACAATGAATTGAAATTTTGTTCTCCTCAAATATGCATGCATATCGCCCCCAAATTTGTACGAATTCATACTAAAATTCGTTTTTTTTCCGTTGAAAAAAAAATTATATTTAGAGTTTCCGCAAGCCCCGTGAAGTTTAACACTTATTTCCCATAAGAAAAAAATACGTTCTTGTAAATTTTATTCAGAATTGTAAATATCAGGTGAATCGAATTGAAACTCAACATTTCTTTCCACAATTAACCATAGAATACAAATAAATAATTACTTTTCAAATATCACCCCCATAAGTCTGTTTTATAGGATCCTAAAAATCTCGGTAAGTTAAAAATTGGGTTTTGCGACTTTCTGGGGCTAGTTATGATTTTTTGCAGTTTTTTAAATACAATTTGTTTTCAATACATGAGATACTACTTTCTGCTGATAAGTGGATGATTACATCAAATTTGTAAATAATTTATTATTGCTTCTAGCAATTTTTTCTTAGAATAGAGTTAGAAAGTCGCAGTTTTTCCGATTTAAGTTATTTTCAACTTTTCAGTTAGAGCGAGGTAATAATATATTAAATTCAACGGAAATAATTGTTTGAACAATTTATCATTATTTATAATAATATTCTATTAGAATCGAGGGGTTAAAAACTCGTGTAGTCAGGTGTACACTTGTAATGAAATCTCCTGAAGTCTCTTGAAATACCTGAAATCTCCTGACATATCTGAAGTCACTTAAAGTCACTTGAAGTCACTTGAATTCACTTGAAGTTATTTAAATTCATTTTAAGTCACTTGAATGGACTTAAAGTTACTTAAATTCATTTGAAGTCACTTGAATTCTCTTGAAATCTTCTGAAATATATAAAGTCATTTGAACTATGATGAAGTCACATGAATTCACATGAAGTCACGTAAATTCACTTGAAATAATGTGAATTCACGTTAGTTACTTGAATTCATCTGAATTCATACAAAGTTACTTGAAATCTCCTGAAACATCTGAAGTCAATTCAATTCACATAACTTCACGTGAATGCACTTGAAATCGCGTGAATTTACGTGAAGTCACTTATAATCAGCTGAATTCATTTGAAGTTCTTGATTTCTTCTGAAGTTACTTCATATCTCCTGAAATATTTGAAGTCACTTGATTGACATAAAGTTACGTTAATTCACGCGAAGTCACTTGAAATCACCTGAATTCATTTCAAGTCATTTGAATTCTCTTGTAATCTACTGAAATATCTGAAGTCATTAGAATTAAGATGAAGTCACATGAAGTCATATGAAGTCAAGTGAATTCAAATGAAGTCACTTGAAGTCACGTGAATTCACATGAAGTCACTTGAAGTCACGTGAATTCACATGAAGTCATTCGAAGTCACGTGAATTCACATGAAGTCACTTGAAACCTCCTAAAATCACTAAAATCTTTTGAAGTCATTGAAAAATCCTGAAGTCAGTAAAATCTGAATAATGCTAGAAAGTTGAATTTTTTCTAAAATTTTTTACTTATTGTCTACTTTCAAATGAGGGCGAGGTAAAATTAATTTAAGTAAACAAAGATAATTGCTTAAAGAATTCATCATTATTTTGAATAATATTCTCTTCGAATACTACTAGAAAGTTGATTGAATATTCTTCTGAAATTTTAACTTTTTGTCCCCGTTTTACTAGAGGCGAGGTAAAAATTAATGCAATTTAACAAATAGAATTGCTTAAAGATAGTTGCGGTTTTTTCTAAAAGTCTCTACTTTTTGGCAATATTTCACTTAGCCAGGTAATACTTATTGCAACATAATAAAAAAAAATTGTTTCATCAATTTATTATTGGTTATAACTATCTTATCTTAGTTAATTGCTAGAAAATGGCGATTCTCTGAAATTTTTTACTTTGTTTTGTCTTATTAGTTATGTACCAATGATGCATAAACTATGAAGAGAATATTTTTTTAAACAATCCCTTTATCTTTTGTAAATATATTTTTCTTCAATAAAACATTAATATTCATCTTTTGTTCCTAACTAAAATGTAAAAAAAAGCTCAAAATTTAAGAAAAACCCGCAAATTACAGCATTAATCTAAGAGAAGATAGTTATAAACTATAATAAATTGTTTGAACAACGATGCTTGTTGACTTTCATTAATTATTATCTCACTTTAAGTAAAAAGTAGACACAAAAATGCATAATTAGTGCCGAAAACGTGCAAAAGCAAATTTTTCACTTTATGGTCAATATTTTAAAAATAAATTTCCCCTCATATTTCACTCTTGGAAAATGTCATTTGGTTTCTCAAAACACCCTTTTCTGACAATTAGATAAACAAATATTTTTAAACAGAATTTTGGTTTACTCATTAAGGAAAAATGTCCCTTTTTTATCAAGAAAGTTTCGAACTGAAATATTTTTTATTTATTCAAATGACAATTGATATGTATTTTAAATATAAGAGCATTTTAATTTTTGAGCAAATACATTTTTTTCTGTTTCTTGAAATAGTTATCGTGTAAAACATCAGGTCTTTGTAAAAAAATGTTTTATATGATTTTAAGGATTGAAATTATATCATCGGCGATGTCTTACGAAAGAAAAAATATTTTTTCATGAAAAAAGTTTGAAACTTACGAAGAATAATTACTTTAACAATATTTTTTGTAACTGATTTTTTTCCTACTGTTGTTTTATATCAATTTTAAAAAATGATTGAATAATAATAAATTACAGCTTATTTCTTCAGGGAAAACATTCTTTAAAGCACTAATGTTATCAATTTTGAAAATGAATAAATAATGTCTAAACATAGTTATTTGTTTAAGAAATTATTTCTTATGAAAAAGTTGTTTTATTGATTTAAGACCTAAAAAAATTTACTTTCAAAATTAGAAACAGTAGACTTGTAGAGAACTTTTTAGACGAAAAAATAAGCCATCAATTGTTAAAATATAACATTGTTCAAAAATTGGTAAGAAGGGACAGTAAGAAACAAATCAATTACAAAAAATATCGTTGAAATAAACGTTTTTTACAATTTTAAATGTTGTCTTATTCTTGGCACAATTATTTTGTCGTTTGATAATGTTTCTATAACGTACAAATTAAAAAAATTTCCGGAAAAATTGCTATCATTTTCTATCCAATTTATCAAATAGAGAAAATAAGTTACTTAAGTTATATATTTTATGATCGAGAATTAATTTTCTCACATCTCTCGTGCGCTTAAATGGCAGAGAGGAAAGTTTTCAACGACTAAGAAGTTACTTCGAGTAGAAATATGTGTATTGTAAGAACAACTTATTGAACAAAAGAAATCTTCTGGGAAGTTCGTAGCTACTTCAAATTTATAAACCCTAAAGCGAATGGTCGATAGTACGCATAACAAACTTTTGTGTAATTATTCCGAATTAAAAAAAAGATAAACTAGTTTAACTTTTTTTTAGATCATATCAAATTATAATCATTTTAGATCGACATAAAAATACTTTTCATCCACACTTTAGGACCATTTAAAGTTCAATTGAAAATATTCAAAATTAAAGAATATTAAATTGCAAATCATTAAAATTGAAAAATTTTCTATCGTCATGCTATTAAGATATAAATCTTGGAAATTGAGTAATTAGACATTCTTTAGTTTCAAAATTCAAGAATTTTCAATTTTAACTCTTTAAAATTGAAGAGTTTTCAATTAAAAAAATTTACAGTGGAAAATTATACAAGCTTTAGGTCTTACTATTAAAAGTTCTGTAATTTTGATTCTTTCCATTCGAAATTTCTTGAAATTGGAACATTTCGAATTAAAATCTCTTGACAATCTCTAAAATCATTCCAATTTAAGCATTTTTATTGATACTTCTTTAAACTTGAAGAGTTTTTAATTATAACTAGAGCTCTGCAAAAGCTTGCAAGCCCAGAAGGACTCGTGCGAGCTTTTCAGTTGTTTGCGGGGGTCGAGCTTTTCCACAACCCTAATTTAAACTTTACAAAATTGTAGACATGTTTCTGAAAATGGGCTTTTTGCATAGACAATTCTTAAAAAATCTATTATATATTTTGTCAAAAGGATTTGTTCGAAATCTCATTTTTAATATAGTAAAACAAAAATATTGGTCATTCAAAGCGAGATACCTGACGCTGTACTTGTCTCTCATCTTCTTTTCTTTTTAATTTCCTAACCTCTTATCTTTCTTTTAAACCTTTTTCTGACCATATTCCTCTTCCTACAAGTTTTTCAATACAATACAATAATAAAGCGCTTCTTTTTTAAAGAAAAATCTCTTAAATAAAACTATTTGCCACTTTTTCAGCACCATAGTATCAATCAGATTCCAACTTAAAATCTTAAATCTCCATTTCCTACAAAAAGCCACTTTTATTAGGTTTTTTTTACCTAACTTTTTGCTGCGCAATCAGAAATAATATTTGTTCAAATTATGATTATTCATTTATAAATAAACACGTAACTTTCTTCTATTTATACATCTGTCAGCGAAAACTCGTATGTTACAGTGAAATACTGTCACACTAAATCTTTATTTTCCCGGAGTAGAATACCCTTTTTTGGTGAAAACTTTTTTGTTCTTATTCAGCTTTTTCATATCTTGGGAGCAAGTTTTTATTATTTTTGTAAATTTGAAAATAGATTTTTAGTCGCCATCCAAAGACGACTTCCAAAACCCATGAAATTCAAACTTCCAATTTCTTGAATGATAAGTAAGTTTTTATTTTTTGTTTAAACTGAAAATTGCACTTTTTATCGTTATTCGCAACAAAGCCTGTTTCAGTTTTATGTTCCTGTCACTTTGAGATTGTAAACTTCAACATTCCGTTTCTCGAAATTGGATATTTTTTTCAGTCATATATCTTTGGTCTTAATTCAGAAACAGTTCAGCTCGGCAGTAAAGTTTTGTTTTATCTTTGAAATTGTGATTTCGATTTGACAGAATGTTATTTCGCTCTCCTGGAAAATTCCGACTTTGTTGGTTATCTAGTTCTGTACTGCAACCCTTCAATTATGCAAGTTTTCAAATTTACAATTGAAAAATTCTGTAATTTTGATGATTTACATTAGATATTTGTTCAATTTGGAAGAATTAGAATTTAAAACTTAAGTTTTGATTTTCAAAATAATCAAAATGATCAAAAGTTTGATCATTTTTACATATACATCTTTAAAATTAAGAAGTTTTCAATTTCGAATCTTCCAAATTGAAGAATTTTAAATTGTAAATCGATAAAATTATAGAATTAGTAATAGTATATATTTAAAATTGAACTATTAAATTTTTTATTAAATTTCCAATGTTAACTCGTTAAAATTGCAGAATTTTGAATTTTTAATCTTTTGAATTGGATGAGTTTTTAAATTTAAGAATTGACAATTAAAAATTCTGTAATTTTGATGATGCAATTTCGAAATTTCTTCAATTTGGAATATTTAGAATTGAACACTTCAATTTGATTCAAAATCATCAAAATGATCCAAATTTAATAATTTTTATTTATACATCTTAGCAGCTAAGAAATTTTTAATTGGGAATATTTCAAATTTAAGAATTTGAAGTTGCAAATCGTAAAATTAAGTAATTTTCAATGGTAAATCTTCAAAATTATACTATTCCTATTATACTATACCTATTTAAAATTGAAAGGTTTTTAATTATGACAATTAAGAATTAAAAATGATGTAATTTTGATGATTTGATTCCGAAGTTTCTTCAAGTTGGAAGATTCAGAATTGAAAACTTGACTTTTTATCTTTAAAATCATCCCAAATTAAAGAATGTCTATTTATATATCCTAAAAATTTAAGACTTATCAGTTGTAACAGCTCAGAATTGTAAGACTTTAAAATTTTCTTCTACAAAATTTAAGAGTTTTTAGTTATGACAATTTACCATTAAAAATTATGCAAGTTTTAAATGTGACAATAAAAAATTATCGATCTTTGATGATTTACATTCGATATTTCCTTAATTTTGAAGATTTGGAATTGAAAACTTTACTATTGAACTTCAATATCATCAAAATATAAGAATTTATGTTTATACATGTTTAAAATTAAGGAGTTTTCAATTGTTAGTCTTCAAAATTGCAGCAATTGTACATTTTTAAAATTGAAGAGTTCTTAATTTCTAACATTTACGACTACTAATTATGCAAGTTTTATGTAATTTTGATGATTTATACATATATTCGAAATTTCTTTGATTTGGAAGATTTAGAATTGAACATTTGACTTCCAATCTTTAAAATCACCCTTCAAGGATTTTTATTTGTACATAATTAAAATTGAAGAGTTTTTTATTTTAGGAATTCGCAATTAAAAATCATGCTAGTTTTAATTTGACTAGCAAAAAATTCTGTAATTTTGATGATTTATATACGAAATTTCTTCAATTTGGAAGATTCAGAATTGAAAACTTTAATTTGATTCAAAATAATCCAAATTATCTACATTTAATAAGTTTCATTTATACATCTTTAAAGCTGAGGACTTTTTAATTGTAAATATTTAAAATTTAAGAATTTTAAATTGCGAGTCGTTAAAATTAAGGAATTTTTAATTGTAAATCTTCAAAATTTTACTATTCCTATTATACTATTCCTATTTAAAATTGGAAAGTTTTTAATTTTGACAATTAACAATTAAAAATGATGTAATTTTAATTACTTACTTTCGAAGTTTCTTCAAGGTGGAAGATTTACAATTGAACACTTGACTTTAAATCTTCAAAATCACCCTTTAAGAATTTGTATTCATACATAATTAAAATTGAAGAGTTTTTTATTCTAGCAATTTGCAATTAAAAATCAAGTTGGTTTTCAATTTTACTAGCAAAAAATTCTGTAACTTTGATGATTTACATGCGAAATTTCTTTAATTTTGAAGATTTAGAATTCAAAACTGTAATTTGATTCCAAATTATCTGAATTTTATCATTTTTATTTATACATCTTTAAAGCTGAGGAATTTTCAATTGTAAATATTCAAAATTTAAATTTTTAAATTGCAAGTACGTTAAAATTAAGGAATTTTTAATTGTAAATCTTCAAAATTGTTCTATTACTATTGTACTATTTCTATTTGAATTCTCGATCTTTGATGATTTACATTCGATATTTGCTTAATTTTGAAGATTTGGAATTGAAAACTTTACTATTGAACTTCAAAATCATCCAAATTTAAGAATTTATGTTTATACATGTTTTAAATCAAACAGCTTTCAATTGCAAGTCTTCAAAATTGCAGGAATTTAAAATTTTTAAAATTGAAGATTTTTCAATTTTGAAAATTGACAACTACTAATTGTGCAAGTCTTATGTAATTTTGATGATTTATACATATATTCGAAATTTCTTTGAATTGGAAGATTTAGAATTAAAAACTTGACTTTTGTGTCTTGAAATTAAATTAAATTAAATTCATCAAAATTGTAGATTTTTTATTCATACATTTTTAAAATTTAAGAGTTTTCAATTGCAAATCTTCAACATTGAACTATTAAAAAAGAGAACAATTCAAAATAACATAATTTGGAATTATACACGTTAAAATATATATAAATATATATAAGCATTCAAACCTAAACTTATTGATTTTTTTCTTCGCTTCGAATCCCTGCTGGGATAGAATCTTATATTTAAAATAAAGTTACAGATTACTGGAAGCTGCCTAAAATGATAATTATTAAAATTATATGTTAGCCCGATTAGGCTATTGCAATATATGATTAATAATTATATCTTACAGTACTTAACATTAAAGCATGTATTTCAATTTGATAATTAGGCAATCAATAGAAGAATCACGTAATAAGTGTACATATCCCGCTATTTTTTCCAGTTTTCAAATAATTAAGGTGTCTATGGTTTATATATTAAATTTTTTTGAGCAAGATCCTCCATCTTTTTTGTTTTGTGTTTAATAATAAAGAGAGTAATTTTGTTGTCTTTTTAGACTGACGAGGAACAGTTTCACATTACGTGGAAAGTGTGATCAGTTTATGTAGCGAAAAATAAGTTCTGGACGTTATCGTGTGTCCTGAAGCTCCAGAGTTTCACTTTATCTTTCGCTTTTCAACCTATTGTCATGCTACCTCAGGCAGCAAATATATTTATCATGGTTTGTCAGGCCCCTGTCGCCTTACTTTTTTGTCATCTCTAGTTAAGCAGGAGCAATTTGAAAAATGATTGCGAGCTTTATGTTCATTCCTGTAGAATAAAGTCTTGAAATATCCAAAAATAAATAGTCCATTAGTACGCTTGGTAGAAAAATAATGAGACTTTCGGCAGAAATCAGCTTCCCATAAAAAGACAAAATGGCGATAATGCAAGTTCCTGGTGAAGGAAAACAATGTAAAAATAGGAACAAAATGCATTGAATTCGTTATGTCTGAACTGAATTTAGAAAAAATCAAGTGCATTCAAGAGTTTGAAAGACTTTAGGATGAATGAAAAGAAACTTTGAAAAACCCAATGAATTGAGTAGAAGTAAGTGAATTTAGAATAATTAAAGTAAATTCCAAAGAATTCAAGAGAATTGAAAAGAATTCAGGAAAAATTCACAGAAATTCTGAATAAATTTTAGTTTAATTAAAATGAATTGCAAGCAATTAAAAAAATCCAAAATATTTAATTCATTTTAGTAAAACCAGAGTGAATTTAGAAGATTTCAAGGGAATAAAGAAAATTCGATTAAATTGATACGAATGTGAGATAAATGAAATAGAATTCTACTTGAATGAATAAATTAAAAGTAAAAAAAACATCGACTATATTTAGTGGATTTCAAAGGAATTCTAGAAAATTCGGGGTTTTTTGGAAAGTATTCAAAGGAATTGAACGGTGCTCAAAGATCACTAAAGTAATATTTTTGTTTAAGAAAGTGAATATTGTGACTTTATCATAAAAAAGAGATAAAATAAATGATAAAGGCTTTCATCCTTTTCAAGTACATTATAACTAAAAATACCTTTTAAAGTACTATACACTTAAAGTACTATTTGTTGAATATAAAAGAAAATTCATGTCAGTACATACTTTTTTACCAAAGGTAAGAAATTTATGGGGCGGCATTTGAAAAATTTAAATTTTTATTGGACACCCTAAGGAACATATTTGAGGAAAAACTGAAAAATGAAGTAGGGTATAAAATGAATAAGATAGTTAAGAAACTCTATTTGGGCTTTTAAGAAGAGTATTTTAGTACATTGAAATCTGATTGCTGGAAGTCGATAATCCTTCCAAATCGTTGCCTCAATAGCTTATCGTAACGAAATCAAAAGAATTTCTAGCTCTTTCCTTATGCATGAATATTTAAGGAATCGTACGATTCTCTCACCTCTCAGTTCAATCTATTTTCGGGTGAAATTTATTTCTCCCAGATTCCATATCCGATTCATTGATTTATCAAGACTTAGTTTCAAAATCCTGATTTAAGAATGCCTCAATTTTTGAACGAAGTTTGGAATAGTTTAATTTTTAACGCTTCAAGTTTTTAATTCATTAATCTTGGTACTTTTTAAATCGAGAGTATATAACTTTTAAAGTTTCTAGAATAATCAATCATCAAAGGTTCACCATATTTAAGATTCTTAAACTTTGAACGATGAAAATGACAGTGATTCTTTTAGATAGAAATCACTTTTTTTAGTAAAAAAAATTGTCCAATCACTTTGAATGTCACTTGATACTGCATGACATGATACATAACGATAATTTATTTATCATTTTAAAAATTTCTACAATTTCAATTTACTAATTGTAGTTTTGGATGCGCAATTATAAACAGTTTAATTTTTGAGGCTTTGAAACAAAGCCTTTTTGGTTTCAAAAGCTTTAATTAAAAATTATTTGGTTTGAAATTTCTTAATTTTTGAAGGCTTGTAATTTGTAATTTCACAATTTTGTAGATTTAAATTATAATATTACACAGTCAGGATAATTTCACTATTAAATCTTGAAAAATTGCAAAATTTCATATTGTAAGCCTTGATAGTCAGTGTTCATTTTAATAATTTTAGATTTTTTGATTTCAGTTTAGGCCAGTTTTAAATTTAAATATACTACATTGCTTGGTTTTTATTTTAATGGTACAAAATTGTCTGGTTATTCCAATTTTTTTTCGAAATCGTAGAGTATTAAATTAAAAGGCTTAATAATTACACAATTTTCACATTAAAAGATTTGTAATAAAACAATTTTGAATTGAATGCATATAGAATAAATTCAAAACAATGAAAAACGATGATAATAATTTCCTTAATTGAACTTTAAAAAATGAGAAGGATTTAGAACGAAGCATTGAAAATTAAGTAATTTTTTTTTAAATGTTCAAAAATATTGAACATTTCAAACTCAAGTTGAAAAAACACAATTTCAATTGGAAGGCTTAACATTTTGAAATGTCAAAAAATATTTAGCAATGTTGTTTAATTTATTATTTTAATTTTAGTTAATATCTTAAAATTGTCCTATTTTTACTTGAAGATTTAAAAAACTGAATCATTTTATGTTGAAAACATTTTGATTGGAAGATTTCAAGGATAATAATAATTCTAAATGAAGTGTTAAATATTAAACGATTTGAAATTATACAGTTGAAAATTGTGCTGTTCAAAATCAAAATAAATCAAAATTAAACTATCTGAAATTAATTTTTCATTAATTGAATTATTTCTTTAATCTTGAAAGGTTACAATTTTAAACTTCTGAATTTCCATTTAAAACGCTAAATTAAAAATTCTATTCCCTTCATAAGTTTTACTTTTCCAATTAAAATTGAAATGTTTGAATTTTGAAAACGGTTTGAAAGTTGTTAATTTTTAAATGATTTTAATTTTCTTCGTTCCGTAGTACGCGTTTTTTAATTTCTAATGTTTCCCCATTTTTAAATTTTGCTTTTAATTTCGAACATTTTTCATCATGGAAATTGATACATTTTTATAATTTCTCCGGAAATTTATGGTGAAATTTCCGAACATTTCCTTAATTTGTGTAACTTTTGGTAATTTATGATATTTTTGAAAATTTGTGAATTTTTCGAAAATTCATAGAAATTTTTGGGAAGTTTATGGAGGATTGTTGAAATTCACGAGAGGATATGGAAAGTTATGTAATTCATAGAAATTAAAAAAAAAATGTTGGAAATTATGTGATGTATTAAATTATAGGAATTTATGAAACCCTATGGAAAATTATGAAAACCTGTGAAATTCAGAAATTTATGGAAACTTATCAAGTTTGGGTACATTTTCGCAAACTTTGGAAAGATATACACATTTTCTCATCTATTAATAATCTGCTGAAGGCTGGTGCCCTTCTTAGTATACAACACAAACCAACCATAACTAGATTCTACACCTTACGACGACTGGCTAATTAATTTGTACATGATTTTGAGTCAAAAAATACATTTCTCGCATCAAGGTGGTAGCTGGACGTACACTTTACATAATGAATAATAAAAACAATAGAGTAGCATCGGAATGAATTGAGACTTTGGTTGACGAAACGCATGCATCCGGTAAAGGTAAAGGTAAAGTTTAAGGCGCTGAATGGAGACTGGGTGTTTGGAATGCAAGAGTGGTGAATGATCTTAAATATGAGAACTACGAAAAACTATGCGCGTAAGGTAGCTAAACCGACTTGAAATATGGTCAGAAGTAGATGATACTAAATCACAGAATAGTCAAGGGTTCGGTATGTTTATGAATGAGAGAGCAAGACGCATGTCAAGAATCATGGATTTGTATTTCCAAGATGGTTTTGGGTTGAAATGAAAGTAGGAATCAGAAGATTATTTATCGTAGCGTACTACGCCCAAATTGATGGTGATCCGAGCGAAGTGAGACGCCTTCTGGGACACTTTATATGATAATATAGGTATTTGCGTTCATGGTGAAAGAATCATGCTAGTAGACGATATGAATGGATGGGTTGGTGTCCAACTCCAGGGCACGGAAAGGGTGATAGGTAATTTTTGGGATCCAAAGATAAATGGTATCGGAGACAAATTGGTTAGCTTATGCTTAGAAAAGGGCTTGTTTATTGCAAGTAATTGATTTAGAAATCAAATGATCCATATGTACACCTGGTGCAGAGGAGATAGCCACAGTATAATTGACTTTCCTGTTGCGGTTGAAATACTAGGAGAGATAGTAGAAGATACAAGCGTTATGAGAAGATCTGAGTGTAAAACTGATCATTCCATCATTACATTTTAGTCTAAAAAGTAAACTCAGGTCAAGGATGGAGAAGAAGGAAAACCAAAAAGACGAAACAAATGCGAATCAAGATTGAGAATTTAAAAACACCGGAAGTGCGAATAGATTTTCAGAATAGGATATACGAACGCATAGATAGGGTAACTTGGGAGGAGCTAATACGCAAGAAAGATATAGTGGGCGCATTGACTATGACCCGAGTTATCATTATTAAAAGTGCGACCGAAGTGTGTGGTACTGCGGTTGTAGGAAGAATGTCTGATGATGCGTGGTGAAATGATGAAATCCGCGCAGCAGCCCACGGCAAGGAACAAGCATATCCAAGAAAGTTCAGTTTCACAGGCCTTAGCGTTGAGGAGAGAAATAGACTTGAAAACAGAGACAAAAAGGGGAAAGTAAAATTACTAGTCGAAGAAAGTGAAGGTAAAATCAAAACAGAGGAATAGAAGAAAATGCAAATCGATTTTTGAGAAAGCGAGAAACTGTTTTTATAAATTGGCGTTGATCAGTATGCAAGAAAGTAGAAGTACAGAGTTGGTCAGTATGAGAAATAGGAAGGGTGAAATGTGGTATGATACAGACGGGATACTAAACGCTTTGAGAAGCTCTTTTATAGGGCAGTCAACGAAGGACTTTCACTTCGAATTAATTTCAGAATAGCTGAATTTTCGTATATAGCTTCTATATGGTATGCTTAACAACTGAAAAAATTGAGGAAATTCCAGCCTTGTTCGGCATCTTATTCTGCACAAATAATGTTCTTTGATTTTATGTATAGTTAACCGTTTATCTAAAAAAAGGAGGGAAAAACGGAATTTTTACAGGAATATTCTTGCCTCATTCATTAATTATTAAGAATACTTGTCTTCATGACAGAGAACCTAAAATGTGCCTATAAGCATTTCACCAGGTTACCTACCACCTCATATAAAGAAATTTGTAATAAATTATTTATCTGATTAGCCAGTACATTTTTTTCATCCATTTTCAGCTCTCAATTTGTTACATTTAATTGAAACGCTTGCTTTACATGCGTGCAAGATAATTGGAAATTTTCAATAATTTCCCATAATTTCTTATCATTGAAAACAGACTTTAATGAACCTATGCCAAATTTCTTGGGAAACTTCGACCTCTTGCACTTGCTCGTGGCTAATAATGACGGTCCGCTACTGCCTTGATAATTTGACTGCGATGAGGGAAAAGGGTCAGTTACTTCTTCTAATTGTTTTACTTACCTCGGCTAAGGCATTCCATTTCTAAGCCCACACAATTTTCTGTACAGTAGGGTACAGAAATAGTCTGAGAAAGTTTTCGTTTTGAAGAAATATTTGTTTAAATATCTTGTGTTAATTTTTGCTTGAGTTTTAAATGGGCTTCATTTCTTAAAATAATTTTGTAAAAAAAATAAATGAATAAATACATAGAAGGAATAGATTTTGTTGCTTTACGTTTTAACTATTGAAGCGAATTCCTTGTTTACAATTATTGTCACTGAAATCTACTGAAATGTAAAAAATTTCTTGAAATTTAAAATTTGTTCATTATCGGATTTTTAAATTATGTATATTTTTAATTTTATGAAATAAAAACCCAGGGTCATAAACACGCGAATCGCGCGCAAGCATTTGCTTCTCTTTATCATTTACTCTGGAATAATTATAGTGTGAAAAGCAGGGTTGAGAATATAGAGAGTAAGATAACTGAAGGTCGAAAAAGTTTAATTCGGTGTAATTACCAGTGAAGTTTGAAAAATTTGACGGGAAACCTAGATTGGCAATTTTGAAATTGACTTTAATTGAAGCTAACCGAGAACGCCCGCAAATACCGCTAAATTGGAATCCGTATCGATGAACTGAAATTAACACAGCCAAGCACGTACACATGCGTGCTATCAAATAGTTTCCATGATCGTTTGATTTTGTTGCCGTAGTACAACTATAATTGTATACGACGATCAGAGCGAATTTAATTGTCAATTGCGGCTAATCAGTCACATTGAATTTATACTGCCTCGTATGAATACTTAACAATAAACAGAGCTCTAAATTCAATTTCATAAAATCGTTACCTCGATTTCTCCAAATTCCAAATTTTCAGAAATGCTATAAATAATTTAGGGAATTTTTAATTAAAAAGGGTTCTTTCAATTAGGATGAATTGAAATATTGAATTGGGGAAAGCTAAACAGGCTGAGTCCAATCAACCTAATTTTACAGGAGAATCGAAAAAACTTTCTAGAGGAACAATTGCTACATGTGCATTAGGGTAGTCCAAATATTTCTTGACTTTCATTGTATCCTGCCCTAAAATTTGTTTAGTCCCACCCAAAAATAAATACGTTAAGGGGTTAGGGTCAGTCGCAGGGCAAAACAAAAAAAAACGATTTTTTTAAGAATTTTTTTTTTAAACAGGTTTTATTACTCATTGACAAATGTTCTACAGTTCGAATAATACACATTACAAGAAGGTACAGTAACTTTTTGATGTAAAAATATCAATAAACAAGCAAGTTATAGTTAATCTGCCAGAGGTCCAAAAAAACGAGGTGTTTTGCGGTGCGCATCGTATTTCATGACTGGATCATTTGAAACAAAAAATATAAAGGGATTAGTTGAAAAACGATATTCCCTTTTACTTGAACAAAGAATTAGAGTCAACATTTTAATTTTTAAAGAAATGGCGGATGTGTAAACACAACATTTTTCAAGGAAAATGAAAATTTTGTGCTTACACATCCGCCATTTTCTTGAAAATTGAAATTTTGACTTAATTCTTCGTTCAAGTACAAGGAAATAACGTCTTTTAACTAATCCCGTTGCATTTTTGGTTTCAGATGATCCAGTCTTGAGTTACGATACGCACCGCAAGACACCTTTTTTTTAATCTCTAGCAGATTAACTATAACTTGCTTTTTAATCAATAATTTTACCTTAAAAAATTACTGTAACTTATTGTAATGTGCATTATTCGAACTGTATAACATTTTTCAATAAGTAATGAAACCTTTTTTAGAGAAAAATTCTTTAAAAAATCGTTTTTTTTTTGCCTTGCGACTGACCCTAACCCCTTAAAAAATTATATTTAGAAATTCCGCAAGCCCTATAAAGTTTAATATCTACACTCAACTCCCGATATAAGAAGGGCTTCGGGCATGGCTTGCAGCGGCCTTCATCCTAAATCGGGGGAATCTAAACTTGAACGGGCAGGCGCGATAAACTATTTCTATTGGATGTGGACTTATAACGCAACCTGATGCAACTAACGCACTGAGAGTTCTGCTCTCATGCTGTTCGTCACGTTAGACTTAGCACCGCCTCTCTTTCGTTCCTACGATCCCCGCATCATCAAGATGACGAGGACTTGAATTGTAGAAATATCGTAAACCGGAGGTTCTTATATCGGGAGTTGAGTGTATTTCTCAAAAGGAAAAAAGACGTTTTTGTGAATTTTATTCAGAATCGTCAATTTTAGGTGAATCGAGTTAAAACTCAACACTTCTCTTCACAATTAGCTATAGAACACGAATAAATACATTTTTGTTGAATATCACGCTCGTAAGTATTACTTATAGGGTTTCAAAGAAACCCCATATGTGGATTATTGGGGTTTGCGAGTTATTGGCATTAATTATAATTTTCTTGCGGTTTTTCCAATACAAATTGTTTTCATTATCTACAATACTACTTCATACTAATGATTAGATGTTTGAATAAATTGTTTGAACAATTCATAATTGTTATTAGCAATGTTCTCTTAGATAAGAGTTAGAAAGTCGCGGGGTTTTCCGATTTTTTCAACTTATTTTCAACTTTTCAGTCAGAATGAGGCCAAAATCAATTTCAGTTAACAAAAATAATTGTTTAAACGATTTATTATTATTTTTGATAACATTTTTTCAGAATTACGCTAGAAAGTTGTAGTTTTTTGTAAAATTTTTTACATTTGGTCCACTTTTCAATTAGAGTGAGGTTATAATTAATTCAACTTGACAGACACAATTATATAGACAATTTATTATGATTCCAGTCATTCAATTTGAACTCTTTAACGACCAAGAACTACAATTTTGTAACTTATGTTCAAGCCTCATTCTCATGACTGAAAAAGAGAAATTTCCAAACGAAAACCATGTTTCCTTGTAGTTTTAAATTTCACTATTTTGTTGAAAATTTAACTGGTTTGTTGAAAATTTAACTATTTTGTTGAAAATTCAACGATTTTGTTGAAAATTAAACTATTTTGTTGAAGATATTACTGTTTTGTTGAAACTTTAACTTTGTTGTTGAAAAACTAACTAGTATGTTGATGATCTCACTATTTGGTTGAAAATTCAACTCTTTGGTTAAAACTGGACTATTTTGTTGAAGATTTAACTGTTTTGTTGAAAAGTTAACTATTTTGTTGAAAATTTAACTATTTTGTTGGAAAATTGAATTTTTTGTTGAAAATTTCCCTTTTCTTTTTGAACATTTAACTGTTTTTTTGAAAATTTCACTATTTTGTTGAAGATTTAACTATTTTGTTTAAACTTTAACTATTTTGTTAAAATTTTAACTATTTTAGTAAAGATTTGACTATTTTGTTGGAAATTCAACTAGTTTGTTAAAAATTGAACTATTACGTTTGTAGATTCAACTATTATGTTTAACATTTGACTATTTTGTTGTAAATTTAACTATTTTGTTGAAGATTCAACTATTTTGTTTAAAATTCAACTATTTTGTCAAAATTGAACCATTACGTTGAAGATTCAACTATTTTTTTGAAAATTTAACTATTTCGTTAAAAATTCGACTATTTTGTTAAAATTGCAATATATTCCGACTTGAAGTCTTAGTGTTTGTAAGTTTTTTTTTTATATTTTCAACAAAGGTGGCGGGGAGGATTGTACAAAATTAGCTCACCGAAAATATTTGTGCAACTCTCACCGAATTTCGGTGAACTAAGACATGGTCTTGATTAAAACCGGTAATTTTTCTGTCAAAGAAAGGAAGTCAAAGAAAAATTTGGGCAAAAAGTGGAGCGCGGCCCTGAGCCATGATAGGATAAGCCACCTCGCTGGGAAAGAGGGAGTAAGTAGAGAAAGTAGAGAAAGGGCAAAAGAGAGTTGGTGGTTACCAAAGAGCGATAGGGGTGGGTGGTGGGAGAGACAGAGCATAAAAGGAACACTAGTAGGTATTAATATTTAGCATCTCTGAAGCCGCCCGCATTCAAGCAACCCTGGATTCCCATTTGCCACCCCCTCGTTCCACGCACCCACCCACCCCACAATATGCCCCACTCGAACCTCCTCCTTTACTCAGCGGTAGGTACCTACTACTTCTCTTTACGGTAAAATATGTAAATCTAACCAATATTTCTAAAGATACGGCACCGGCGGCATACACGGGGCTCTTTTATGACGGAGCAGAGCGCGAAACCTGCGGATACCGCAGTGTTTTATCGGCACCCTGTGTGTGCGTCTATGTGCAAAACCACAGAAATAGATACGCGTAAACTTCTATATGTATGTGTGTGAGCTTACTTACGTTATTCGTTCACCACGGCTACCTGGCACTGGGCTTGTGTGTATTTCAATGGGGCTGAATATCTACCATGAATATTTCGCAAGTTTCTATTTAAAAGAACGCGAAACGCGCGGTAAGATATGATACCAGTGGAGCTAAAACCACTCGCGAGAGAGAGAGAGAGAGGGGGGAGGACAGATAAATCGATTTTAAGGAGAGGATATCCTGGTTCTAGTTTCCTGTATAATTATATACTCAACTCCCGATATAAGACCGGTCTCGGACGCATGACGCAACCTGAAGGAACTAATGCGCAGAGAGTGCAGCCCTCGAGGTGTGTCTCACGCTTGGCTGAACGCATTCTCTCTTTTGGCCCCGCGGCTCCTCTCATCAAGAAACTATGGAGGTCATCAGTTCTAGGAATGTCGTAAACCGGGAGTCCTTATATTGAGAGTTGATCATATATTCTACATTTTTCTGAAAGATGAGAAGCCCTACTTGAATGACAGGCCCTCTCCTTCTGTAACAAACCCCAACAAAATATTTCTACTCCCTCCCCCTACATGACGTAATTTATGGTTTCCAGAAATAATGAGATATGGGACTTAAAAAAAAAAGTGAATTTTTTGTATTTAGGATAATACTTTGCAGGGTGAAAACTTAATTTTCAAAATTCTCTTATTTTTCTCGGACCAAATTTTTATTTTGGCTGAACAATAACATTCGACTACCAGCATTTTAATCTTGCTATATTTTTAAAATAGGGTCTTTTATAAACAGAATAAAACAATATTTCAGATACAAATTTTGAAAATTTCAAATTCATTTATTTTAAACAAAAACATGACTTTACTACGAAAAAAGATGACGTTTCAACGAAATACTTAAATTTCTAACATAAGAATTGAATTTTAAACAAAAAAATTGAATGTTTGATCTAAAAAAAATAAGTTCTCAACATAAAAGTGCAATAGTTCATATTTCAACCGAAGAGATTGAATTTCATAAAAATAAAATGAATTTTAATACCAAGAAGACGAATTTTTAACAAATAAATGTTTTTTCAGTCATTAAGGTAAAAATACTTTACTTAACTTGTGGAACCTTTGAGCCGAAAGACGAATTTTCTGTGCAAAAATTGAATTTTCAATTTCAATTGAACTTTCCAACAAAACAGTTAATTTGCAATCAAAATGGATGACTTTGTAACAAAATTGTTGATTTTTCAACCAAATAGTTGAATTTTTATTCAAAAACATAAAATTTCTACTAAAATAGATGAATTCTTAAACCAAAAAGATAAATTTTCAACAAAAAAATAGTTGAATTTTCATCCAAAAAAGATTTTGGTTGACTTTTCAGCACCGAAATATGAATTTTTAGCAACAAGTGAATTTTATACAAAATAGTTTAATTTTTTACAATTTAGTTTTATTTAAAACAAAAGAGTCGAATTTGTAACCAAACGATGAACAGTTTAATTCTTATCCAAAAAAGATGCAATTTCTGCTAAATAGATGAATTTTTCAACTAAAAAGACAAATTTTCAAAAGAAAAGTTGAATTTTCATCCAAAACAGATTTCAGCTGACTTTCGAACACCAAAGTATGAATTAAAAGAAAAAGTAAATTTTTTACTTTCTACGCAATTGTTGAATTTTCAACCAAACAGTTTCATTTTCATCCAAGAAAGATGCAATGTCTACTAAAAGACATTCATTTTTAAATAATAAAAAAGAAAACAAATTTAAGAAAAATGGTTGAATATTCATCCAGAAAAGATTTCACTGACTTTTGAACACCAAAATATGAATTTTAGTCAGAAAGTTAATTTCCTACAAAAATAGTCGAATATTCGTCCCAAAAAGACAAATTTTCAACAACAAAAAAACAATTAAATTTTTAACCACAAAGGATAACTTTTTAACAAAATTATGGAATTTTCTAACAAATAATAAAATTTATTGAAATGTTATAGACATTCCCTGTTAAAGAAGTAAGAAAAAATTATTATTTTCCTTAAAAATGAGTCTGAAAATTTTGAATATATATGACGTAAAATTATAATATCATATGAATAAACAGATTTTTAACCAATTAAATTTTAAATTTTATTTCATGAATTGAAATAAACATAAAAGATAATTATTTGTCTTACTATACATATCGGTATCTACTTTATGATAGAAACTAAATTTTATCAATTCAGTTTTTCAGGAAAATACGAAACTTTCAAGAAATTATATTCAAATATTATAATAATTTCTCGGAAATAAAATTCATTTCACTAAATGAATACATTTGTTCAGTGGATACTCAATTTAGCTAGTCGTCTGACCAAACCTGACCATATCTACTGATGATTATAAACTGAGTTCTCGATCTTCACGCGTCCTTTCTATTAAGATATTTTTGGAAATATACCTCTTTTATATTTGCAATATTACAATCGAATTGAACTATTTTCATTAAAATTAACATACAATATAATAATTGATAAAATAAATGAAATTTTCTAATAAAAAGATAAGTTATCAGCTAAAAATTGAATCGTTTAATTTTGAGTTTAAGGGACTAATTTTTAAGCAAAAAACAAATTTTCAAAAGTTGAATTCAATAAGACAGACGAGTTTTCAACAAAATCTTTGAATCCTCAACCAAAATGATTTGGTTTGCGAAAAACTTACAGAATGTCTTCTTCATATAAGCACAAATTAAAAAAAATTAGAAATAAGAAGAAAAGTGCGTTTTTGTATTAAATTTCAATTTATCTTCCAGACAGAATTTTAAAAAATAGGAAACTTGTTTTTATAAGAAAGAAATTTTTTTAGGAAGACATTTTGCATGTTTCATTCAGGCTAAATAATTTTGATGCTCTCAAGAATTTTATGTTTGAAAAATTGAATTTTTGAATTTTTTTCTTGAACGATAAAAGATTTCAAAGAAGAATAAGAGGTCTTTCTTGTAGAACTTATCAAGGTTAGTAATTTTTTTTTGTTATTTTGTTAAATTTGTTATTGTTTGTAAAAAAAAAATTAAATTTCCACGCCACAGAAATGATTTGGCCCCCATGCAATACTCGGGATCTGTTCCTTATAAAATAAAAATTTTATTAACAAAATAATATATTTTAAAGAAAATCGGTCAGATTTACTTTCTAACTGTTAATATATTTTTTTTACAAATTTCAAAATATCCAATTTTTTAGAGAAGCTGATTAAGGTTTGCTTGTACAGAATTTTTCATCATCAAAGATTCACATAATTCAAAGAGAATTTTTTTGAATCGAAGAAAAATGTATATTGATTCAAAGAAATTTGTTTTATTTGAACAAAATTTTTCTCTCATTGAAACAAATATTTAGTTCAGCGCAATTGTTTTTTAAGTTTCTCTAAGTGATTTTTTCTGATGAAAATAATATTTCACTAAATTAAAGTAAATTTACTAAAGATATTATTTCTTTAAACGACAATTTATGAAATACGTCATTCCATTAGGATCAAATAAATTTGACATTTATTTGAAAGAATTTTCATGATAGATCAAAAAACTGATCTGGAAAGAAAAAAATCAATAAAAAAAGGAACTTTCTACATGAAAAGTTTACTTTTTAATCCCAAATTATGGCATTGATTAGTTGTCGTCATAAAAAAAAAACAGAAAAATTTTGAAAATTATACATTCAAACTTTCTTTCAGTACACAATAATATTATATTTGTGAAATTCAGAACTAGATAAAGAAAACTGACCAATGATGAAACTATTTCATTTTTCTTTTCAAACTGAATGACTTTCACTTTTACTTTTTTATATGAATGAAACATAAATTTGGATTATTAATTTGTATAAAGAAAAAAGCAATTTTACATTAATCCAATTTGAATTTTCGCGTAACTATGAAAAAAAAAAGTCGATGAAAAAAGTTTATTATTTTTAAAACAGATTTTTCAAATATTTTAAATGAGCATAACTTCCTTACTCTTGAATAAAGTGTATTAATAATATAGGTATTGATATCATAGGTCAGAATTATTTTATTTGAAAAGTTATGATCGAAACGTCTTTTCTATTCATACATAAAATTTGATTTATGTCGACGAAACAAGTTTTTCTGTTTTAAACAGATGTTTCAAACATCACGAATGAGCATAACTTCCTTACTCTTCAATAAAGTTCATTAATATTATAGGTCAATCGATTTGCATCGAATCCAGGAATCTTTTCCGTCATTGCACCAATTTTGAATTATGTTAATGAAAAAAAGTTTACTATAAAAAACCGTTTTTTCAAATATTATACATCACCATGGCTTCCTTACTGTTCAATAAAATGTATCAATATTATAATTCATTCGATTCGTTTCGAATCAACAAATATTTTGTATTCTCACATCAACTTTAAATTATGAGAATGAAAACATTTTTATTACAAAAATCGATTTCAAATATTATATAAATGACGATAACATCCTTACTCTTTGAAAAAATGTATTAATATTATAGGTCAATCGATTCGTTTCGAATCAAGGAATCTTTTATATTCTTGCATTAACTGTGAATTAGTTTAATGAAAATAGTTTTACTACGAAAAAACTATTTTTAAAATATCATGCAGTTCTAAAAAAATGCAATAAATATTTTTAGAAAACCTTTGGCTAGTTTCAAGATATGAGTGGTAAAACTAAGCCCTCCAAATTTCATGAATATATCTGCGACCGTTGTCAAGTTATCGTGTTCACAAAAAAATGTGACATCCTCACACACAGGCTCACATACAACCACACACACACAACCACACACACACTCACACACATCCATACAATTGCTTAGAACAGTGTATTATAAATTTTGCTTCCTCATAGAGGGAGGTTTGGGATGATCTGAATTTTCAAATGTACCTTTTTGACATATTTTTATATGATTCGGCCCCAGGAACTCGAAAATAAAGTTTGTAAGAAATGTCCGTCTGTATGTAACTTTTTTCTGTTCACCATATCTCAAAAAGTCGAAGAGCTACGATCATGAAGTTTGGATGAAGTGTAGCTCCAATTGATATCCAGGTCTGATAGGATTTTGAGCTAGATCGACCATTTAAAAGTAGTTTAGTCTTATATGAGAAAAACTTTTTTGATATTCAAAATACAACAATAAGATATCTAGCATTTTTTTCGCGTCTCTGAGACGCATCGGAGGACCTATTATTGAAACTTTTATGACCAATCAGTACCGATTTATGAAGTTTCAAAAAATGGTTTATTCTGTTTATATGAGAGAAAATTCTTTAATATTCAAAATACAACAATACGATATCTAGTGTATTTGTTTGCGACCTTGAGAAGCATCGATTTATCTATTAATGAACCTTTTTTGACCTACTAGTACCGATTTATGAAGTTTCAAAAAATGGATAATTCTGTTTATGTGGAAAAAACTTTTTTAATATTCAAATTACAACAATAAGATATGTAGCATGTTTGTTTGTGGCCTTGAGATGCATCGATTGACCTATTGATGAACCTTTTAGGACCTTCCAGTACCGATTTATGAAGTTTAAAAGAATAGTTCATTCTGTTCTTATAAGAAAAATGTTTTTGATATTCAAAATACAACAATACGATATTAAGTATATTTGTTTAAATCCTTGAGGCGCATCGATTGACCTATTGATTGGCCTTTTATGACCCACCAGTACCGATTTATGAAGTTTCAAAAAATGGTTCATTCTGCTTATATAAGAAAAACTTTGTTGATATTGAAAATGCAACAATACGATATCCAGCATATTTTTTCGCGGCTTTGAGAAGCATCGATTGAACTATTGATGCACCTTTCATGACCTACCAGTACCGATTTCTGAAGTTTCAAAAAATGGATTATTCCGTTTATATAAGAAAAACTTTGTTGCTATTCAAAATTCAACAATAGGATATCCAGCATATTTGTTTAGGCCTTCGAGGCGCATCGATTGACCTATTGATGAACCTTTTGCGTACCACCTGTCCCGATTTATGAAGTTTCAAAAAATGGTTTATTCTGTTTACATAAGAAAAACTTTGTTGATATTCAAATTACAACAATACAGTATTTGGCACATTTGCTCAAACCCTTGAGACACATCGATTGACCTATTGATGAACCTTTCATGACCCACCAGCAGCGATTTATGAAGCTTCAAAAAATGGGTAATTCTGTTTATATGAAAAGAACTTTTTTTATATTCAAAATACGACAATATTACATTCACAGAATTTGTAAGCGTCATTGAGGGGCATCAATTGACCTATTATTGAACCTTTTGTAATAAACCAGTACCGATTTATGAAGATTGAAAAAAATTGTTTATTCTGTCTATATGAAGAAACTTTTTTGATTTTCAAAACGCGATAACATTACAGGTATAGTATTTATTCGCCTCCTTGAGATGCATAGATTGACCTATTGGTAAACTTTTCATGACAGGCCAGTACCGATTTATGAAGTTAAAAAAAAAAAAAAATTGGTGTATTCTGTTTATATGAGAAAAACCTAGTTCATATTAGGAGTACTACAGTACTGTCTCTGACATGTTTGTTTGCATATTCGAGGCGTGTCGAATGACCTATTGACCTATTGACCTATAACCTCTTATTAATTAACAATACCGATTTGTAAATTGAAAAAATATGTTGTTTATTTTGTTGACATGAGGAAAACTGTTTCAATATGGGGAATACAACTATAATGTATATCATATATTCATTCGCGTCTTTGAGACGCATCGATTGCCAAAATTAAGAACTTTTCATGACATACCATAACCTACCAATATCGCTTTCAAATTTTTCAACGAAATTAATTTCCTTGTTTATATGAGGATTTTTTTGCATTGGGAATATAACAGTATTGCATTTGATGTAATTGTTCGCGTCTTCGAGACGCGTGGAATTGATCGATTTACATTTTGGTGGGACCTTTGATTTGCTGAAAATGAAATTTTCGCAAAGACAGAAACATAAGCTTGAAAAACATTGAAAGTCCATTTTTTTCTTTTGTCAGGGAAAACCTCCCTCTATGAGGAAGCAAATTTCTTTGATACTTATGAGGAAGCAAAATGCTCATAAAATGAGCACAAATAAATACACACTGTAAGAAATAACGGCACTTTTTCCATACGATAGTATGGGTCTTCTTCCATACTTTTGATCAAGTGCAGTATCAGAAGTATTAAGAAAAGGATATGCAGCAGTATTCATCCACGGTGAGAGAATTTGTTATGCATATAATAGTTATATATAATGCGTATAATAGTTATATAATAGTTATGTTCTTGTGTCATTGTATTTTGTAAAAAAGCTTCTTCATTCAAAGCCATCCGAAGCACACTATTCTCTCCGCTGACGTGAACGAATGCCAAATAAATTTTAAATATATATAAAGAATACTTGAATATCGTAGTTAAGAACATATAATCCTTTTAAATATTTTTTATTTGAGAGCCTGCATTGGCATTGAAAGAATTAAAAGTAATTGTTCTTTTTGCAATTCACTCATTTGATCAAAAATTTGACTATTTTGTTGCAATTCCTTTTTTTTTGTTGAAATTTAAACTACTTGGTTGAAAGTTTAACCATTTTGTCAAATATTAATTTTTTTGGTAGAAGGTTCATCTGTTTTTTCATCTCTTTCAGTCAAAAATTTGTCTTTCTTGTTAGAAAACTAATATTCTTGATTTGAAATATCTTAGTCCTAGCTTCAAACCTCAACAATTTTGATTACCTCTTTTCTCCAGTGATTTAAAAAATCTTTATTTGCTGAAAATTCGCCTTTGTTGAAAAGTTAATTATTTGAGTGAAAAATTTGTCTCTTTGATTAGAAGTTGCAGTGTTTTGTGAAAAATTCAAACACTTGGTTGGAAGTTGAACAACTTTGTGAATTACTTAATTTTTTTGGTTGAAGGTTCAACTGTTTGGTTAAAGAAATTTTTTTTTTGTAGTTTAAAGTTAATTCTTTTTCGTATGTAAATGTATTTTTTCTATTAAATGTTGAAAATTGATTTCTTTCAGTTAAAAGTTTATCTTTTTTGATAGAAAACTAGCCTTATTGGTTTCAAATGTCCTCTCTTTTATTGAACATGCAACTATATGGTTGGAAATAAACTATATTGCAGAAAAGGAATATTCGCGTGTTGAAAATTCACCTCTTGTACAGAAAATTTATCTTTCAACTTCAAAGCTAAAAAATGGTGATGACTTTTTTCTTTCGTGATTGAAAAATCTTGATTTGTTGAAAATTCGCCTTTTTCATTCATTTAGTTTCATTTTATTTGAAAATTTATTTGTTTTATTGAAAATTTGAATATTTTCTTAATAAATTAAACTACTTGTTTGGAAATTAAACCACTTTGGGAAATATTTGATTTTTTTTCTTGAATGTTCACCTGTTCGGTTGAGAATTCGTTTTTTTTTGTTGGTTTAAAATTGATTTTTTAAATCTGAAAATTTATTTTTTTTTGTCATATGTTGAAAATTGATCTTTTGCAGTTGAAAATTTGTCTCTTTTGGTAGAAAATTAATCTTATCACCCCATTCTCATAATGAAAGGTTCGTTTTCCATAAGCCTGAGATATTGTCTCAGACATTTCTATCAAGCGCGCGGTATTTTTCTTGACCTGAAATTTTGTTTCTGTTTGCAGGTAATTAGTTTTTTTTTATAAAGCTGCCACTAGCATAGTTTTTTTTAAAGGAGAGGAGATTTTCATACCAAGAAACATCTTGGAAGGTTTTTTATGTTTCTTCCTCTCCTATTACGATTATGGCTATACGTATGGAGTAAAATTCATGTCTTTGGAATTCATACAACGGTGAGATAATTTAAAAAATCATGAATTTTTCATCTGGATTTGTCTCATATGCAAAATATTCATAATTTTTTTAATTGTTTCATTTTTTTCCAAAAAATTACCCCTTCAGGGAAAATGAGGAACCTGCACATAATAAATGCGCTGGTCCAGAAGCTCATGGATAAGGTAGAGGAAAATGAAGACAATTAGACTTTTGGACTTCTGCCGCCACTATTTTTCATTGAAATGTTTACTATTTGGTTGAAAATTTAATTTTTTTGTTGAAAATTTATCTTTTTTGGTAAAAATTTAGTCTTCCATCGTTAAAACTAATCTTTTTTGTTTGCTTGGAAATTTAACAATTTAGTAAAACATGTGTTCCTTTGAATTTCAATTTGTTCTTTTTTCGTAGTGACGTCATTTAAAAAAAATAGAATATCATCTCTTTTTGGTTGAAAATTGAATTTTAAAGTTTAAAAATTCAATGCTTATATTGAACATTTTTCAAAGTCATTAAGTATTCATTTTTTGTTAAAAATTCAAATACTCAAAAATTATACAAAATTCTTTGATTTATTTACGTCGTAGATTCATTAAAAAAAACTTTTTAAACAATCCTTTTATTTTAAGAAATATCCTTGAAAAAGCTTTTGCATTAAAAATATATTAAAACATTTTTAACCTAATTTTTTATTTAAAAAAATGGTATTAGTAGTCATTACATCTGAAAATGAAATATTTTTCTCTCAAAGTCACACTCCAGTAAAAATACAAAATAATAAAAAAATTGCAATGAAATGATGAATCAAATATTCCTTCACAAATTTTTCATTGTTTGAGAAAAATCTCTGACTTTTAATTCATTCCATGCAAATTTTTTATTTCCAAAAATTTTGTTTTTCAAGCCAATTTTGTTTCAAAACAAATTTAATTAAAAAGGTTTGGGAATAATTTTAAACCAATTTTAGAATGAGAATAGCAATAATATTTACAAAAAAATGTTTGAAGTGTATTTTTTATACGAAAGGATTGTTTATATATTATTAACCAAAGCATAACACTTGCAATTGTAAACTTGCGTACCTGAAAGAAATGATGTAATTTTCAAATTCCACAATTCACAACAATTGTGTAAGAAACGAAATATTTTATATACGTTTATGCAAATATTCCGTGCGGATTATAAGCATTCTCGACACAATTTATTTCTCCAGGGCTTAAATGAACTCTGCGTTAAACAAAACTATGTTTAGCTTATTATAATAAATGATCTTCCCCTAACCTGTATATTTTAATTATCAACTTTGTATATGTGTGGAAAAAATACAATTTCGGTATACTAAAAGTAGTACCAGCATATTGCATATTTCCCATGCACAAGTACGGAAAAAATACCAATTCAGTATGGCAAAATTACAAACTTCACATTGTATATTTTCCATACTTAGGTATGGAAAATTTAAATCCTGTATAAGAAAATTACTATGTTGCATATGTTAAATTTACCCTACTCAACTATGGTAAAAGTACCACTCCTTGTATGGGTTAAAAACTTCCAATACATGTATGGAAAATTTACCACGATTTTTCTTACAGTGCACCCATAGTGAATACGTCCATAGTACTTCGCAGCCGCATTTTAATTGAGAAAGGTTTATTCAAATAAATTCAATAATTTTGGAAAATGTTACCACTCCTTCTATGAGGAAGCGAAAAAAAAAAAGAGGCGCCAATTGCAACAAGTCACCCCTATAGAGAGGGATGAGGATTGCGCGCGTCGAATTGCGGCAGAGCACGTCGCGCGATTCAATTAATAACATTCATTCGAATGCGTCCATTAATTTCTTTTTTACCCTCAGCAAGGGGGTAAAAAGGGTTTAGAGTCGCGGCAGCAGCCGTGTCGTTTAAAGGAACGGCAACAGAGCGCAAGGGGGCGCAAATAAGGCGGGTGGGTCCTCAGACCTAGGTATAAATAAAAAAAACGAATGAACGAATAAATATCCCAACGAGGAGCGACAAGTCGAGTACCGACTCCTGAAGGGATAACGAGGGAAGAAAGAGAGGCTACCACCGCAAAAGAACATTTTAATTAATATTATTCACTTCTTAACTTAACGATCAAACGTTCGCCTTCCTCGAGTTGGCTAAGAAGGGGCAAACAACAAACCAGAAGATTTCGAGCCTTAGAGACTCAAATAAAGGGAAAAGTAGAAAAGAAAATATGTTTTGGCTCGAACAATTTGGATTTCATTAGGAAAATTTCTACTTGTGGAAGTTTGCTCAGGATCATTTACTTTTTTCTACTTTCCTGGGTTTTAATTTAATTATCTCTTTGTCCGGAAAATTACAAGCTGAAATACTAGAGGATTTTTCAGCTTGTTGTAGATTCAAGGGATTTATTTATGAAATTTTTTATATAAATTTCCGACTTCACGGCCCAAAATTTCCTCAAAACAGGTAAAATAGGGTGACTTTTAACAAAAATAGGGTAATAAATTATTTTTAGTCAAATTGATGTAGGTACCGTTTTTCATGATTTCAAGTCGACATATATTGAATTTTCAAGAAAATAATTTAATTTTAAACAAAAAGGTTGAATTTACAATCGAAAAGTCTCAATTTTCCAGAAATATTTGTTTTCCGAACCTGAGAAGATTAGTTTTTAACAAGAAAGTTTACCTTCAATGAAAAAAGATTTATTTCCAGCCAAATAGTTGAATTTTCAACAAAAAAGTAACATTTTCATTAAAGAAAGATTTTTTAGAACAGAGAAAAACAACAACCAGATTGTTATATTTTCACAGGCAAAACGAAAAATTTTCTACAAGACAGTTGAGATTTAACCAAATAATTCAAAATTTGAAAAAAATAATTTTAAACAAAATAGTTGAAGTTTCTAAAAAATTTTTGAATCTTCAAGCCTGAAAGACGACTTTTCTACAAAGCACTGAAACTTTTAAACCGAAAATATCAATTTTCAACTAAAAAAAATTAATTTGAAACAATATTGTTGAATTTCAAAAAAAAAAGTTGAATCTTCAAGTCAAAAGACGACTTTTCTACCATAAAGTTACATTTTTAACCTAATAATATGAATTTTTAATGAAAAAGGCTTTCTTCAACCCATCAGTGTAATTTTATACAAAATAATTCCATAATTAATCCAAATTGATAAATTTTCATCCAAACAGTTGACTTTCTAATCCAAAAATATGAATTTCCAACAAACATTTATTTTTTTAACCATGATAGTTTAATTTCCAACCACAAAAAGACAAATTTTTGAAAAAAAGGACAACAATGTACTTGAAATTTAACTAAAAATATCAATTTTATCAGCAAACAAAAAAATGATTTTCAATTAAGCATTTCATTTTTTATCAAGTAGTTTAACTTTGAACCAGGTAGTTGAATTTTCAATCCATAAAGATGATTTTTCCACGAAAAATGATAATACTTTAACAGAAAATATTTTAATTTTTATTAAAAATTCATTTAATTTAACTATAAAAGGCGAATTTTCAACAAAATAGTTAAATTTTCAACCAAAAAATAATAATTATCAATCAAGAATGTAATGGTAGACTCTCCAATTGAAAATAATTAATTTTAAACCAAAAAATATGACTTTTTTTAGAGAAGATGAATTTTCAATACAAAAGGACGAGTTTTCAACCCGAAAAGAAGAATGATCAACAAAACAGTTGAATTTTCGACTAAAACAAATAAGGGGTTAATGAAAAATGTTGATAATCAAACCAAAAATTATTTCAATTTTCATTCAAAAACAGTTGAATTTAACTAATAAAGAGCATTTTGCAATAAAATAGTTAAATTTACCAAAATAGATGAATCTTCAACCAAAAATGGAATAGTTACATTTTCAGTGAAGAAAATTAATTCTCACAAAAAAAAAGAATTATTAGCAAAGTCGTCAACTTTTCAATTAACAAGATGAATTTTTAACTGAAATCAGGAATTTAAAAAAAAATTATAAATTTTCAACGGAAGAGTTCAATATTCCACTAAAGAGTTGAACTTTTAATAAAAAAGTCTATTTTTTAACCAAGAAGATCAATTATCTTCAAATAAAAGATCATTTATCAATAAAAACTACATGAATTTTCAACTGAAAATGATGAATTTTGCTTTCTCTAAAGGAAGCTTTGTAATGGTGACATTTTCAAAAAAAATTTAATTCATTTAATTAAACCTTCCTTAATTTTTTGTGAACACGATAACTCGAAAACGGTTGCAGATAAATGGATAAAATTTGGAAGGCTTATTTTCACTACTTATATCTTGAAACTGAAAAAGAAATTTGAAAATATTCATTACATTTTTCTTGGCACCAAATAATATTTAAAAAATCGGTTTTATATAGTTAAACTCTATTCATTCACATAATTAAAAGTTGATGCAAGAATAATAAAGATTCCCTGGTTCGAGACGAATCGATTGACCTATAATATTAATACATTTTTTTTAAGAATAAGGAAGTAATGGTCATTTATATTATATTAAAAATCGAATTTTATAGTAAAAATGTGTTTATTCTCATAATTTAAATTCGATGCGAGAATAGAAGAGATGTGCTGATTCGAGAAGAATCGATTGACCTATGATATTGATACATTTTATTCAAGAGCAGAAAAGCTATGGTAATGCATAATATTTGAAAATACGGTTATTTATAGTATATATTTTTTCTTTCACATAATTTAAAGTTGATGCAAGAATAAAAAGATTACTTGGTTCGAGAAAAATCGATTGACCTATAATATTACTACATTTGATTAAAGAGTAAGGAAATTGTTGTTATTTATATTATATTAAAACAGATTTTTATAGTGCAAAATTTTTCATTCCAGTAATTTAATGTTGATGCAAACATAGAAAAGATGTGCTGAATCGAGACGAATCGATTGACCTATAATATTGATACATTTTACTGAAGAATAAGAAAGCTACGGTTGTGCATAATATTTTAAAAAACGGTTATTTATGGTAACACTTTTTTCATTAACATAACTCAAAGTTGATGCAATAAGGGAAAAGATTCCTTGCTTCGATGCAAATCGATTGACCTATAGTACTGATACATTTTATTCAGGAGTAAGGAAGCTATGGCAATGCATAACATTCGAAAAAATGTTTTTTTATAGTAAAACTTTTTTCACTAACATAATTGAAAATTGATGCCAGAACGGAAAAGATTCCTTGATTCTAGGCAAATCGATTGACCTACAATATTAATACACTTTATTAAAGAGTGAGGAAGTTATGCTCATTCATAATATTTGAAAGATCTGTTTTAGACAGAAAAACTTTTTTCATCTACATAATTCAAATTATATATATGAATAGGAAAGACTTTTTGATCATAAATTTACAAATAAAATGATTCTGACAACTTTTGTACAAAAATCATTAAGCTGGAAAAGGGATAGCGTGCGACAGAAATTTTCGATTCCCCTTTCCAGCTCGAAATGCCAATGCATTTGCTAACGGGAAGCAAAGTACTCGTGAAATGAGCACCATATAATTATAAATACAATAATTGAATGATTGAATTTTCAACTAAAAATGATAAACTTTCAACCAAATAGTTGAATTTTGAACTGAAAAGGATACATTTCTTAACAAAAATGTAATAGTGGAATTTGAAGTTTAAAAAATAATTTTTGACAAAAAATAAAAGGAGTTTTTAACAAAATAGTTGAATTTATGATCAAAGAGATGAGTTTTCCACCAAAAAAATAATTTCTTACAATTTTGTAGTTATTTTTTCAACTAAGAAGTTGAATTTTTCACCAAAAAAGATTCTATTTAGACCAAACAAGATGAATTCCCCCTTGAGATATAATTGTAGATTTATAAACAAAACAAAAAAATTACAAAGAATAGTTAGATTTTCGTATTAAGTTCCAATAAACTGGAACCTGGATTTCTGTAAATCATGGGGCCCTGCCTCTCTACATTCGCAGGGCACAAATCCAGGTTCCAGTGTAATTCAGTTCACATTTAGCCGGAAAACGAAAAAAAAGTGTTTCTGTCTTGAAATCAAGGGAAAACATACAAATTCTTTAAAAAATGGGACAATAGGACAATCTTCTCAAATAAATAAACAAACATGTCTGAAGGATTTAATCAATATCGTTCTCATACTAGTATCAAATAATTTGAACTCATTATAAATCATTCGATCAACATTTATTTGAAAGTCCATTTATATTTTGCATTTAAATGTAGCAGCGGTTTCACCTTCAGTGTCACATGAGATTTTGAGGGCGGTTTACCGAAATGTCAAAAATTGTCACGATAGGAAGGGGTAAGCCAAAATCACTGAAAATAGCGTCACGTAGCGCAGGACATTTGATAGTAGAATTTTCAATTGAAGAGGCTTAGTTATAAAAAAAACTTGTTGAATTTTCTTATTGAATTCTATTCAGTCAGTTCGCATTTAATTGTGAGCGAAAAAGCGAGAAGAGGAACAATTTTCTTGAAAACAGGGAAAAGGAGAGCCCGGATCAAAGAAACGGTTATAACTTTCTGGCACTTAGAGTGGAGGTACTCATGACAGCTTTAATTTAAAATATGTTCACCCCCCCCCCCTCATACACACTCTGGGCGCCAGAAAATTATAACCAGTTCTTTGATCCGGGCCCTCAATTCGTCAATATTAATGGATGAAATGAGATTTGGATAGATTTTCGACCCCTAAATACTTCGTACGTGGTTCTTTCCTCTGAAAATGGAAATAAGTAGCATCTAGAGGAAAGAACGGATGATCAGAGAAGACATCTGAGACAGGCATGTAGGGAATCGTAAAGGGGCTTGTTGTAAAGTGAAAACGGTACCGCAAAGCGACGCTCGACATTTGACGTCTCCATGCATCATCCGTCGCTTTCCATCAGAAGGATCGGCAATATTCGCCGAGAATATTCGCCAGTGGATGTGGCATGAATGTATTCAAAACGCGCGTCGCGACGGCCGCGGCGCCCGCCCGCGGTATATTGGGGCTGAAGAAAAGAGAAAAACCCTCCTCGCGAATGTGAATTTCTTTCGAGGGAATTCGATCGTTTATCAAATAGACACCATCTTGCGTAAATTGCTCCGAGTCTCGCGTCCCGCGTCTTCGGTTTCGAGTCGAGCGAATTTCAACCACTCTCGAAATTGCTTACGTTCCTAACATAAAGACATATTTCAAAAATCTCACTACTACTTTCATTCCTTATTTAATATGTATGGAACTAAATTTATATCCTATTGAAAATAAAAATAATAAAGAAAATATTTGACAGCTTTGGAATTTACTAGAGAAATATTGGGGTGGATAAAAAATTTCGAAAAATAAAATTTCCCACAGTAGAGAATACCCGGATTATAAAGTCCTGAATTTTAAGGATTAAAAAAGTTTTGTTTAATTAATTTTATTTATTTATGATAGATTTGTTAAGACCTATCACCAGTATGTCATCGTTAAATTTTTGTGTCATATGATTCTGTCTATTAACTTTGCTGATAAGTTCGGTCCTACTCTATGGCAATTCAATTTTTTCTTTTGCGAATTGATTAAAATCGTGATGAAGTAAGATTCAAAAAATTCACTGTGGGATAGGAAACTAATAGACAGAATCATCTGCCGTAAAAAATTGACTTCCATATACTGGCAATAGGCCTCAACAAATCTTTCATCATTTAACCAGTGAAAATGAAACTTGATTAAAAATGGTGATATTATTTATTTATTAAAAATAGATAAGTTTAATATTTTGATTGAAGAATATTTTTAGAAATGTGTGATGCATTAAAAAAAATTATTGTTCAAATTTATCGTAACAATATTTTTTAGAAACTCTCGATGCAAGTTTTGCTTTTTGAATGTGCATAGTAGTTTTTTGAAATTATTTTTCTTGTAATGAAAAAGTTGTTTATGTATTGTTCTTTGCATTGAGAAATTTTTTTTCAGCTATTGTTATTTCAAATTTAGAAAATAATTTTTGGAAATAAATTTCCATCTATAAAAATATACATTTTTAACCAAAAATTAAACAGTAATTTTTTCAAAATTGTATTGCTCTTTTGAGAAAAATTTTGTTGTATCGTTCTTTTGCATTGCTTTTTTTAATTTTTAATTTTTGTTAACATTAACAAATTTTCTATAATTGTTTAAATTTAATAATTTTCTAGTGTCGAAATTTTCAAATTCGGTAGTATGTTAAATTGTTTGGGATTTTTATTTTTCGACAATTTTCCAAGGCGGGATTTTTGTATTTCTGCAATTTTATAATTTCGGCAATTTTTGATTTCGAATCTTTTCTTTTTCGGGAATTTGACGGTATCGGAATATTTATTTTTTAATTGAGCAGATTTTTGAGAAATGTCTATCAAAATTAATATTTTCTCACAAACTGTCTCAATACATTCGAACTATGCCAATGCTTTTGTTTGAAGAAATTAAAAATATTCTTGAAGACTTAAGTAAAACCCAAGTTTGAAAAAATTCTAAATGTGTAAAAAATATTTTAACACACTTCAAGAAAATTTTGATGATCTTAAATTGATATTTGAACGATTTCAAAAGCCAATTAGGGTGGGTCAAAAATAACAAGTTCCTAAAAAAATATAATTGAATTTGCTTGAGTCGCAATTTTTTATAAATTTGTGGATTTTGCAAAGTTATTTTGCCAGTGACAAAAAGGGACTAGCAAAAATCGCCCAAAAACCAAGAATCGAAATTATAAATTAAGCGAATTTTTTATTTCTCATTTCGATTTCTGAGACCTGGCCATTTTTTTCTAGTATATTTTTGTCACTGGAAAGTTTTTAAGTACCCGAAAAAATTCTTCTCATATTTTCACAGATGTTCGGAAATTTTTCTCAAAACAAGGGTAAATTGAGTAGGAATTATCTCTCAGAAAATGATCAACTAACATCCTTTGCCCCAAAAAATATCAAGGACCTTTAAAATAAAAAAATAAAAAGACTTGAGTGAGACTTTTCCGATACTTTCTTATCTAAAATGTCGTAGCTAAACGTGACATATTTTTAATTTTTTTTGGTATTTTACTCCTATATCAGCAGTAATTTTTTGGGACATAAATCCCATGGGCGTTTGTAAAAATTTGAAATCAAAATAATATTACAATTTTCTATTACTTTTATCCCAAAAATTATATAGAACAATGTAAAATAAAAAATAAAAATAAGTCAAGGAAGACTTTTCTAATAATTTGGTGCTAATGAAAGGTCTCATTGAAACGGGACATATTTGGAACTCTTCTATTACTTTTCTTCCTATTTGGACTTTCAAAATTTTTGAAGAAAAGTTGGTACCTAATAACTGATTTTTCTCATACCCAGTACTTTAGCGGGACTTTATCCGGAATACAAATTAATTACGTTATAAATTTGTTTTTTACTCATTTCTTTCACTTCCCTCATTTCCCCTCATTTCCACTACTTTCCCATTCCCTCATGTCCCCCACTTCCTTCCTAATATCTCCCACTTTCACTTCCCTCATTTCCCCTTATTTCCACTACTTTCCCCCTCCCTCATATCCCCCACTTCCAACCCCTAATTTATTCTCACTTCTCCACTCTCGTCATCCATCGCTTCCTCTACTTTCCCTTACTTCCTTTACTTCTTCTATCATCATTTTCCTTTAATTCCCATACTTCATCTCCCCTTATTCCCCTCACTTCCCCGTTCGTCATAGCCCCTTACTTCTCCTACTTCACCTTACCTCATTTTCCCTATTTTTACTTCGCTCATTCATCCCCACTAACACTCTCCTCAATTCTTCTCACGTACCCTACTCCCCTTCCCTTAATTCTCCTTTCATCATTTCTACTCATTACCCCTACTTCCTTTTCCCTTATTTTCCTAATTTCTGTAACTTTCCCTCATTTTTGTCATTTCCCATTACTCCCCCTAATTTTCCTCCCATCATTTCCCGTACTTTCACTTGGCTCAATTATCCTCACTAACCTTCGCCTTATTTCTACTGAATTATCCTTTTCCTCCCCTACTTCGCCTCATGTCACTACCCATCACTTTCACCAGTTCGCCCCACTAATTTCCCTCATTTTTTAAATTTCCCCTTATTCTTCCTGATTTTCCTCCCCTTATTTCTAGTCCTTTTACTTTGCTCGTTTATCCTCACTAAACTTCTCCTTATTTCTCCTAATTTATCCTCCTCCCCCCTACTTCGCCTCCTATCACTACCTCTTACTTTCAATAGTTCGCCTCTCTAATTTCCCTAATGTTTCTCATTTCCGCTCACTCCTTCTAATTTTCCTCTCCCATTCCCCGTACTTTCACTTCGCTCATTTATCCTCCATAACCTTCTCCTTATTTTTCCTTAATTATCCTCCTCTCCCTCCACTACTTCGCTTTCTCTCACAACCCCTTACTTTCACTAGTTCGCCACCATAATTTTCCTTATTTCTGTTATTTCCCCTTACTCTTCCTAATTTTCATCTACTTCATTCTCCTTATTTCTCCTCAATTATCTTCCACCACCTCCCGTACTTCGCCTCCTATCACTACTTTTTACTTTCACTAGTTCGCCTCCTCATTTCCCTAATTTCTCTCATTTTCGCTTACTCCTTCTAATTTTCCTCCCTCATTTCCCGTACTTTTACTTTGCTCATTTATCCTCACTAACCTTCTCCTTATTTCTCCTCAATTATCCTGCTCCTCTCCTCCTTCGCCTCCTGTCAATACCCCTCACTTTCACTATTTGGCCCCCCTAATTTCCCTCATTTCTATCATTTCCCCTTACTCTTTCTGATTGTCCTCTCCTTATTTCCCCTACTTTTACGAAGCTCATTTATCCTCACTAGCCTTCTCCTTATTTCTCCTCAATTATCCTTCTCCTCCCCCCTACTTCGCCACCTATCACTACCCCTTACATTCAATAGTTCGCTTCTCTAATTTCCATAATTTTTCTCATTTCCGCTTACTTCTTCTAATTTTCCTCCCCTCATTTCCCGTACTTCCACTTAGCTCATTTATCCTCACTAACCTTCCCCTCATTTCTCCTTAATTATCCTCCTCCTCCTCCACTACTTCGCCTCCTGTCACTGCTCCTCACTTTCACTATGTCGCCCCACTAATTTCCCTAATTTTTCTCATTTCCGCTTACTCCTTCCGATTTTCCTACCCCATTTCCCGTACTTTAACTTCGCTCATTTATCCTCACTAACCTTGTCCTTATTTCTTCTCGAATATCCTCCTCCTCCTCCACTAATTCGCCTCTTGTCACTACCCCTCACTTTCACTAGTGATTTCCCCCACTTTTCCTACCCTAATTTTTTTAAGGATTACAAAATGTGGAGAATTAGGACAGGATAGAAGAAGTTAGAGAGTGGTAGTAGAGGCTGAAAGGGTAGAAAGGTAAGTCGGAAAAGTTATTAGAGGAGGAAGGGAGAAGGATGAAAAAGGGAAGTATGGTTGGAAAGTAGAAAAAGTAGTAGAGGGTGGTTAAAATGAGGGGAAGAAGGATAGTCAAGAAAAGTGTGTGAGAGTGAGGGATGGGAATATTAGGAGAGAAGGAAATGGAACAAGAGGGGAAAGAAGAGTTAGAATGAGGAGGATAAGATAGGTACACATAGGGTATGATCAGATAGGATACGATAGAAGAGGAGAGGATGGGTGAAATTATATTGGGAGGGGGAAGAAGGGAGATTTAAAAACCTAATTAAAGTCCTAATAAGCTATGAAACCTTTCTTTGTAGGCGTATAACGCCTAATTTTAACAATTTTTAAAAAATGTGAAGGATCCTAAATAGAATGATTAAACAATTTACCAGAACAAGAATTTGTTAAAGATTTAAAATAGCAAAACAGGGATACTCAACAACTGAATTGGTCCAATCGCTGTAGGAAAAGCTGAAAAAGGAAACAGCTTCATTGCCTTCGAAAGAATCATACACGCGAACGCTTTCCCCGAAACGGTGCGGAAGAGCGGAAAGGGGGATTTCCGCGTTATCCCCATATAGACAAAGTATCCGAGAGCATTATCTTCGTGCATAATGCATGCACACACACTGAAGAAACCACCCCCACTTACGGTGGTGGGATCTCTTCTCTCTTTTTCTATCCTTCTCTTTCTGCGTTTCTGTCCCGTTTCACCCCTCCTACCGAATTCGGCAAGCGCCGTGCAGTATCATAGTCTCTCCTCTCTCTCCCTCTCTCTTTCTCTCTCTCCCTCCAGCAAGTATTTCGTATTATTTTATTGTGTTGCGACTCAATAGTGGGTCCCTCTGCATCTCCTTTCCGTATTACGTATGCTCGCGTTCTTTTGCTAACCCACCCTACTGTTTCTTGCTGTGAACACACACATACACACACAAGGCCATATTTACACATATGATAGAAATTTAAACACATATGTGGAATTTCGCACACACGAAAGCTGAGTACTCGTGCAACTCGAACGCACGTACTTTGGACACACTTACGCCCAAAGAAATGGAGATACAAGCGAGCGATAGAAGAACAGGGGGGTGTATACTGTATATATAGATACAGTGAGTACTTAGCATTAAGTATTCAACGCAGGGGATCACGTATTATCGCCGAGTCCCTGTACGGTGTACGTTTATTTATTGCTAGACTCTGTGTACTTTGAAGATGACAAAAAGAATGCTTAAGCTGTTATTATATCGAGAACCACACTGTGGCCCATTTTATTCCTTTTTTTATATATCACTTCTTCAGTATTCTCTAACTAGTAATTAATTTCCTAACATTAAAAATTAGTTAACGTAAAAAAAAGGGTTTCGTAGCCTATTAAGATGTTAATTATTTCGGTCTAACCTCTCCTCATTATTTTGACTTGCCTACCCCTTCTACTTTTCCCCTCCTGACATACGTCCCCTCCCTTCGCTTCACATTCCGCTTCCTTTCCCTTCTTAAATTTCTTCCTAATATACCTTCCCCTATCCTCGTTTACCCTTTACACACTTCCCAGTTAACACTTCGCTCTACTGCCCTTCCACAGCCATCACTTACCCTCCTCTACTCACCCGCATAACCCTACTAGCAGGCACATCACTTCATTGCTACCCTTCCTCACAACCCTTCCTCACTTCCAATAATTTGCACTACTTCCGCTCCCTAATTTTCCGTCACTTTATCCACATTAACCTTCCATCATTTTCTCTTGATTCCTCTACTTTTTGCTCTCCTAATATCTCCAACTTTCACTCACGCTACTTCTTCTATCATCATTTTCCGTCAGTTCCCATACTTTATCTCTCCTTATTCCCCTTATTCCACTCTCCTCATTGCCCCTTACATCTCCTACTTCACCTCACCTCATTTTCCCTACTTTTACTCCTCTTATCCATCCTCACTAGCATTCTTTTCATTTCTCCTCACATATCCTAATCCCTTTGCCTTAATTCTCCTCTTATTATTTCCACTCACTTCCCCTACTTCCTCTTCACTCATCTTCCTCACTTTTGTAACCTTGCCTCATTTTTGTCGTTTCCCCTTACTTCCTTTGCTTTTCCTCCTCTCATTTTCCGTACTTCCACTTCGCTTATTTATCCTCACTAACCTTCTCCTTATTTCTCCTCAATTATCCTACTCCTCCCCTACTTTGCCTCCTGTCACTACCCCTCACTTTCACTACTTCTCCCCCCCCCTAATTTGCCTCATTTCCCCTACTTCCCTAGTTCATATTTTCCCTGATTTCTCCTACACTCCCTACCCTAATTTTTTAAGGATTACAAAATGTGATACCTTAATGACAATAGTCAAAATAAATTTAGCTTCAAATAACTATTTAAAAAAATTGTTCAATCTGCTTGGATTATTTTTAACGATAGTTGTGGCCAGATCAAGAATAAATAACGTTAGTTTAGCTGTAAATTTTTTCTTTTGCTTTAAATGAACGCTCTTAAAATTGAAAAATTTGAAACTGAAAGGGTCTGAAATTGAGAAATTTTCAACCAGAAGCTCGTAATTTAAAAATGTTCATACAAAAATTTAAAAAAATGCACAATTCATTAGAAATAATTTGAAATTGTACGGTTTCTAATTCTAAACGTTTAAAATTAAACGATTTTATTTTTAATTGAAGAATCTCGAAATTAAATTATTTCAGATGAAAATCGATGAAATTTGACAATTTCAAAACGTTTGAAATTAAATATTTCAAGAATAAAATTTTGAAAATTGGATCATTTAAAATTCAAGGAAATCGAAATTGTATTCATTCTAATGAGAAGCGTTTAAAAATAATTAATTCAACATTTGAAACATTTAAATTCACAAAAATTTGTATCCGAAACCATTCAAATTTGACAATTTGAAATTAAAAACTAAACTAAATTTTTGAAATTCAAAGCTTCTGAAATTCTGGAATCTTCAATTGTTATTCAATAAAAAAAATATAATTCAGGCTGTGCATAGTCGTCCAAAAAATTGAAAGAGTTGAAGAAGAAAATTGTTATAAAAAAAGTTGAAAATAAGGGGTAAATTCAAGATATCAATAATTTTACGGTAAATTTAAATTGTTTGACAAAAATAATTTCCATATTGATAATTATAATTTTTGACGTCCAACCACTTCAATTTTAATTGCAAAATTAAAACCTAACGAAGGGACAAATTGAAAATTCAGCCTTTAACACTAAAATTTAGAACTCTATAATTGTAACCATTCAAAATTTTGTTAAATCAATTACTGATGTACTAATTTCAGATAGTTAATTTTTGTCTATTTTGATTGTAACAAAGACTTTTTATCATAACAAGTATTTTTAGTATCATCAACTAAAAACCGAACCAATTTAAACCAATTTAAAGATATTACATTGAAAATTAGAAATTAAATAAACAATAAAAACCAAGATTGCTATACAGGTATATTATTTGAATTTTTGAAACTGCACAATTTTGAGCCTTTTAATTCAAAATTGTTTTTCTTTTCAATTTCAGTTCAAAATGTTTAATATTTCAGAAAATTTTGAAATGAAAATTGAGTTTTTTATTTTTCACTGCTTTGAATATATTCCGGAAGAATTTTAATTCAAAATTGTTCAATTACAAATCTTTTAAACTGCGAATTGTGCACCTATCAAGTCTTTACATTTCATTTTCTATTATTTCAAAGAATTTAAAAAACCAGTGTTAAACTGAAACTAAACAATTTTGGATTCCGATACTTTTAATATTCGAATTTGAAACTAAAACATTGCGAAAATTTAAATTTGCAGCATTAGATCAGATAATTTGCAGCTTGCACCTCAAGAAACTTATGAAATTCAAATTCATCAGTCCTAATGTGTAATAATTCCGTTTTGGAAAATCTAGAGACAAAATTTTAACCCAGATAAAAAAGGGATTATATATTTGTTGAAGATCACACTTTTGATTTTCTTGAAGATACTCAATCAGACAATATTATACCATCAACAATAATTATATTATTTATATGATTTCGTTATAAAAATAACTTTTGTTTTGCAAACTGCCTAGGGACAGTCTAACTAATAAAGTTTTGAATTTCTGCACTAAATTTGAATGAAAAACTACAATATCACTAATAACAGTGAATGTTCATAGATAAAGGTAGTGACGCGCTTGTATTTAAAGAAATTGAAGTGCTTCTGAAGGAATTTTTACAAAATAAAATATTTTGCAGAAAACTAAATTGGTTGTTAGTCTTATCCATAGTTTTAAGTTTTGTCTGTATACTGAAATTTGTTGTGCTACTATTCAAAACTTCTTTTTTATTTGCTATTGCAAACAGATAAGCATTGCGCCACATTAGGACACGTATAGCACTCGATACATAAATTTGTGTACAGTTATAGAAATACATAGTTTAATAATAATAAATGTATTTTAGTATTAAAATATTCTTAGTAGAATACTGAAATTTGCTGTGCTACTATTTAAAAGTTCTTTTTCATTTGCTATTGCAAACAGATAAGCATTGCCCCACAGTAGGGAACATGTAGCTCTCGATACTTATAGTTGTGTACAGTTATAGAAATACATAGTTAAATAATAATAGATGTATTCTAATATTCAAACTTTCTTAGTGAAATACTGAAATTTGTTGTGCTACTATTTAAAAGTTCTTTTTGATTTGCTTTTGCACACAGATAAGCATTGCCCCACAGTAGGGAACATGTAGCTCTCGATACTTATATTTGTGTGCAGTTATAGAAATACATGGTTAAATCGTAATAAATGTATTCTAATATCAAAACATTCTTATTCAAATACTGAAATTTGTTGTGCTACTATTTAACAGTTCTTTTTGATTTGCTATTGCAAACAGATAAGCATAGCGCCACACTGGGGAACATACATGTTCCCTAAACATCCATGTTTCCTAAACCTAAGATATCGAATTACATGCTCTATATTTTGCTACAACAAAATCCCACATTTTGAAAACTAGTGACATTGACTTTTGTGCTAAAAGATGATTACCCATGTTTACTTTTAATTTCAGAAAACTGGGATCTGATAAGATCCTGATGTCACTCGCATTTCCGGGATGGTTCACTTTGGCGTTATTCGAGTGTATCATCAAGGTCTGAAGATGAAAGATGGTCGGAGTGCATAAAAGCCATTCTCATAAGGCAAGCAGTCGCGGAAATTGAAAGGCAGAACGGTCAGCATCGTCGGCTGCACCAATGCAATGGGTCTACTCTGTAGGCGCAACCGCGATACATCTATAGGTAAGTATGAGTACATACGAACATATACCCACGCAGTCAATAGATAATAACGCCGAGTCGACTTCTGTGTGAATGCACCCGCCGAAGATCAAACAGCAGACCTAAACCGCTGTTTGTTTTTCATCACGTCCCTGATCCCTTATTCAGTCCCCGTTTTATTCAGAATTTAGGTTAGGCTGTGCTCTGATGCACCCAACTACTCACGAGGGATAGACAGACTTTTAAATATCGGAGCTCTTTGAATTCATGCCACTTTCTCAACAGATTTCACTCGCTTCCGAAAATAAGTCAGGTTGATGAATTTTTGTTTTAGGAAAAGCAGTGCCAACTCCTAAATATCCATAAGGTTGGATGATGTTTCAAATATTGATGAAGAACTACCATAAGATCATAAGATATCATGAGTCCATTCAGATGATCGATTTTGACTCAGACCATCCTCTAATTAATTCTATCACAGTGAACGTAAATAATCAATTCTGAACGACAGATTTCAACTTTCAATCAAGTAGTTGCATTTTAAACTGCAAAATATAAATTTTTAACTAAAAAAGATAAATGTTTGACCCAAAATGATGAATTTCCGTTTAAGCAAAACCAGTGCCCATTTCCAAATATACTTAAGGTTGGTTGATGTCTCAAACATTGATGTGGAACAACCATGAGATAGATGTCCACTCAGATGATCGACATGGAATAAGACCATTCTCTGATTAGTTCTCTCACAGTGAACTAAAGTAATGGATTTTTAACGAAGGATTTCCACTTGGAACACATTAATTGCATTTTAAACTAAAACAGGTAAATTCCCAACTCCAAAAGGTAAATTTTCGAGCCAAAGTAATGAATTTTTGTTTCAGCAAAAGCAGTGGCAAATCCTGAACATGTTTAAGTTTGGGTGATGTTTCAAATATTGGTGAGAAACATTCATAATATAGATGTCCATTCAAGATGATCAATATGGACTAAGACCATCCTCTAATGATTTCTATCGTAGTAAACCAATTTGATGAATTTTTGAAGAATAAAATCAACTTTGAACCCAGTATCTAAATTTTGAAATAAAACAGGTAAATTCTAAAATAGAAAAGATAAGGTATCGAACCAAAATGATGGATTTTTGTTTTATCAAAAGCATTGTCGAATCCTGAATAGGTTTGAGTTTGGATAATGTCTCAAATATTGATCAAAACTATCATGATGAAGATGTCCATTTCAGATGATCAATATGGATAGAGACCATCTCTTAATAAAATTTATTCGATCACAGTAAACATAACAAAAAAATGTTAACAAAGGACTTCAACTCAAAACGAAGTTGAATTTCAAACTAAAAAAGATAAGGATGCAATCAACAAAGATAAACTTTCGAACCAAGATGATAAATTTTTGTTCTATGAAAAGCGTCGACTATTCCGGAATATGCTTAAGTTTGGATGATGTCTCAAAATATTGATGAGAAACATTCATAAGATTTCATCCATCCAAGACATCATTCTGATTATCAACTTCAGATTAAAATAATCCACTTTTGCGAATCCAAAATTACTTTCAACACAACTTTATTCAGATCAGACGAGTGAAAGCTGTTATACTTTTGATTGAAAGTCGTAGTTTGATAATGTCCAATATAATATTACTAACACGAGGTATCTTTTTAGTTAGTTGAACTTTTAAATAAAATAATTAATTGAAGAAAAATAGTCGAATTTTCCAATAGAAGTTTATTTTTGAACTAGAAATGGAATTCTTGAATTTTTAGTTTGAGAAAAAACGAATTTTCAACAACAACAAACAAATTCTTAACAGAATATTTCAATTTCCCAACTTAAAAGATGAACTTTTAACGAAGGAGTTCAACCAATTGCTTGAATTTTAAACTAAAAAAGATAAATTTCCAATTGAGGAGATACATTTTTGAACAAAAATTATAAATCTTCAATAAAAAAAAATCAATTTCTAAGGAAAAAGTTCCACTGTCAACATAATAGTTGTATTTTCGAACAAAAAATGAATTGTTAACGTATTAGTCTAACTATAATCATTTAATTTAACCTTAAACTGAAAAAGTTAAATTTATAACTAAAAAAGGTACGTTTTCGAACCAAAATGATGAATCTTCAACAACAAAAAATTAATTTTCAACAAAGGATTTTTACTTTGAACCCACTAGTTATATTTTCAACCGGAAAAAGATTAATTTACTATGAAAAATGTCATGGTTAATATTTCAGTCAAAGAAGAGTTTAATTTGAATTCTAAAATAGTTGAATTCAACCAAAAAAGACCCATTTTCTACCAAACACTCAAATTCTCAATCAAGAAAGATTCTTTAGTCAAATGAGGAAAGAAAAATTCAACCAAGTTGTTTAGCTTTCAAGCGAAAAAAAAACTAATTTTCTATGAGACAGTTGAATTTTTAACCCTAAAATATGAATTTTCAGAAGGAAAAGTTTATTTTCAACCAAATAGTTAAACTAAAATGATGAATCTTCAACTGAAATAGTTACATTTTCAGTCAAAGAAATCAATTTTCAACTAAAAAGAAACGAATATTCAAGACTTGAAATTAAATTTTTTTAATTATGAAAGGGTACATACATGTACTTAGTTTCAAATCTCACTTCTTGTGTATTTATAACTTCCTAGGATCAGCAAAGGAATATTTTAGAAAAATTTTTATTTCAGGGGGTAATAGAAAAGGCCATTTTTCCTATATTGGTCTATAAATCTCTATAACAATTGATCTTGAGAATCGGATTGAGATCGGAACTTCGTGATTAAATTGATCAACTAACATTTATTGTAATCTTCTCTACCTTTTCTTTCGTATTCTTTAAGAACCAATTGAAAATGATCAAGCGATTCAATCAAACTTCCTGCATCTAGAGTAGCATCTACTCAAGAATTCGCATAGTTTTGTATCATCGCTGCTTTTAATTAAGCTCATCCTTGAAATCTTCGACAAGAGGTAAATAATAAATTCCGGTAGCATGTTCCGGATACATGCTCCTAAAGCGTCAGAGTAATTTGACGAACAAATTTTGTCTCTTTCATTTGTTTCCCTTCAAAAATCATATCCTGATGATCCTATCCATGATACATTCTACCATACTCATCCCAAAGTGGTAAACATCCTCACCAACTACATATCAATTATCTTCTTGAAAAATATTTGTACATAAAATAAGACTATAAGTATTTTTGATGCTGTTCGAAGACCGATACATATGATTTTTACCACATTTCGGGATCAAACTGATCAGCTGGCATTCACTGTGATCTGCTCTACCTTTTTTCTCGGATTCTTAAAGTACTAATTGCGAATAATCAACCGATTAAATCATGCTTCCTGTATCCAAAGTAGCATCCAATCAAAAATTCTCATTATCTGGTATCATCGCCGCCTTCAATTAACCTCATCCTTGGAATCTTCGACAAGAGGTAAATAATAACTTCCGGTAGCATGTTCGGATACATGCTCATAACGCGTCAGAGTAATTTGAAGGAAATTATTGCCCCTTTGATGTATTACCCTCTAAAAATCACATCCTGATGATCCCTTCCATGATTCATCCTACCTTATTCATCCTAAAGTGGAAAACATCCTCATCAACTACAAATCAATTATCTTCTTGAAAAATATTTGTACACAATATAAAACAATAAGTGTTGTTGATGTTCGAAGATCGATACATATGATTTTTATCCAATTTCGGGATCAAAGTGATCAGCTAGCATTTACTGTGATTTGCTCTACCTTTTCTCTCGGATTCTTAAAGTACCAATTGCAAATAATCAACCGATTAAATCATGCTTCCTGCATCCAAAGTAGCATCCACTCAAAAATTCGCATCGTTTGGTATCATCGCCGCATTCAATTAAGCTCACCCTTGGAATCTTCAACAAGAGGAGAAGAATATCTTCCTGTAGCGCGTATCCTGAGGGAGCATCGAACGTGAAAAGATGTCGCGATGTTCCTACAACGCCAGAGTAATTTGATGAACAAATATTGTCCCTTCGATTTATTCCCCTCAACAAATCACATCCTTATGATCTTATATCTACTTAATACTCATCCTAAAACATTTAACATCCTCATCAACCACAAATCGATTTTCTACTTAGAAAATATTTGCACAGGCCTACATGATCGAATAAGCGAGATAACAACCAAACCAAGTTGTACGATGCAGGAGCACTTTGGACAAGACTATCACAGTGACGGGTTTTCAAGTGGCACTGGAACCCTCGGAAACGCTGGAGGCTTGAAGGAATAGGGAGAAGTCGATACAGGGATGGATGTATGGATGGATGGTTATACAGTTTCGTATAAGGATGGATATATAGATGCTTATAAAGATGGATACAGGTCTGAACTTATCTCGCTGTGTGCGTAGGCACGCTCGTTTTTGTACTTCTCCCACCCACCTTCAACCCTCCAACCTTCACTTTCCTCCCATCAAGCCTCCTTCAAGTCTTCCTTTTCAGTGTTACCTTATTGAATATCCCACGAGTGGAAAATCAGTTCAAACTCTCTGAATGGAGACCACCACCATCAATGTCAATTCCTCCATCTTCGTCTCCGGAACTCTGATACCAACCCTACGATTCGACTTATCGCATTCAATGTGATTTCCTCCTGATCAAAATCTGATTTCTCCTGTATCTTGAATACAAGATGGAGGGTTCTAGTGAGCCAGAAATTATCTTATTGAATTACGATTCCAGGGTGACTGTAAAACATAATTTTTGATTTCCCAGACATTTTCCTGATTCCTTCCTGAATCATTTTTCATTTTCGCTGACCAATAATATTCAAAGACCACGAAAATAGGGTAGTGGAAGTCGGGGGAGTACATAGCCGACTTTACCCCGTACTCTAGCCGACTTTACCCCGTACCCTAGCCAACTTCACACCATACCCTAGACGACTTTACCCCATCCTTAGCTACCTTCACTACGTTCTCTAGAAGAAGGGAAGATGAAATATTGGAAGTGACGGATGGGGAAAAAGAAGTAGTAGAGGGGTGAGAAAGGGGATTGGGCAAAAGAGGTGATTTCAACGACTAATTTTTAACAAAAAAAGATGAATTTTCAATCCAAAAGGACGAATTTTCTGTCCACATAAACGAATGTTCAACAAAACAGTTGAATTTTTCACTAAATAACATAACATTTTAACAAAAGACTGGGATTTTCAAAAAATAGTTTAATTTTTTATAACGTCATTTTATTTTCAAAATAGTACAAATATGAATTTTCATTCAAATATTAATATTAAATAATAGGAAAAAATAACTATTATCAAGCAAACAATTGCATGAATTTTAAACCTACAAATGTCAATTTTCAACCAAATGATCGAATTTTAAACAAAACGAATTAAACTTCAACCAGTTGAATTTTTAACCAAATAATTGAATTTTTTAGAAGATAGTTAAATTCTTAACAAAAAAAGGTGAATCTTAAATCCAAAAGACAATTTTTTTGTTCGAATATACGAATGTTCAACAAAACACTTGAATTTTCAACCAAAAAGGGGAGTATATAACAAAATACTCGAATTTTAAACAAAATGGAAGAATTTTCAAAAAAAAACAGGAATTTTATACTACAGAAATTAAGTTTTAATCAATCAGTCGAATTTTGAAGCCAAGAATACTAAGCTTTAAACAAAAGAAAATGGTAAATTTTCTACCAAAACGACGAATTTTCCACCGAAAATATTAATTTTCTATTGAAAAAAACAAACAATTTTTATCAAAATACAGAAAATTTTAAGTAAATGGTTACATTTTTAACTAAAAAGGATGAATTTAACTGTGAAAGATTTTTTGTTTTAATAGTTGAATTTTTAACGAGGGATCAATTTTAAAAGAAAAAAATGTTTTTTTAATAAATTAAGTCAACTTTAACCAACTAAAGACAAATTTTCAACCCAGAAGACAAATTTCCTACAAATCAGTTGAATTTTCATACTGCAAATATTAATTTTCTACCAAAAATACTAATTTTTCAAATGAATAATTTGATTTTTAGCCAAAGAAATAAATTTTTAATTAAAATCAGAAATCTTCATCCAAAAAATTTTTTTTACAAATTTGATAAACTTTAAATCCAGAAATTAAATTTTGTAACACAAAATACGAACTTTCAAAGAAATAGCTAAATTTTCTGCCAAAAAAGATTTTGCAGCCAAGAAAGAAAAATTCCATCCAAATTGTTAAGCTATCTAGATAAAAAACGAATGTTCTATAAAACAGTTGCATTTTTAACCCGAAAATATGAATTTTCAACAAAAAACTTAATTTTGAACCAACCAGTTTTAGCTTGTGCCAAAAAAGAGGAAATTTTAACCAAAAAGATTTATTTTCCACGAATAAAGATGAATTTCTAACTAAAAAATATCAATTTTATGATGAAAACTTTGAAGAAGAAAATAAAATTATAACAAAGCGGTTGAATATTTACCCAAGAGAGATGAATTTTCAAGCTAAATCAACGAATTTTCAACGGAAAAAGTGAATTTTTTACCGAGAAAGATTTTTCATTCAGTAGAGAAAAAAAATTTCAAGCAAATTGTTGAATTTTCAAGCCAAAGAGACGAATGATTTAAGACGTTGAAATTTTAACTCATAGGTAAATATCAAATTTCAATCCAAAAGTTGATTTTTAACCAAATAGTTTTATTTTCTACCACAATAATAAAACTTGTGACCCAAAAAGAAAAATATTCCCAAAAATAGTTGAATTTTTCAGCATGAAACAGAACTCTTTCACAGAATTGTTGAATTTTCACCTAGAAAATATCAATTTTCAACTAAAAACGATCAATTTTTAACCAATGTTGGAATACTTCAACTTTCAGATAAAAATAAATTTTCAATTTAAAAAACAAATTTTTTGATAAAATAGGTAAGGCTTCAGCCAATAAAATGAGTTTTCAACAAAGCAGTTAAAGTTTCAATCAATAAGATGAATTTTCAACAAAGTAGTCAAAGCTTCAATCAATAAGATGAATTATTAACGAAGAAGTTAAAGTTTTAATCAATGATATGAATTTTCAACAAAAAAGATGAATTTTCAACTGGAATAGTTAAATGTTCAAAAACAAAAAATTAATTTTCAACAAAGAAAACGAATTTTCAACTAAAAGCATGATTTTTTATTTGAGTGATGAATCTTCAACAACAAAAATATTTTTCAAAAAAGTGGTTTAACCTTCACCCAAGTAAATGAACTTTTCACAAAAAAATATGAATTCTCAACAAGTAATGTGAGAGTAGGTATTTCAATGAATCGTATATCAGAGTAGCCCCAAACTTTATCTAAAAAATTCTTGTAACCTTAACTAATTCTTTTAATTCTTGTTAAAAATCTTGTAACATTTTAAATATACAATCTTTTATACACAGTATCAAAAAAAAATTCAAACTTATTTTCCTTGACAGTTATTTAATGTGCCTTTTATAGAAATGTCATAAATTTTGCAAGATTTCAAAAAATGCCTGACTTTCCCTGACTGATAAAATTCACCGAATTATCTCGGATTTCCTTTTTTTCTATTTTCAAACAAAACAAATAATTAGAAGTCAATAATCATAAATAATAAATAGTGTGAGATAATTCAGTCAAATTTGAATAAAGTATAATCAATAAAATTTAATTACATGCGGAATTGAACATAATTTGAATATATGAAAAATCTTTGAAAAATTTTAATGAAATGGTTATTAAAATTTAAAAAAAGGGAATAAATGGGAAACTTCCAAATTTTTTTGATTTTAGCTTCACGTTCTTGACCCAGATAAAATGAACAATTTATTGTTAAAAAAGTGTGCTCTTCTACATTGAAGAAAATAGAGGAGTAGAAATGAAAAGAAAAAAAAATATATATATATTATTTATATTCTATAGAAAATTGTGAAGATAAATGTTGAGTTTCAACTCGATTCAGCTAATATTGACGGTTCTGAATAAAATTTCAAAAACGTCTTTCCTTGTGGGAAATACGTATTGAACTTCCTGGGGCTCACGCCACATGTAAATATCATTTTTTTTCAAAACAAAAAAAAAGTTTTATTTTTGTGTGGATTCGAACAAATTTTCGAGTGAAATGCATGAAAATTCGAAGAAAGAAATGTGGACCACCCTATTCAGCAGTCTTCCTGGTCGATATCCCCACTACTGCAATGCCATACACCGGTTTTTATTCAAGAGTATAAGTATTCCAGGACCATGAGCAAAATTTAAGGACTTTTTCAGGTACCTCTAGTTAAAAAAATTGCAGGACTTTTTCAGGGTTTCAAAGATTTCCAGGTCTATTACGATTTGCGAAGTGGAACAAAAATATTAGTGGGTGAATACAATAATAATATTATATAAGGTGGTGAGAAAGTGTGGAAACACCTAGAAATCTGTGTAATTTCTATTCAAAAAACCAAGGTCACACTCTAGGTAACTTACAACGAAGAATCCAACGGTGACCTTGGATATGACCTTGAACCTAATTTTCAAGGTCATTTCGAGGTCGGCTTTGTTTTTTAAAATATGAACCCCTATTTTTGGTGCCAGAATCGAAAAGAGCGGGAAATGTTACATTCAGGAATGTGTTTAGGTCTAGAGTAAACTCTACAATTTATGGTGACCTTTAAAGGTCAAACAAATGTAAAAGTAGGCCGTGATATACCTCGTATGAATCTCGCAGAATGAGCGAAAAAAATTACCCATTGTAATGAATTGATTAATGAAATAATTCAAGGTCATTTTAAGGTCACATTCGTTAGGTTGATTAGGCTCAGATTTGAATATTGATGTTGAAGTAAAATTTCAAAGTCATTTCAAATGCAACTCTTATCACCATAATCCTTCTTTTGGAACCAACCAGGAAGTGAGGTTCAAGGTCAAATCGAAGATTACCGTTGGATTCCTCTTTGAAAGTTACCCAAGGTATGACCTTGGGTAATTTTTTTTTACTAATTATGCGAGAATCATACGAGGTCCTATCACAGCGTACTTTGACCTTCATTTGACCTGTAGAGGTCACGCTAACCTTGATAAATAATTGAAAACTTTTCATTAAATGGAAAATTTTTTTAGTCCATGAAAATGAATAAAACTTTTTAATGCATAATTCGCTGAAAAATGAGTCAAATCGTGTGGATCCGGGAGGATGTTAGCCTGTTTCTTTAGGGGAAAAAGTTATTTAACAATATGCACGTCGATGTACCCGGATGGTAACACAAGGGTTAAATTTTAGGATCTTGAAATAAATGAAGATTTGGCAATGAGCTCGGAAATTAAAGAACCCCAGTAAGTTCGTGAACCTCAGAAAGGACTAAACAGCAAACAGCAGTTTGTCTTGGCCCATTAGGAGAAACGCTAGTTGGCTTGCTCTTCGGGGGTAGCACACGATAGGGGGATGGAAAAAAGGAAGTGGTTGTTTTATGGCCCGGCATCTGTTCGACGATCGTCTCGTTCCGATACCACTTTATCCTCAGCGTTAGCCGTTTCCTAACTGTTTGCGAAACAAATCCCCTCTCTTTCTTTTTTTTCTTCCTTCCTTTGCTTTCCATCCTAGGGAAGAAAATCCACGAACCGAAGCTCTTTCCTTTCTCGTCAGCCATCCTTTTCTACTTCATTTTCTCCATCCTCTGCTCTCCGATCCCACTTTCCGAAAGCCACTCTCCTCCAGGACGAGGCTTTCCGACGTATTTTATTGTTATTTTTATTTTTCTGTGAGTGAGATACGATCCTCTTTTCTAACCGAGCAGAGACAGCGGAGAATTAAGGTCAGAGTTCGTATATCTCTTTGGCGATGAACAAACAAATTTTATCAATTGTTTACTGGCTGAAAAGCCCGTCCACATATTGCGGCTATTTTTAAATATCCCCTTATTTTTTAACACAAATTATAAGGATAATTTTATGTAACATTTTTTCAAAAAAAAATTTATCTTCTTGCTTGAGAAATCAATGTTTTGATATAAAATAAAAATATTTTGTAGAATTTCAAAGTCGTTTCTTGAAAACTCGTCTTTTCTGTTGATTTGTATTTGAAAATTCAAGCATTTCGTTTAAGATTCATCTTTTCTGGTATGAATAAATTTTTTTGCTGAAAGGTTCATACTTTTTGGTCAAGAATTCAACTGATTGGTTGATAATTAATCTGTTTTGGTTCAGGATTCTTAAATACGAATTAAAAATGTAATTTTATGTAACGGTAAATCGAACAATAAATTTTTTTCATTTTAGAATATTGATAGAATTTCACGATTAAGTTAAACAGCAAATTAACTTAACAATTTAGGGGCTGTATATAAACTATTTACATCTTTTTGAAAAAATTCTTATTTTCCCCCCTGTTTTCAAGAAACTTTCTTTCTTTTACTTAAATTGGAACTAAATCAATAAGAAAATAAAACTATGAGAAAATCTAATCCAACTATTTTGTTAAAAATGCATCTTTTTGGTAATTCAACTATTTGTTGAAAATTCATTTTATTTTTGGTTGATAATTTTTTTTCACAATTCAACCATTTGGTTGAAAATTCATCTTTCTAAGTCGAAAATTCAATTATGTGATTGCAAATTCAACTATTTTGTTAAAAACGTAACTATTTTGTTGAAAAATCATCTTATTTGTTCAAAAATTTAAATGCTGTGAAAATTTGTCTTTCTCGAATCAAAATTCATCTTTTCATTGTACAAAAGTTCATGAATGGAAAGTCAACTGTCTTTAAAAAATTAGCCTTTTTAATTTGAAAATTCACCTACTTGATTAAAAATGCAACTGTCACTGGTTGAAGTTTTTTTTTTAATTTCGAACTCGCTGAAAATGTGTCCTTATATGTCGAAAATTCTATCATTATTATTTTTATTATTATACCATTAAACCATTTCCCTTTCATCTTTTTAAAATATTTTCTTTACAAATCAACTATTTGGTTGAAAGGATATCCTCCAATGTCGAAAATTCAATAATGGGGTTGAAAGTTCAACTGATATTCAAAAATTTAATTATTTGGTTAAAAATTCCACTTTTTTTTCAAGATTATTATTTTTTGTTCGAAAATTGAACTGGTTTGTTAAAAGCTAAACCACTTTGTTACAAATTTATTTTTTTGTTTTGTTAGAAATTCATCTCCTTGGTGAAAAATTTAACTAATTTGTTGATAATTCGTTCAATTTTTATTTTAAAATTAATTTTTTACCTGAAAATTCAACTATTTGATTAAAAATGCAACTGTCGTTGGTTGAAGTTTAATTTTTTTAAACTTGAATATTTGGTTGAATTTTCATCTTTTTGAAATATTTTCTTTGCAATTCAACTATTCGTTGGAAAATATATCCTAGTATGTCGAAAATTCAATAATAATAATTATTATTATTATAACATTAAACCATTTCCCTTTCATCTTTTGAAAATATTTTTTTTAGAATTCAACTATTTGGTTGAAAGGATATCCTCCATTGTCGAAAATTCAATAATGGGGTTGAAAGTTCAACTAATATTCAAAAATTTAATTATTTGGTTAAAAATTCCACTTTTTTTCAAGATTATTATTTTTTGTTCGAAAATTGAACTGGTTTGTTAAAAGCTAAACCACTTTGTTACAAATGAATTTTTTTTTTGTTAGAAATTCATCTCCTTGGTGAAAAATTTAACTAATTTGTTGATAATTCGTTCAATTTTTATTTCAAAATTAATTTTTCACCTAAAACTTCAACTATTTGATTAAAAATGCAACTGTCGTTGGTTGAAGTTTAATTTTTTTAAACTTGAATATTTGGTTGAATGTTCATCTTTTTGAAATATTTTCTTCGCAATTCAACTTTGTTAATAATTTGAATAATTTGTTGAAAATTCGTCTTTCTGCCATGAAAATTGAACTGTTGTTGGTCGAAGTTTGATCTTTTTTGTTTTAAAATTCGAACATTTGTTTGAAAATTCATATTTTTTGGTTAAAAGTGTATCCTTTTTAGGTCCAAAAATTCCATGATGTGGTTACAAATTCCACTATTAGTCAAAAATTTAATTATTTTGTTACAAATTACACTGTGTTGTTAAGAAGTCATATTTTTTGTTGAAAAATGTAACTGTTTTGTTAAAGGTTTCTCTTGTTGGATGGGAAATTCATAATTTTGTTATCCATAAATCATCTTTTGTTTTTTAGAAAAGTTTTTGGTTGGAAATGCAACTATTTATAAAAAATTCGCATTTTTGGTTTGAAAATGCAACTATGTGTTTAAAAATTCAACGATTTAGTGAAATTTTCCTCACTTTTCTTGAAAATTTAAAAAATTTGGCTGTAGATTAAATTTTTCATAAAATTGAAAAAAATCGAGAATAAATTAAGAAACCTCAAAACAATTTCAATTGTAGCTTTGTGATAGAATGAAAATTCTATTTGCAAAAAGATGTGTTTTTCAATTTTTAAACAAAACAAATAATTAGAATTAAAATAAAAAATTGCGGAGTTCTGAATTAATATTTTTTTTTTTATTTCGTCCATTTGTTTGAAAATTCATCTTTGTACGTAGAAAATTCAATTATGTGGTTAAATATCCCACTATTAGTTGAAAATTTAATTATTTCGTTGAAAATTCCACTTTGTCGTTAAAAATTGATCTTTTTTGTTCGAAAATCAAGAGCGATGCATTTTTAACGAAATAGTTGAATTTTCAACCAATCAGACGAGCCTTAAAACAGAAGAGACGAATTCAAAATATAAATTTTGGATTAAGGTTTTAAATTTTTCGATTTCTTTCGATCCGTGCTGTTATTTTTAATTTTTTAATTTTTAAGAATTTTGGTTTGAAAATTCAATTATTTAATTTTTTTTTTAATTATTCAAATAAAATTCAACGATTTAGTGAAATTCCTCAATTAGCTGAAAATTTCAAAAATTTGGTTGTAGATGAAATTGTTGTTAAAGTTTTAAAAAATCGGGAATAAATGAGAAACTTTGAAATATTTTCGATTGTAGCTTCATGATAAAAAAAACACCTTATTTTCAAAATGGTGTGTTTGTCTATTTAGAAAAAAAAAAAGTTGAAGTCAAATAAAAAATGGCAGAATTATAAATTATTATATACATGGAACTACAAAAAAAAACTGTTTAGCACTCCTTTTTTCTTTAGGAGATAAGTTTAAAACCCTATTTTTCTTAAGGAAATACAAATTCCAGGACCATGAGCAGAATTCAAGGACTTTTACAGGTTTTTTTAGGAAAAAAAATGTAGAACTTTTTCAGGTTTTTCCGGGCAAAAAATGAAGAATTTCACCAGGTTTTTCCAGGAAAACAAAATTCAAGAACTTTTTCAGGTTTTGAAGGATTTCCAGGACGCAAGCCACCCTGCTTTCCCTGGCGAAAGTATCGGATAGGAATTCATTCCGAATCATTCCGAATTATTCCGAAATCTGTATCCGAGCCAACCCGAATCAATCCGAACCAATCCGAAAAAAGTTCTTCATTTCGTTCGATTCAACTCGGTTAAAAATTAATCCGACTCAATCCAAATGAATCCGAATCAATCCGAAATCGGGTTTACCTAAAACAATTTGCAGTCCGAATGAATCCGAGTTCAGATTGAATTGGATTCATTCGGATTGAAAATCGGTTAAGGTTAATCCAAATTCGGATTCATTCGGTTTGAAAATTTTGTTTGGATTGATTCGAATTGGAAGTTCGGATTGAATCGGATAGAGTCGGATTAATTTTTAACCGAATTCGATCCAACGAAATGTAGAACTTTTTTCGGATTGGTTCGGATAAACGCGAAATTCGATTTCTATTATCAAGAGGCGTTTGGTTGTCTGAATCGGTGATAAAAATAGCTAATTCACAAACGAATGCAAACGCTACTTTCGTTTGAAACATTGCATCATAAGTTCGTCGCAAAGCGCTTAAGTTGAATTGCTAGACAAAAGAATCGATACTCAGCGTTTCAATTTGGCACTGATCAACCAGTTCATGTCAAACACTCCAAAGCACCTTTTACAGAATTTTCCTTTTGTTGCTGTTTGCCTTTGATTCGCCAGTTTTAATCAATTAGTCTAAAACACCTTATAAGAAATCCTTATCTCGTTCTACCGGACCTACTTTAACGTCAACGCTAAGCGTTTAAATAAGCATTCAGACAACAAAGTGAACACGTCAAGCTCTCCAGCAACCACCTCAGGTGATATTTATTTATGATTACGAAAACAGCACCGCTGGGCGTTGATTTTGTGATCTACGTACATACTTACCTTTTACGCTTAGAGTTGAAGTTAAAGTCGGAGCGTTGAAACGAGATAAGCATTCCTTATAAAGTGTTTTAGACTACTTGACTACAACTGGCGAATCAAAGCCAAACAGCAACGCTGGGAAGATATTATGTTGTCTGAGTGCTTTTCTTAAACGCTTAGCGTTAAAGGTAGGATGACCGCGTTGGCACGAAAGGAGAATTCTGTAAAAGGTACTTTAAAGTGCTTGACATAAACTGGTTGATCGGTGCCCAATTGTAACGCTGAGTATCGATTCTTTTGTCTGGCCATTCAACTTAAGAGCTTTGCGACGAACTTGGAATGCAATCTTTCAATTGCAAGTAGCGTTTTTCATGCGTTTGTGAATTAGATATTTGTATCACCGATTCAGACAACCAAACGCCTCTTGATAATAGATATCGAATTTCGCGTTTGAAGCGCAATAACATGTATATTATATGAACGCTTTGTGCGTTGCCTAAGCGCTAAGTGCACCGCCCGAACGCTTAGCGCTTATTACTTCCGATGCGATTACATCGCATTGCTCGTCCGTGCAATTCTTTTTCAACATAAACTTACACTAGAGCAATGCAAAGGGTGGAAAAAAAGTCTGTCTTATATTCCACTCTGCAGGTAAAAATATGTACCAAAGTCTGACTTTTAAATCGTCGTAGCGCAAAACTGTTCATAATATGAGTTTTCACTATAAAGATTTTTTGATCAAGAGAGCATAAGCTAAAAAATATCAGAAAGTGAAAATTCCACCGGGCCTTAATGTATTTGGTTCGGGTTCCTTTATAAAATTTATAAAAATTACCTTTTTATGCAAAGAAAGTCCGAAAATGTGAGTTTTTCATTTTAAAAAATCATATTAAATATTTATTATCGCGTAATTGCCAAAAATTTTACGAGAGAATCGAATATATAAACATTTAAATAATTAATTATAAAGCAAAAAATAAGACAAAATGCGGGGAGGGGGGGGTGAGAATCGAACCCCCAGCCTCCGCGCACGAACCGGGCGCTCTACCGCTGAGCTACTCGGCCACTTGAGAGACGGCTTTTTCAAGTCCATAAGCCCAGCGACAATTTCTTGAAAAGCCGTTTTTCTCAAAACTGGCCAAATATTGGGTTCTAGGAATTTCAGAACTTTACTTTGGGACCATGACCTTTCTTTACAAAAAGTATGAATAAAAAAAAACATCACCTCTGACCTTCCTCTTGTCACTTTAAATATCAAAAAAACTTAAGATGCCCTATTGCACTCCATAGAAATAGGATTAGAATATTATATCTGATTAGTATATGAGCTCCATCCATCTCTACTGACTTCCGAAAAAATGGGGGCCCGTCTTCAGGGATATTCAAGATCATTCAGGAAACTTAGACATTCCTACTCCAGCAAGAATGGAACAATCAGAATATTGCTACATACATCACAGTTAGAGAGAACCGATTACTAAACATACCGAATAAACATGATACCGGTAATTCAATTGGCTCTGAAAAACGGAAAAGGTAGAGCTTACGTTTATAGAAAACACAATTACATTGCCCTGGAAAATTCCCAGAGGACATATGCTGTATTGAAAACAGAAGAAATAAAAATGTGCAAAAAACTCACAAGTAAATATATTTTTGTAATTCTAATTTACTGATCTGCGTGAGCAAGCTGCTAATCCTGTCCGAGTCAACCAGGAATAGCTGTGCAACTCATACGAACTGGATTTACCCAATTGGCCCCACGAGGTAAGCTAAAATTGGACGACGCTACCCAGTTGGGTCCCAGCGTCAGAGGGTGACCACAGAAGGGATCCACGAACCTATCCATCATTTGAATTTGAGTCAAATGTCTGCCATGATATTTGAAACGCAAAATCAAAATTACTTTTGAAAAGTTATAAAAAGTGTAAAATTTATAACAATGTCATACTTTAGGCCAGCAAAAAGATCTCGATAATGTTAAGAAGATCCTTTATTGTCGACGTTTCGAGAGACGAATGTTCTCATCAGGAAACGAAAATTCAGAGTCAAAAAATAAGTCCTTAGTAACATTAAAAAGCCATTATGACGCAGATGAAATAAGTCATATTCTCAAAATTCTCCTCTCGAGTTAGTTTTGTGAAAACACTAATAATTGTCAATGTGAAGAAAAAGAAAATTTCAAACGAAACTTAAGCGTTAAAGAAAAGTGCGGTTAGAGAATAAAAATTAAAAAATCTTTACCTGCAGTTGTTACTATTGTAAATTTGACCATGCTGAAAAAGAGAGAAGTTCATCAGTAAAACATGAAGAACACCTTAAAAAACTTTTTCAACAAAATACACGTAAAAAAGGTTAATTTTGAAAGATGAGGCAGAAGAAGCGTTTTGCACCATGCTGGTGGCTAATATAGAGAGTGAGAAGAAAAGAATATGAAGTGACAGAGACGTATAAGAAGAGTGCCGTAATACAAGTCTAAAATATAATGTATAACAATAATAATGATATAATGACAAGAGTATCAGTCGAAACATTGCATCTTAAATTAATGAATCTAAGATTACGTAGTATAATGTACTAAAATCAGTAATATCAGTTATTACATTTCAGCATTTATCACCGTCCCTCTCAGTAAAGAACATTTCTGCTACAAGGCTTTTAAACTTATTAGGCTCATGGTGTAAAACTAAAACATGTTCCTAGTCAAACCGATTACCAGTTTCATTGAAGAAACCAAAAATTCGCCTTCCATACTTTAATTGAAAAAAAAATTTTGATGGATGAAGGCAAATAAGTTAAAAATTTATATTTGTTTGTTAAAGTATGCGACGTTTCGTTGGCATTGATTCGCCAACCTCATCAGGCGTTGATATTCACTAATTAAAACCTAAATTTTATTGCGCTCAAGTTAAATTAAATATGAAGGACCCATTTTGTTTGGTTGAAATGCCAGTCTAAAGTCTTGACTTCAGTCATGTCAGCGCCTGATGAGGTTGGCGAACCAATGCCAACGAAACGTCGCATACTTTGACAAACAAATATGAGTTTTTAACTCATTTGCCTTCATCCATCGAAATTTCTTTTTCAATTCTTATTTTTTTTGTCTGAAGTCTGCTGAAAACTGCTGTCAAAAATTAGCTGAGAAATTAAAAAAATATGCAAAATCACCTCTTGCTCAGGCTCAGACATGTATTGCAGCCCTGGCTCAAAAATGCGCTAAATCTGCTGCTGCCTGCCATAAGGAGGCAAAATGTATAGACAATGCTTCAAATCGAGATTTAAGGGGAATGATTAGGAAGATGATGTAGATACCGACGAAAGTAAAAAACTAAATATCTAGATACTGTCGAAAGTAACAAGACCAAAAAGGTATAAATTACAACTGTATAACTGTACAACTGTACAACATGCATTGAAATCAATAAACAATTTAAACAATGAAATTATTTAATTCGACCTTCCTTCCAAACTCCAGCTGTTCAAAAAATTGTCTTGTTGTTTATCATATTATATTATTTAGCAATAAATTGGAAAAAATGTACAATGTGGCGCAAGTCCCATGAAGTTTAACACGTATTTCCCATAAGAAAAAAATACCCAAATTTTCTTCAAAATCGTCAATATTAGCTGAATCGAGTTGAAACTCAACATTTCTCTTCAAAAATACCCATAGAATAGTTATGAAATATTACTTTTCCAATATCACCCCATAAATCTGTTTAATATGTTCATACAAATAAAACCCATAAGTGAAAAAATGGGTTTTGCGACCTTTGGCGCTAATTAGAATTTGTTGCGTTTTTATAAATGCAAATTGTTCCTAATACATGAAATACTACTTTCTCATGATAACTAGATGCTGAAATAACCTGTTGAGACAATTTATTATTGTTTACAGCAGTTTTCAATTAGAGTAAGGTTAATTGATGCTAATAATATTCTTTTAGAATAATGCTACAAAACTGCAGTTTTTACAACAATTTTCCACTTCTTGTCCAATTTTTAATTAGAGTATGGTAAGTAATTGATTAAAGTTAACAAAATTATTGTTTAAACGATTTATATTTTTGTAAATAATATTATCTTTGGATAATGTAAGAAAGTTACGGTTTTGTCTGAAATATTCAACTTTCTGTCCACTCTGTACTTAGATTTTGGTAATAATGATTGAAATGTAACAAACGTAATAGTTTGAACAAATTATTATTGTTAAAAACTATCTTCTCCTATAGTAATGCTAGAAAGTTTCGGTTTTTTCTGAATTTTTTTACTTTTTGTCAACTTTTACTCAGTGAGTAAATATTTATAGCAAGTTAGGAACACATAATAAATATTGATATGAATTTAAACAAAAAAGCTCTTAGTAGCTTCCTCAAGGAGAATTTATATTTAATATGATCCACATAGAAAGTTTAAAGAATATTTGAAATTTCTGTTTTATTTCAGGAAAATATAATCACAAAAAAGAAAAAGATTGTTTGAAATATGATTCTCTCTAATGTTTATTTATTATTTGTGCATAACTAAAAAGGTAAATCAAAGTTGAACATTTTAGAAAAAACCGCAACTTTCTAGAACTTACCTGAGAGGAGATAGTTATAAACAATGATAAATTGTTCAAACAATTATTTTTTTTAACATGCATTAATTGTTACCTCACTAAGTGAAAAGTAAACAGAAATTTTACAATTTCAAAAAAAACGTATCTATCTGGCGTTAATACAAATAAAGATAGTTATAAACAACAATAATTTGTCTAAACAATTATTTTTGCTAAATTTAATTAATTATTAATTCACTCCAAGTGAAGAATAGACAAATAGTTAAATATTTCATAAAAAAACCTCAACTTTCTACGATTAAGCAAAGAGAATATTATTAAGAATGATAATAAATTGTTCAAACAACTATTTTTAACTTGAATTAATTAATAATAGACTCTAATTGAAAATTGGACAAAAAGTGAAATATTTTGGAAATCCCGCGACTTTGTAACTCTTTTCTTAGAGAAAACTTCTGAAAACAATAATAAATTGTTTAAAGAATTTATGTAAACATCTAATTACCAGTAAAAATGGATACTTCATGCATTATAGATAACCTGCATTTTAAAAACCAAAAAAAAATCATCATTAGCGACAAAAACTAGCAAAACCCATTTTTTCTCTTATGAGGTTTTTTCGGTTAGAAATATGTAGAAAACGTTTAAAATGACTTGATGATAAAATAAATTGAATTTATTCTCTAAAGTTCGGTAGAAAATTGTTGAAATCCCTTGAAATTTGTGAAATTCCCTAAAACCTTTTATATAATTGGAGACCCTATAAAATCCCTTAAATTATGTAAAACACTTTAAATTTTCTCAAAAATTTTGAAAATCATACGAAAATTCTTTGAAGCCCTTAGAATCTTTAAAATATCTCGAAATTTTTGCAATCCTTTCAAATAACTTAAAATATCTCTGAAATCCTTCAAAATTATTTAGATTCCTTCATACCCCTGGAAATTGTTGTAATCTGTAGAAATCCCTTGAAATGAAATTTAATTAATTCTCTTAAGTTCTCCAGAAATTCGTTGAAATCCCTTAAAGTCTTTGAAAATTGTAAAAATTCACTAAAATAGGTGAAAATAGTCAAATTAGACCTACTTATGATAGTTTGCTCAAAAACCGCTAAAACCCTATAAATCTTTAAAGTCCTTTGAAATCCTTGAAGATTCGATCAAATTCCTCAAAACTTGTAAAATACCTTTAAATACCGTAAAATCCTTTGAAATCTATTAGTTCTGTAGAAGCAATTTACATCCCTTGAATATAAATTAAATTGAACTTATTCAAATCTTTGAAATATCTTGAAACCCTTAGAGATTCAACAAACTCCTTCATTTTCATGAAATTCTTTGAAATACCGTAAAATCCCTTGGAATCTTTGGAAACGCTATAAATCCATTTAAATTTAATTAAATTCCATTCAATTTCCAAAGTTCTTTAAAATATTTAAATACCCTCGGATACTAAAATGAAATTAAACTTATTTAATGAATTTCTCTTTAAAAAAACGTCCAAATCCCTCAAAATCTTTGAAATCCTTAGAGATTCAATACAATCTTTTATATCTAGGAAATTCCACGAATTCTTTGAAATGTCTTGGCATTTCTTAAATCTCTTGAAATTCTGTCGAATCCCTTAAAATCCGTTGGAGATTCAATAAAATCCTCAAATCTTGTTACTTTCCTTGAAAAACCTTGAAATCCCTTGAAATCTAGGGAATCGCTATGAACCCCTTGAAATTTAATTGAATTTACAAACTTCTTTGAAATCTCTGGAAATCCTAAAAAATTCTTTTAAATCGCTTGAAATCCGTTAAAATATTTCCTTTGGAAATCGTGAAAATCCATTTTAATGAGTATAAATCATTTGAAATTCCTTGAATATTTACATTAAACTTATTCATTGAATTTCTCAAATAAAAAAGGTGCAAATCCCTTTAAATCTTTAGCATCGCTATAAATATCCTGAAATTTTATTCTATTGAATTTATTTTTCAAAGTTCTTCAAAATCTTTTCAAATCCTACAAAAATCTTCTGAATCGCTTAAAATCCTTTGAAGCCCCTAAAATCCCTTAAAATCTTTCGTTTTGAAATTGTACAAATTCATTACAGTAAGTATAAATCATTTGACTGAACTGAACTGGACCTCCCTGCCTGATTTGAAACGGAATTGGTAATTGAAAGCTCTATATTTTAATTAAATTAAAAGAAGGACTAGCAAGAACATTTTTAAAAAACATATATTCTACTTAATTATTCACATATAAATTTGTACACCTAAATAGAAAACTATAAAAATATACATTCTGATTCAAAAATCAAAATTACGTTCACTAAGATTGAATCAAGTACAGTAAATAATATTACAATAAGTAAACAATATGACTACAAATCCACTCTAAAATTCACTTCACATTCCATTCATGTTCTCGAATCTTCCATTATTTGAAAGGGAATCATCCTTCAAATTTTGTCTGGACCTGCCAAGTGAAAATGGCTGCATTCCTGGTCCCTGAATCTCTATATTCCTGATATTATTCATATTGTCCTCATTCATATTGTTATTGCTATCAGCCATCAAATTACTTTGTGAAAAACTATTCTGAGATGATTGATGAGGTGAGGTATTGATCCTCAAGATTGGCGTAGAAGATGATGACTGACCCAATGAGATTTGGGTAGATTGTTCTTCTTTTCCGGAAGACTGAGTGTGAGAATTTTGTTCTGTTTCAAGTTCATGTGGAGAACCGGATTCACCTCTTGCATGCCTCATTTGACCTGACATTGGACCTAATGAAACATCCATGCCTTGACCTAATCCAGACATTCGTGCAGACATCATTGGCTGCTGCTGCACCATCATTGGCTGCTGCTGCACCATCATTGGCTGCTGCTGCACCATCATTGGTTGTCTCATTGTCATTCCTTGATTCATCATCATTGGTTGGTTCATCATTGGTGCTTGAAACCTTGCACCGCCATGTCGTGCCTGGAATCAATAAATAAAATTGTTATTAGCTTGGTATAAGAAATTGTTATTTGAAACAATGTTATATAAGAGAATTAAAATTGAATGTTCATGCCTCTCTTTGGTACCAGGTTTATTAGTAACACAAATTTTTCGCTAAGAGCTACTTTGTACACTATTTTTTTCAACCAGTAAATTAAAAAATACTTCAATCGAAGTTGTAGAGTATAAAATCAATCATTTTTCAAATTTAAGGATTCAGTTAGAGATAGGTTCAAGTTTGAAAGCATTTAAATATGATGGTATACCATTACGGTATGCTCTATCAAGATGTCTAGTGATCGGCCAATTTGAAATTCTCGGTTCTTCCCGATCATCTTTTTCCGCGACCTATTTGAAGATATCTTTTTGTAATTTAGCAATTATTTATTTGCAGTCGCCAAACTTATCCTCAATAACATACTGAAGTGATAAATATTCATGAAAACTACAATTGAAATCAAAAGAATTTTTACAGTAGAGACACTAAACTCAAGATTCGTTCCAATCTGCAGAGTTTTCTATATGAATGCTATTCAGAATTTTTTTAATTGAGGCATACATTTTTACATTAATTCATCCAAAGATATCTATGTTTTGTTTGAATATTGCTCAAAAGAAGTTTCAAAATTAGAAATTTTCAGAAATATGTTATTTTTTGGAATATTATTGTTCCTACTTAGAAAATGTAAAAATCTTAACAGATTCATTCAGAATCAACCACAAATATATGGCAGTTACATTTTTTTCACTTAAATAGATTGTAAGCTAACGGTATTCTAGATGAAATGAGCCAGGATGAAATCATTTTGACAATTTAAAAAAATATATATTGCAACCAGAGTGGAAATTTCAATATCATCTCAAAATTTAAATTCAATCTAATATAATAAACATTTGGCAATTATCTTGGGTTAATTTTAAAGGAAAATTTTTATAAAATCGCACCAACCTATCACCATTATTGTAAAAAATTTGGCTTGCATGATGAAATATGCTAAAAGTTGAAACAAAAACATTGGAAAAATTTTAATATTTTTCTGGTGAAAAAATATTTTTTGTAAAATATGTGAAATGAGTAATCATGAGATTTCTATCAAATTATTTTTAAATTATATATATATATATATTCATTTGATTTATATTATCATTCTCCTAGAGATTAGATGTCAAAAATATCATTTTCGAATTGCACACTAGCCTAAGTTGTACCTTTTTTGTGACAAAAGTTAAAAAAAAAATCAAAATTGGATATGACTATTTGAGTTTTGTCTTTTTGATCATTTTTTTTCTCAATATCTTGAAAATACATGTATTCAATTTTTATACATATATACTTATCCTCTGTTATACTACCATTGTTTGAAATAATTTATTAACCAATCTTGAACTGATTTTTAAGGAAAATAATCATTTTTTCTTATTTATTTCACATTTTTCAATAATAAGTAACTTTTTGTAATTTTCTTATTGTATTTTGTAATTAAAATAATTTGCGGTTGTTATTATATTCTGTAATTAATTAGTAATTAATTTATTTTGTTATTTTGTATATCAAAGTCTTATAGAAAAATGTGACAAAAGTAAGATAAAATTATTAATTTCTTTAAAAATATTTTAAGAAATTTTCATAAAATGATGTACTATGAAAGAAAATAAAAACAACCAAAAATAAATTGAAAAAAGACAAAACTCAAAAAGAAGACCTCTGAATCATATCCGATTTTTAATTTTTCTTTTAATTTGGAAACGTTTAATTTAATTGAAGACCAATTAACTTGAATTGTATCATTCGTGAAACAACCAGATTTTCTTCTCTCTGATTCTCGACTAGACAAAAAAAGAAAGATAAAGTAGAAAAAGTAGAGTTATCTACAAAAGAACAAAATTCCCGGGTTTTCCCCATTTTTTCTGTTCAAATAAAATAATTCGAATATTTAAAAAGAAATCAAAACATTTTAAAAGATTTCCTGCAATTTCAAAAAGAGTGTAGATTTTAAAGCAGAATTTTTTCAATTTTGATTTGTTTTCAAGATCTGGAAGATTTTAATGCAACTTTAAAAAATTTGTTTAAAGTTCGGATCCTATTAACAGATATTTAGAAGGTTCAAATGTTATGAGAAGATTTAAAAATAATAATTTAATTCCGCAAACGAATCGGGAAGAATTTACGGCAATTTACATAATTTTGAAAGATTTTTCGAAATTTTAAGAAAAATTCAAGTCAGTTGAAAAGATATTCAGGACTTTTAGAAGTGTTGAAGAGAATAAAAATATTTTTAAACTTAAAAAGATTTCCGAAAATTTCTCAACTAATTGTCATGTTTTTCCGATTTTTTTTTCTCTCAATTACTCAAACTGGCTCGAATTTTTCCTAATATTTCATAAATTCCTGTAAAAAGTGTTCTTTAAAATTTTCTAAATTCTTTTTCGACACATTTTTCAATTTATTCTAAAGAATCTTCGAGAAATTATATTTATATAACTTAAAAAACAAATTGATATTACTTATTTTCTTGTTCTCAGATCTCAGAATCTAATTTTAGCATGAATTTGACTTTTCAAAAACTTTTAACAAATAAATATTTATTTGAAATTTGTATTTTTTATTCAAAATTGTACTCTCAAATGGAAAAACTACACGCACGCGTAGCACCTCCTTGACAAAATTATATACGATGAAAATATCAGAAATAAAATAACAAATTAATCAAATTTTGTAATTAGTATTTTTCTAAAGTAAGCTTGATTTAAAATTTCACCTTTTTCAAGTTCAAATTATTTTAAATTAAAATGTCTTTGTACATTATAATTTCGGATGCCTTTAAATTTGAACAATTTTCAGTTTAGATAAATAACCAATTGAATGCTCCAAACTGAGCTTAGCCAAATGCTTCTAGTATCGAATTACTTTTGAATAAAAGTTCCTTCAAAACTCTTTTTAATGGAATATTTGAATTTCAGAAATATATCTGATAGATTTAAAAAGGGGCAACAAAGAAACAAAATTGTACAACATATGACAGAAATATATACTCACTAGACCATTGTCAGAAATTGTTACGCTTGCTCCAGGAGCAGTTGGTCCATTAGAGTTCATAGTAAAAGTTCCTGGTGAAACAGGTACGCCACCAATACTAGTTCCTCCTGCCACTTGGCATGTACAGGTCGTTAGCTGAGATTGCATTGGGTATTGCATGATTGGGGCACTAGGTTGAGCGTAATTGGCATTTCCATGTTTATGAAACAGCTTTTTAGGAGGATGCGAATGAAACTTGTGGAACTGCTTTTGAGGTTGAAATTGAATCGCTTGTGGTTGAGTAAACTGAGGCTGAACTTGAATTGTTTGCGGTTGAGTAAACTGAGGCTGAATTTGAATCATTTGTGGCTGCACCATCTGTGGTTGAAAAATTTGTGGCTGAACCATCTGAGGTTGAATCATTTGTGGCTGAACCATCTGAGGTTGAATCATTTGTGGCTGAAGCATCTGAGGTTGAGTCATTTGTGGCTGAAGCATCTGAGGTTGAATTGAAATAACTGATGGTTGCTGAGGCATTACTTGCTGTGGAGAAGTTTCAAAGCAAATAGTGCTGGGTTGTGGAGGTGGTGGTGGTAGAGCTTCAAAGCAAATTGTGCTGGGTTGTGGAGGTGGTGGTGGAGGCACGCAAATCACTTGAGGTTGTTCACAAATAACCTGAGTTGGCATTTCGAAAACTGGCTGAGGCTCAAAGCTAATTTGTGGTTGTGGAGGAAGTTCCATAGGTGGAGGAGGTGGTGGTGGATCATCCTGACAAATTTCCACTTCACCTGGAGCACTAGAAATTTCCAAGCAGATTTTGGTTGGTGGAGGTGCTGGTGTTTTAACTGTTTTGCACGACTTTTTCTCTCGATCGACTTCTAGTGTTTCAGAGTCATCCTCTGGCCTCAATTTGTCCTTTATGTCCTCGTTCATCAGTTCCTTGCCTTCTTCCACCTTCTCGTCTTTCTTTTCATCAATGAATTCTTCGATCCTGGCTTCTTCGAATTTGTGAGTTTTGGGTTTAAACTTGTCAGTATCATCTTTCGCGTTCAAGAATTTTTGTGAAATATCACTCTTGGTACTCTCGATCGCTGTTCTTTTTTCCACCTTCTTTGCCACTGGTGTCGATTGGGTCAGGGTAAGACTCAAGATGAGGAGAGTTAACACGAAAAGTTTCATGGCTTCTCCGATTCGAGATATGATTTCGGTGAAGCCGTAACTGGAACTGATGATGAGATGCGCTTTGGTTCGACTTAAAAAGAATGCAGGTCTTGCTGAATAGCATCTCGCACGTGGGGCATGTGTTTTGCAATTCTTCGAGTACCAAAATTGCACAGCCATGCAGATGGAGGTGCTTTGATTTCTTCATTATTTGCGCGGTTGAAAAAGACACGTCATCATCAAATTGTATATATATTCGGCAAATAATAATGACTGCGTCTTCCCAAATGTGAGATTGTTTGTATTCGTTGGATTTCGGAAATAATTAAAACTGACCAATTTTGCAGCATCTTACCGGCATGGAAGTTGTGCGTTGTTTAAAATGATTTCCGATATTTTATAATGATACAACATTTCAATTGCGACAAACTCATATAAAATTTCCTGATTACGCATCAAGTCTTTGAAATACTTACATTTTACCAAGTTCCTTGTACTTTCAGAAACTGACCTATGATATCAAATTAAATTTTCTCGCAATTATTTCAATATTTCTAAAATCTTATATATTTGAATAATTTATATTTGTATGTTTCAAAATTTGAATTGTTTATCATTTGCATGTGAATGCTTTCAAACTTAAGGGAGTTGTCGTGTAAAAATCAGATCTCTGAAACAAAATATTGTCTAATAATTTTAAGAATCAAAATAATATTACTGATGTTGCCATTTCAAATCGAAAACATTTTGAATGAAGCCATTATGAAACTTACAAAAATATTTATTTCAAAAATGTTTTATGCTCATGAATTGTTTCTTATTATTGCTTCTGATCATATACTGTTTCTAATTTTAAATGTAAATTTCTATATGGATATATGACTGTTAACGTAGTTTTAATTCTTTAAATCGTAGGCTTTTTTTTACCGAGACCTGATTTTTGGCACAACAAAATTGGATAATTAAAAATTATGAAACTATTCACTAAAATGAACCAGTGAAAAATCGTTCGCTGAATCAAATCAGTAAGAATTTTTTCTAATGAATAGTGAATGCTCTCAAATGAGATTTTTCAAATATAAATGGCTTTTAAAAAAAAATTATTTCAAATTTGTTCTTTGTTAGAAAAAATTCCTTTTTTCAAAATTTAAATTGTTTTGGACATTAGTTTTTTATAATATGTTGCATGCATGAAAAATGGAATGGTTCAGATGAATAAGAGGTGCTTTCAAATTATAATAAAAATTGTAAAACTTTCTTTTCCAACTTTGGTTTCAAGAAAGTGCTTAATTTTAAAAACAATAGTCTTAAACAAGTAAATTATAAAAATCCAAGTAAAATTATTTCTTTTGAAGGATTTTAGTTTATTTTTAGACATATTTTAATGATTGATTGATAATGCATAAAACGCACAACACTTGCATAATCCATAAACTGCAACGCCAAGCACATTCTTCTGTTACTCCTCAATAAAGAAACATATGAATGAAGAAAAACATCAATAAAAACTTTTGTTCCTTATTCTTTTACATTTCAGGAGTTCCAAATTGCGAAAAAATGTAAATTTAAAAAAATTCGACCACAAAATCGACTTAATGGCTACATGCACTATGTAGTTATTTAATGAAAAAACAAATCTTTTGAAAAAACAATTCTGAAATTTTAATTCTTTAAAGCATTTGAAACCATCAAAACATTCAAACTATTGTTATGCTATTTTTATCTAATGACTGAATTTCCGAAAAGAACAAATATTTTTTGTAATTTTATGACTTTTTGTATATATATTAGTTGTACATAAGTATGACAAAATAACAAAATTATTTGTTTTTTGTGCAAATTAAAAAAAATTAACTTGTATAAAAAGGGAATGAAAAGTTCGAAAGTATAAAATAGGATCAAATCAGAAATAACATCTACTTAAGATTTGATTAAAATATTAATGGTGAAAGTTTAAGTCTCGATTTTGACCAATATATTTATAAAAACAAAAATTATTGCCATCTCTGACAACTCAAGGTTGTTACGACATCATTCATTATTTCGCAATGAGGAAAATAATTGCGACTTCTGTTTTTCGGTTCATATTACATATGGGCAATTATTTCAATGAGTTAAATATAGGTCATTATTAAAGTAGTAGTAGGTCAGTATTAAATTTTTCAAAACCTGGCTATCTTGGACTTTTCAATTTCATTTTTTGCGCAATAATATTTCATCAAATAAAGTGACAAAGTTAGCACTTTCAACAATATGATTTTTGTCTTGAAAAAAATGTCGAAATAAATTTACTATTGGTCAGTATGATTGTATCTGCTCTGACCGAACATAAATAATTCTATTTATAAATAACCTAATTATTACAAACAAATTCTGGACTAGTGCCTCACTGCTAAAAATATTTTATACATCTAAAATTTATTATGTTGACTGCTAGATCGATATATAGTAACGAATGATCACCGTATGTCAACAATTTCTATTGTTATAAACAATTTGAACAATTTTGTTTCTTATCTTTAGGTCACACTTTTCTTTCTCATTGGCACAAATTAAAACTATTTCAGAAATAATTGTCAACTGCGAAACATTGTTAAAAGTAAATAAATTCAATTGTTTATAAGAGATATATTAAACAAATGTCCCAACTGAACTTTTTTCATAGAAAAGAGTTTTTTTTCATTAGATCTTCTTGGAAGTAAGCTCATATTGATAGATCATCTGAACATTTTTCTGCTCATTAATCTAATGATTTTTATAAACAAATTAGTAGCAAAATGTACAACAATAACAGTTTTCCACACAAAAAGGTGATTTTTTCTATCTTAATGTTTAAATTGATATTAATGTTTCAACAAATGAATGAGGGAAGAATAAATAATCATAATTTATAATACCTAACAATATAAGCAAATTCTTCAATCAAACTGTTTTTCGTGAAAAAAAAATTATTTGCTACAATGTCAATATCTAGTTGTTGGATAGTGAGAATGAGGAAATCACTTACATTTATAGAAAATTATTAAAGTTGCATATTTTTTAAATTATTCGTTTATAATAATCGTTCATTTCATTACTGACCTAAAATTACGATTGAATATCAATATCAATTCATTTCCAACAAGATTTTGTGAAAAAAGTTGTCCACGATAAACCGTTTAATTTGAGCATATTTTTAATATATATTTGTTATAAACATTCTAAATTTGAATTTGAAATTTGGTTTAGTGGGAAGAAGGAGTGTGGCCTAGAGATGGTGAAATATCGTTACTTAATTAATATTAATTAATAATCAAGTTCAATATTAGTAGAATTACTTATGATCTATGAATTCAAATGCAATTATACTGACCAATAGTGAATTTATTTCGACATTTTTTCAAAGATAAAAAATCATATTGTTGAAAATGCTTTTCGAAATCAATGCTGAGTGTTTGTAAAAAAAAATCAAATTCTACAATATTTGTGGTATATTTTGGTAATTCGACACAAATTTTAACCAGCTGTAGTGTATGCGATACAAAATATTTTCACCCCATTATATATTATGGTTTTCTTTCCATTATTGGTTGAAACTTGAGAAAAATGAAGAAATTTGGAAATTTGACTTTTCAAAGCCCTATGCGGAAAGCTTGTCTTTGAGTCCGATCAAAAGTTATAAACAATTCTACTATTTGAAAAAAAAAATATTTTTTAACACTTTCCTAAGTTAAATGCTTTGAATCTAATATTTTCATATTTAAAAATATTCATTTTGTAACGTTTTCGAGTGTTTATCTAAACAGACTTTCAATTTTTAATAGTATTGCGGAATCATTTAAATCTGAAACAATCTTAAATTATAAAGACTTAATACGACATAAAAACAGATTGTAAGCTTTTGAAATTTTAGAAAGTTTTAATTGATGCTTTCGAAATCAAATAATTTCAAATTTAGGACAACCAAAATTCGATAGATTGAAAATGAAGGATTAAAAACTGATAAACTATTAAAGGCTTTCAATTATAAAGTGTACAATTTTGCGCGATTTAAATTTATCCTATTTTGAATATTTATATTTAAAATCATTTGTCCTAAATGTTATTCCAATAATAAATTTTTCAACTATTAGGGCTTTCAATTTGAACAAAAATTTTAGAATTATATGGAGGATTATATTCAAAATTGTTCAATTTCACGTTATGTACAGTTTCAAGGTATTTATATTTTGAAACATACAATTGGAAATTATTTAATGCTTCAAACTTCAAAGTATCCAATTTGATATGTTTTAAACTTAAATCTTTCTTTTAATTGTTGTTTTCAATTTAAAATTATAGGTACAATTTTTTTTCTCTGAATTTTTCAGTTCTTAACTTATTTCAGTTTGGATTATTTGATAAACTCTTTCCTCAATTTTTTTAATTTTAAGGACTGTAAATTAAAATTTGTACAATTTTTGTTTAAACCATTTGTCGATAGGACTCGTTTTTTACATTCTCATCATAATGAGAAGGTATTGGTTTTATATGAAAAATGATTTTCATGGATTCCATCAAATGTCGACGTTTTGTGCTTCGGCATGCAGTTTTAGGGATGAAAAAGAAAGATCGAGTTCGTTAACCAGATATTTTAGATAGAAATTTAAAAAAATAAGGCACTTTCAAAATTTTTTAGATCATGTTTTTTCAAAATTCATAAATTCCATGGACTGCCACCAATAGTACTCAAGAATTAAAACAAATTAATATCACGATTTTTTTCAATACAAAGAAAATTAACAGAGTTCTAGCATTTTCAAAAGCTCCCCAAAAAAGCGAAAATTAACATTTTGAGCCAATTAAAGCATGATATGGAAAAAAGTCAGAAAAAGAAAAGTGTTTATTTTTGATAGTCCTACAAAATTCTCGTGACGACTTTTTGAGTTTTCTTAAAAAATCGAAAATTCAAATTTTATTGGCACAAATAATAATGAATTTTTTTTCTCATCATAATTCTCATTTTCAAAATTCTCATCATAATGAGAAGTTGTTGGTCAGAAAAAATAGTTTTTACGTCGATGTCTGTCCGCCTGTCGTTGTCGTCGTCTGTGTACCGGATATTTTTTTAAGACTATTAAAGCAACCTTTTGAATTTTGTTGAAAAATCGAAAAATTAAATTTTGATCGCAAAAAATAACAATAAAAAATTCCAAAGCAGGAGCTATGAATCGTTTTTAATAGGATGCGTAATTTAGGTTTTATTCGTAAAAAACAACATTAAAAATTAAAAAATTAAATTTTTGGACAAAAGTAGTTCTTCCGAAAAAAATTCAAAACTCATCCTAATTTTTCATCAATAATTTCTTGATATGACACGTAGTTTTTTTTTAATCGTAAAAGATAACATTCAATATAGAAAAGATAAATTTTGTTGAAAAGCGACACAAGGTACAAAAAAAAGTAATCGATAAAAGTTTTTAACCCATAAAGAATCTACAAGTTTGTTATTAGTAATTTTTAGATAGGACGTGACGACTTTCTTTTAATTGTAAAATATAAGATTAAATATACAAAAATTAAATTTTTGGAAAAACGACACAAGAGACGAAAAAATGTCAAAAAAAGTTGTTCCACCAAAAAATATCTTCAAATAGTTTATAAACTTTTGTTATAAACATATATTAAAAATAAAAAAATTAGCTTTTTGGAAAAAGGACATAAGCTACAATAACGTTTTATTTAACAAAATTTTTCGCCTAAATTATATCTACAAATTTGCTTAGAATCACTTTACGCTATGATGCGTATTTAGTAACAATTTTTTAACAATAGTATATGCTTTTCTCAAATTATAGGAGCAAGACAATGAAAATACTTTAGTTTCAATGCCAATGCATGTTATGAATTGTAATAAGATAAATTTGTTGAAATGGTACATTTTTCAGGGTAGCTGAAAATAAAATTTAATGCAAAATAAGAAATAAATATTACAGTAATCATGGCCGAAATTATTTTCAATCTGGCAGGCTGTGCGAGCTCAAGTCACAGAATCATTTCAGCACGAAATATGCTGCTTCTCAAAGAATTTTAGACGACACGTATCTCACCGATTAGATGAAAACATTGAATATTCGTTTGGAATATTTAGATTTTTAGGAAAAAATTGTGTAGAAAAATTTGTTCTTACTGCTGATTTACATCCTATTTGATTATTTATGACAGCGGAAAATTGTTATGATTCATATTTTAGTGAATAGTTCAATAATAACACAAAACAGAAAAAAGTGCCAGAGGACTTTTTGTAGAATTTTTTTTAAGGAATAAATTTGATTGATAAATTGATCTCCTCTCCAAGACGCGGGTACAAGATAAACTCTACTGAATTATATTCACCATTCATTTCGTGTTGAAACGATTCTGTGACTTGAGCTCGCACAGCTTGCCCGGTTGGAAATGAATTCGGCCTCATGAAAAATAAAATGTGTACATTATTTTGCAATATCTGAACAAGCAGCCCCTGCCCGAGGTACAAAAATAAATATATGTAATATACACCTGATATAGTAAAGTTGAAAATAATGTAGAAAAGTTCGCATTTTCCATAAAATCGAGTGTGAAGCACGAGACACGTGATGAGAATGTGTTCATTAAAGCCGAAGGAGCTTTAACAACAGATAATTCACGATAAATAAATTATAGTTGTTGATGCTTTGACCTTTAATTTTTAAAGTGAGGAAAATACAAAGAACGAGCGCGAAGCGCGAGATAAATATAATATAGAGCGTGAAGCGCGAGAACTAGCAGTTGCGCGTCCTAGGCGCGCTCAAACTTGCGAGCCGCGTTCTCCTGAACAAATTTTATTTTGCCTGAAAAAATGTATAAATCATAAATTCATCTAATCAAAGTCATGGGTAGTCAAGCGAATTTTTAGAAACAAAGAACGTCCATCATGAAAGCTGTTCATAAAGGTAAAAATACGTTTCTAACGAAATATTTATTCAAAATATCTTTTCATCAACAAATTACGAAGATTTTATTTCGGCCGCGTGGCGTTTCTATTCGCACGTATGTATAAACTTAACGCGCTCACGTGGAAATGCTTTATCACTTGGCAAAAAAAATTACAACATTCACCAAAAAAAAATCAAAACGTACATATATTTACAGAATTTGTAGAAATGATTAACAGGCATTTTCATTCTGAAAAATATGACCAGAAGAATTCACTGGAAAGATATTTTTAGTTTATTCTCTGAAAAAGTTAAACATACAGAATGTTTTCTGTAAATTTCATCAAACAATTTCATGAATTTACAGAAATATGCCGAGTTCAAGTCAAAAATACAACAAAATTTGGTCTTCCATATAACGGGATTTTCAAGTTGTTTTCTGAAAATTGCAGTAGCCACAACTTGGTTCCTAGAGCAAAAATATGCGCAATCAAATTCCCTATAAGAGTATATATACGTCTAAAAGTATCAATTAAAAAAAATGTTTGCAGTACCCACCTCAAGAGTTGACGTTTGCATGCGCACTTTTGATATGAGGTACTTTAGACACTGGCATAGGTAACACGAAACACTGGTGTTAGTATCTTCTTAAAATAAATTTAGATTTAACTTGAACAAATCTTTTAATGATTGAAGTTTTATTTTTGGGATTTCGTAGCCGTTTTCGTCCGCCGTACAAAAGGCCAGAAGCGCCAACATTCGGCACAGCAAAAGACATTTTTTTTTTTCAATAATTTGTTTTCAAAATTTGTTTCGAAAATTGAAAAAAAAAAGATTTCACAAATTTCTAAAATCTGTCCTTTTAAGATTTTGTCGAAACTTAAATTAAGGTCTTAATAGACTATGAAACCCTACCTTCTACGCGCTCGGCGTACATTTTGGTACGGGCGTGGCAAAAAATAGCGTGTGATACAAGTGTGCATAGGTGCTGGCGCAGTAACCATTAAAATCTCATGATTAAAAGGTTATATTATCTTTTATATAATGTATTTATCAGAATTATTTTATATTTATTTACATACTATTTACACACGCGCAAAAAACGCTAGTTGATTTTTCAGTTGGTACACATCGGTGTATGTTATATACATATCGGTACACATTAAATCGGAAAAATTCTGATTTTCCTAGAGATTAAAAGATATTTATTTGAATTATAGATATATTATATTATTATATTTACCAATGGAATCCAGGATAACAGTCAAGGATAAGAGCATAGCACAGACAATCCTCATCTTTTCTGATTAAAGAACAAATTGAATCATGTAGTAATTAATAATTCAATTAACAACGTAACTAATGAATATTCTGCTGCTTACTTAGCTTATATAATTCTAACTCTGGTCGTTATCTCTTAGAAAAAATACGTCATCTTTGTCCTTCTAAGATATCTACATTTGATAAGAGTGTGCTCAACATCACAAATTTGGTTACATTTTTTTCAAACTTAGTTCCCCGTTTATATAATCTTATACTCGTTAAGGAAAGCTGACTTCGACGTGACAAATTCATATATTTTTCCATATAACGGCTCATTTAAAGTTTTTTTTTAATAACAATCCCGTGAATTCGGGCCTTTTTCATGCCTTTGGAGCGGGCCTAAAATCTCGTTTTTCGAGCGGTGTGAGTATAACGTAGTTTTTATTATACCATAGGAGATATTGCTAAAATATCGTTTAAAACCAATATTCATTTTTAGATATAATACGAATATTCATGATAAGATTTAAAATAGAGTTTAATCATTCTAGAAATCTGATGTACTTAGACGATAAAATCATGCTGACGTCACAAAATTATTTCATTTTTTTTATATAAAATTATATGAATAATCTTGTGACATATATAAACATTTTAAACTTTTCGAATTGAAAATTATTTATTAATAATTCAAAATGTCCAATGTGTGAAGTTTATTCTGACTAATTATAACGAATTTGGTGTCATAGGTGTTGTCATCACTGATTATAATCATAGAAAAGAAAAAGTTTCTATTAAGTTTAAAAAATGCGTGACGTTTCAGAATTTAAAAATTGATTCAATCTTGGTAAGACTTCCGAGAACCCAAAAAATTTACGTGCTGAAGCTGATAGTTTTTACTAATAGAAATATCCTTATAGAAATTTAAGGCTGAGCAAAAATTTGTAAAAGGAAAGTAATTAAAAAATTGAACAATTCCGTTAATTAGAAAACTTAAAAAAGAAGCCCCCTTGTGAATTCTTTCGAATATTTGATTGGATTAACCAGAAGATATAGAATAATCAACCAAATTTTACTAACCAAAACAATTTCTTGCATGAACAAAGTATGTGTTTGCCCACATAATAACCAGCTTCTAGGGTTAATTCAACCAAAATTTTGTTTATTTGACGCGAATTTTCAAGATTTTAGTTGATAGCATCATTTCTCCAATAACAGAGATTATTTGATAGAAAGAAGAATTAAAATAACAAAGAAATGACAATGTTATTTCCAAAGTCGCTCTTTTCACCCATCCTCTCAGTCTGTCCTGTCCGCTCTCCCATGCAGAAGTTTCTTTACCTGAAGCCTAGAAAGGGATAAAGTTGAATTAACCAGAATTATTTAGTTGTGAAGCTATGTTCATAATATGCCGCAAGAGAATCTTGCTAAAGGATTTTTTATTCGGCTTTGTAGCATATGCCATAGAACAATTTATGTCATGTAACAAACTATTTCATCATCAGTAGTATAACAAGAGGGATACAGGAGCACGGTTCTGTGTAGAGACAAACGGCAGTCAACTGGCCATTTACCGAATACGACAAACGTTCGTGTACGTCCTGACATGCCGCTAAACGATAAGGTAGTTAGTTCTCTTTCAAGCCAAAATCAACCAGATGACTCGCAGAAACCAACATTACTGATTAATGAAAAAGTAGAATTCTACATCACCAGCCGATTGAGAGGATTATACTTTTCCATCAGTCAATAAAGTAGAAGTCTAGATTACCTTCAGTCCGTAAATTAGGAATCTGGCACAGATTCCTGCTGATTTCGCAAATGAACGCTTCTACTTCACTGACCAAGAACTGAAGGGTCCCATGTAGGTGGCGCATAATCCTAGGGGAATCACCAAATTGTAGAAAAATCTAAAAGTATAGTCTGTACAGCGTAACCTGGGGTTCTGCTCTATAAGTTTACGAAAATGGACTTTATAAATACCTATGTTAGTAAAACAGTGACATATAATTTACCGATAGACGACAAAGGTTCTTGTCCATGCTATCATGCCACCAGTCGATAAGTAGTTACCGGTAATATATAGCGCCACCGTCAATTCAGTTCAATTGGCGGAAAATTTCAAGTTGCATTCACCTATCCTATCAAATGAGAATGCATCTGCGTTGTCTTATGGATTCACCCGATCTAGGCTGATGGCCACTGCAAGCCATGCCCGAAACCATATTTATATCGGGAGTTGTGTGTAGTGGAATTTTCAACCCAGATAGCTAAATTTACAACTGAAAAATGAATTTTCAAGCCAAAAAGACGATCTTTTAATAAAAGGGTTCGGCTTTTTCTGGTTTGAAAGTCAAATGGCTAAGAACAAAATTGGACAAATGTTTAAGAAAACATTTGATTTTTCAACTCGAGAATGAGTTTTGATTAAAAAAGTTGAATTCTAAATCAAATATTTTTACTTTGATTATCAAAGATGAATTTCCGAACCGGAAAAAGAAACTTGGAGTAAGAACACTGTAACTATGTTTTCTAAACCTTATCTTGATATCTACAATTAGTCCTGTAGTAATGCTTTCTTTTTTATAGAGACGCATCGCAGGTAATGCGCGAAGTGGGTTTATCTGTGGACTAGAAAGAAAAAAATTCAACTACATTGTTGAAGTTTGAAGCCAAGAAGACAATTTTTCTAAAAAACAGTTGAATTTTCAACTCGGAAATATGAGTTTCTAAGCATAAAGATTAATTTTTTACCAGAAATAAGAGATAAATTTTCAACTAACTAATCGAATTTTCAATAAAATACATAAATTGAAAGGATCTTTACTATCTTAAGTTTACCAAAATTATTTCTCTCATAAAATAATTTAATCTATCGCATTTTTAATTTGGAATATCATTTCAACATATAGTGCAAGTACTCGAGAGGAGGAATAAAGTATTTTAAAACATTTTTAAGGAATATCATCAAACTTTCTGTAACTTTCCAGGGTTTCAAAGGATCCTGTAATAATTCCATGAAATTTCAAAGAACTTATCCATAAGAATTGAGGAATTTCTAAGCATTTGAAAGATTTGAAAAGATTTTCAGTATTCCAAGGTATTTCCAAGGATGTGAACGAATTTTCGCATTGTATGATATTGTAAACAATTTAAACGAATTGAAATAGATTTCAAGAAATTTCAAGGGATTTTTAAGGTTCTTGGGTGTTTTAAAATTCCCAGGAATGTACAAGAACTTAAAAAAATCTCAAGGGACTTAAAAGTATTTTACAGGATTGAAAATATTTTCGGGTATCTGAGAGGATTCCAAGGAAATTTAAAGAGAATTAAACAATTTCAAAGAATTTCAATAAATATGAGCAGGTTTTCTATAACTTTACAGAATTCAAATTAAAGGATTCTGTCATATTTTGATGAAGTTTCAAATAAATAATTTATCCATGAGATTAAAGGAATTTTTAAGATTTTGAAAGATTTATTATTATTTTCAGTATTTTATGATATTTCTAAGTGTCAAAACGAATTTTAGGATTTTATGATATTTTAAAAGATTTCAACGAAATTTAATAGATTTCAAGAAATACCAAGTGATTTAAAAGATTCTAGCTTTTTTTTTACTATTCCGAAGAAGATTAAAGAGATTAAAATTTTTTGGAGGAACTTTATGTAATATTATTAGGAATTGAGAGATTTTGAAGAATCTGAAAGATTTTTAATATTTAAAGATATTTCCAAGGATTTCCATCACTTTCAAGATTCAACGATATTTTAAAAGATTCCAAAGAATTTTCAAATGGTTAAAAAATTTCAAGGTATTTTGAAAGGTTTTGAAGTCTTGAAAATGCTATAGATTTTTTAAAGTATTCCAAGGATGTTTTCAGAGATTAAAAACATTTTAAGGAACTTCAAGGTATATTATCAGTTCTTCTATAATTTTTCGGGATTTCAAGGGATTCTGTAACATTTCCATTAATTTTTTTAGAATATATTCACAAGAATTGAGGTATTTCAAAGCATTAAAAAATTTGAAAAGATTTATAATATTTTAAGGTATTTCCAAGGATTTAGAAGAATGTTTAAGGTTTCAGGATATTTTAAAATATTTTCAGAAATTTCAACAGATTTCAAATAATTTCAAGAGTAAAAATAAAAATTTAACAATGTTTTAAAATATATCGCAAGGTAATTTTCAAGAACTTTAAAATTTTTTGAAGGATTTCAAAAGATTTTCAAATATTGAAAAAAATTGAAGGTTTTTTTCAAAGAATTTAGGGAAGTTTCAAGAGATAACAAAAATTTCAACGAATATCATTAGATTTCCTGTAACTTTTTGGGATTTAAGGGATTCTGTAATATTTCAATAAAATTTCAAAGAATTTATTCACTAGAATTAACGTATTTTAAAGCATATACAAATTTTTCAAAGATTTTTAATATTGTAAGGTATTTCCAAGAATATAAAAATTTTTTTTTGTAAGTTTTGATTACTTTAAAAGACTCCTATGTATTTCAAAATATTTCAAGAAATTTCAAGGGTTCGATAATATTTCAAAGACTTTATTTAGAAGAATAGAGGGACTTCAAATAACTTTGAACGATTCAAAATAATTGAAGAGATTTTCTAATAATTTCAAGTATTTCCAAAGTTTATGAAGAATTAAAAATATTTCAGGTGATTTAAAAAAAAGTTTCACAAAAACAAAGTTTTGTCACAATTTTTGGAATTCGTTAAAAATATAAACTTAAGTGGTTTGATAAAATATCTGAGAAAATTCCATAATCTCTGACGCAGATTGAAACAAAACTGTAATCTAATTATGTTCATTTTTCAATTTTGCCATGCTACATAATTTTAGCAAGAATTTGAGTAAGTTTAAGAAATATTCAGAATATTTGGAACTTTCTTCGAGAAAAATCATTTTTTTTCCATAAGACATGACTAATAATATCATTTCCATCATTAAAATCTTAGAAAACTTCGTTTTTTCAGAGACCTGATTTCTGGAAATATTCGAAAATTTGTTCAAAATATCAATTTAAATTTTCCGAATTTTTCCTAAAGTTGTTTAAATCTTGAAAAGCTAAAAAAAGTTACCTAAAGGTATATCGATAATTTCTTGGTGACAGATGCCAAAATTGTTTCTTAACTTGTACTTAATATTAAACAATTATTTCAAATTGAAATATTTTCTTTTATCAATAATGCTTCGGAACATTCAGAAATTAATTTTATCATGAAATAAAATTACTAGCATACAAATTTTGATTTCCAAAACTGAAAATAAAAGAAGTGAAGAACATCTGTAATTCTTTAAATTGAATAAACAAAATGACAACAGCTACTAAAAGTCATATTCACACAACGTCGCAACCTATCACGGGGACTATTCGAACACTCTCGCTGGTTCGCTTTTTATTGTTGCGACATTAAAACTTAAAAAACGAAACACATGACGGAAAGTTAAAAAAAGTAGAGTTGGAAGCCAGTGTATCTAAGAGCATGTCTGTCCAACCAACTTGAGCTTTACTTTTGTTCATATAGTGCATTTTTATTAATTTTTGATATCGAATGTAACTGAGTACAGGATTTTACTGTCCTCATGAAAATCAAATTCATAAAACCGCATCATTTAAAGAAAATAAAAACGCAAATTGGCTAGACTGACGTGCCCTTATATATCTTGAACAATTTTCCATAATGTAGGCAAAGCATTCATTTTTTCAATTATAAATATCAAATATAAATTATGAATATAAAATAAACAAGCAATATCGAATAAAAAGATGTTAACTAATTAACGAATTTGATGACATAATTTGCGAGCCTTATTTAAGTGACGGTGAATCATAAGAAAACCGGGAGCTTTTGCGAATTTTTGAATTCTTTAGTTATACATTTTCTGAACTGATAATATGCACGTCGCAAATGTTACCAAAGGTAAAAAGGTAAATTCTTTAATTATTGAAAAAAAACTGTTTGTATACACTTCTTAGGGTAACTAAAATAAAATCATGATAAAGAATAACATTTTCACTTTATTTTACAATATATAAATAATCACACACGGTTTGAGGTACATACAGAATTGAAATAAACATTTGATATAATATAGTTCAACATAATATAGAAAGCATCGTACTTTTAACACACTTTACTCCAGCGCGAAGCTACATTTTAAGTCTTCGAAAATACATTTTAAAATTCTACAAATTGAAAATGTACGTTTGAAATAAAAATTATTTAACTAAAAGGTTTTAGAATTACGCATTGTCTACTGAATAGTTTCATAATGGAGAAATGTAACAAGTGAACTCAACATGAAAAAGGATGAAATCAAACTTATTTTAAATGGCATGACATCATGTCATATGAAATTGATGATATTTCATGTGATTTGGAAAGATTTTTCTTTGAAACACGTATAAAATGTAAACAAAAATTTAATTATAAATGTAAGAAGTTATCAATGTCTTGAGCTTCATTTCAAAGGATCTGTGCATAAATGTGTTGTAAGCATAAAGACGGAGCGCAAATCGCCAGATCTGACAGACAAACGCATTTGTTCTGTTTCATTTATTAACGGTGTGAAGAAATTTGCTTCACACACAATTTATTCTAAAACATCTTGAGATTGATATTTTGTCGCCTATTGGACATTCCGCAATTTCTTCTTTGTTCAATTCTTCAACGGTGCCACTGCGCATGTTTATTTTCGCCCGTTTTGACCGTGAAGAAACAGATAAGTATATCCCGCGAAAATTCATTGTAGAGTTTAACTTTTTGATCAATATCGCACAGACGTCGCCATTGTACGTTGATAATACAATTTGTTCTTCGGTTGGCATGGGCTTGAGGACTTGATTTGTGGTTTTCAATCCAATTGGTTTATCGGGAGGAAAAACGTATCTTCGAAGTTCGAATACCCGATTCGGATTGTGGTGAGGTCTAAGTCGAATAAATGCAAGTTCTTCGAATTTATATCCAAGTACGCGAGAAAAACTTTGCTTGAGAGAAGGAGACTTGGACCTATCACGAAGAGTTGGCTCGGCAGGTGATGAAGACCTGGCAGAATAATGAGGCAAGGTAAGAGAAAGACTTGTATCTGGAGAATGTCTGCCAGGAGCAGATGAAGAAGAAGGTCCAGAGCGAGACACAACAGAATGAGGGTCACGATCAGACAAACGCTCAGACTGTGAACTAAATTCTGGAACAAGAAATGCATGATTAGATTTTTGTTTCAAGTACACAGTTCAATGTTGGTACGAGTATATCACGAGTTTACATATGTGCTGGTGACTAAGGGGCCTAATTCTATAAACGCCTATAAATTCTTCCTTTTTAACGGCTTTAGCCTTTGGAAAATTCAAAATGAATGCGAATTTTAGAAGTATATATTCTTATATAAAATTTAGTTCCACAGCCTTTTCTTTGGCCAAAAAAGTTGTAGCTCTTTCCGCTTTCGCAGTTAACCTGAGAAGCTCGTGTTTTAGGAAACATTCATATTTTTTTACTTTAACATGCCGCCAGTGGGAAAATTCTTAGAATTTCTTCAAAGAATTTTCAGAAACTATTCTTTATGATGCTTATTATAAAGTTATGCATTTTTGCCAGAAAAAATGTATAAATCATGAATTTATCTATTCAAAGTCATGAGTAGTCAAGCGACTTTTTAGCAACAGAATACTTTCAGAATGAAAGCTGTTCATAGAGATAAGAATACGTTTTCAACTAAATATTTATTCAAAAGATCTTCTCATTAAAAAAATTACGAAGATTTTATTTCGGCCGCGTGGCGTCTTTATTCGCTCGTATGTATATGCTTAATGCGCTCACGTGGAAATGCATCATCACTTGTCAACAAAAATTAGAACATTCACAAAAAAAATCGGAACGTACATTTATTTACAAAATTTGTAGAAATAATTGACAGACATTTCTAAACTAAAAAATATGACCGAAAGAAGTCACTGGAAAGATATTTTTAGTTTCTCTTCTGGAAAAATTGGATAGGGTAAGGAGGGGCAGTGCCGACCGGTCGGGCAAAGACGATTTTGCTTATAACATCGCTATTATCTAACAATTTTAAATCTACTTTGCATTAAATAAATCTATTTCACTAAAGAGATAGTGTTACCCACTAAAAGCTTGAAAATTGATGTTGTAAAAGAAAAATTATGCAGGAAACAGTATTGACAACGGAAGAATGGAAGATTCGCTGGCAGCAATATAAAGTTTTCAACATTAATGGCAATACTCACAGTAAGAAAATTTGTTATTTTGACAGATAAAACAATATCAGAGTATGTCATTATAATAACTGAACCTAATTCAAGTACAAAGTATATTAAATATCGTAAATAATTGAGGCCGGTCAGTACGGTAGAAACCTTTGCCTGTAGTCCGTCTCTAGTGGAATGTCAACGAATAAGAGGTTATATCACAGCTATCACTATTTTTATTAAAAATAACTTATTCTTCTTGCTGGATATGCTTAAAGGTAATCTTTACAGTATATGAAATACCAAAGACGCGAACCATCATGTTTTCCCATCTTCAGATGCTTTGATTTTCATAAAAAGCTGCGGTCGGCTTTGCTCTCCGGTGTGGAGCAAAGGCGACGAAATACACCTTGATAGAAATAATTTAAATAATCAATCATTGTTTTATTCATGTAATTAGTACTCATAGATTTATGACATACAAAAATGTAGGACTCGAGACGAAAAAAACATAGATCAATTCCACATCTTATTAACTTTAAAAAAATCATTGACTGTTAACTGGTCGGCGCTGCCCCTCCTAACCCTACCTTCAGGAAATAGCATTTTTGGGCCCATTTAGATGACCGCCATTTTGTGATTTTCCGAATTTGAAAAAACTTACTCAATAAATAAGGACCATTCAGTTGTCGATGTTAAGTTATCGCTTATATACGCTACTCTTGGAATAGTTGCATAAACTTTATAAAATTTATTTTTTCCGTATTGTTCGGTTTAAAGATACACATATATTGTTTTTAAGGTAATGATTTCTCGCTGAAAATCGAAAAAATTTAGCTTTTTAAATTATCAGAATTCAGAACCTATTAAACATAAAACGTTCTTACTTTTAGTTTTTGTACGAATTTTATCCGCTTTCTTTTTCCTGTTGGATATTTTACTCTACAATGCAAGGTGAATCATATTTTTTCACTTTTTTAGAATTTTCCAAAGTGTAAAGTCGTTGAGGTCTGTTGATATTTGAAACTAGAATACGGAGGGACCCCTTTTTCGATTGTCTCCTAAAGACAAATAAGTGTAATCTCAAATCTTGTTCAATATGATCGTTATTGTAAATTTACATTCGAGTTCCGCGACTTTATCTGTAGCGGGTAAAATGGGCTTTTTCCCCACAGGAAATGCATGTTATACATTGACATTTCCGGAAAATCTGCTGACAGACTTGAAGTCTTGTTATAAATTATATTATTTTTCAATTCAAAGGCCGATTTAGAGTTAAAAATGTATCAGTTTGAGCAATTTTTTACAGTTTTTTTTAACGATGAGTTTTGGATACAATAACAACTGATGGAGACAAAAAGATGTATGGTGTTTTGAAGTCTTCAAAATCTTTAAATAATTGCTCAAATAACAAAAAATAAATCTCTTGGCGTAAATCCAAATAATAATTTGATTGATTGAAAATTAATCAATAAGAATTAGAATTTTCATACTGTTAAATACCGATCTGTCACTAAAACCTGATATTAATTATGTTTTTCCTGAAGAGTAAATTAAATATTGGTTATATTATCGCACTGGCCCCTTTTCAACACCTAACTTGAATTTATATTTTGAAAAATATTCCCAAATGATCAATAATGATTTAAAAGTTGAAACAAATTTTAAATTCAAATTTATCATAGTTTCTACATAAGACACCTTTAGTCCAGGCGTCGATTGTTCGTTACGGGTAAGAGATCGTAAACATGTCGACGTATCCAAATGAAAAGGTGCCATCTCCGAGAAATCAAATGAAAAGGTGCTACAGAGTTTAGAGCGCTGTTGTTTTCAATACAATTTATATGGGATTTTGAAGCTTCAAAAGTTCATCCTGCGAGTTAGCACTTTTTCATTTGGTTTCTCCGAGCTGAAATCTTTTCATTTGGACACGTCGATGTATACAAAATCATTTTTAGAGGTTATAATAAACTTTTTAATGACCCCTGAGCGAACCTTCTACGATCAATAATTTTTTTATTAATCATTAAACATAAAAGCAAATACAGAAAGTGTCTTCCTTATGTTTGTGAGGAATTTAATGCAGCGCATTACTAAAAAAAAAACTTTAATTGGTAGAAAAATGTATCCTGTGTCCGAATTTGCTCGCAAAAATCCATTTCTGGACTGCTACTGCGCTACCCGCTGGGTGAGCCGCTTGCTTGCCGCTGGCTTCGCAAATCTTTCAGTAAACATATTAAGCTAACACGGAAACCAATCAAGTGTTTTTATCGTATTTGGTCCCGTTTTGCAACCGATATTCCAGACTTTAATTTCATTTATCTGAAATAGGCAGAAGAAGCGCTCTTTTCCTGCCCGCGGAGCGGCATTAAAATAGCACTTTATTGTACTGTGACGAGCGGCACGTAGAGTGACAGCAATGAGGAAGAAGTGAGTGAGAATTGAGAGAAAAGTAAAAGAAAAAAGTGAGAAGAATCCACTTTAAAACTACGTTAAACTACGAGGTGGACTTTGGACTTATAACGTCGCCCCACGCGCTTGCGTACGCAGTACAGTCAAGCGCCATTTTACTTCCACCCTTTGGACAGATAAATTCGCGCTTATTCTGCCTATTTCAGGTAAAGTACTGTATACACCACAACAGTAAATTTGTTTTATACTGCCTAAGTACATAATCTACTATTACGCTATCTCTTACCCGAAACGAACAGTCTACGTGAACGTAGATTTTTTTTTGCAATTTTCACTTATTTGTTAATAACAAGAGTGGTTTTACTTTATTTCCTCTAGGGTTTTTGAGCTTCAACAGTACGTCTATCTGAAAGTTTTAGGCAACAATAATTGCTCTTATATTCTATTTCCAGCACTTCGACTTTATTCGTATAATTTGACTTAAATAATTTGAGAGAGAATTTCTTAGGGGCCCTTCATTAATTACGTAAGGGTCCCGAGGGGGAGGGTTTTTTTTAAATTTCTACATGACCTTACCTCGGGGGGGGGGGCATTCTTACGTAATATCTTACTACATCAATTATTGTTTCAATTCGAACGATCACAGTAGCTACATTAATTCTACTCAAACTACCCATTTTACAACTTTAAAAATCGCGTGTTTTAGTTTTTCTAATGATATGTAACTATTCAACGATATTTAGAAAAATTCGAAGTTAAATATTTCGTAAAAAGAGGGGGGGGGGGGGTCAAGAAATCTTATGTATCCTTACGCAGCCAGTTCCAATAGAACTTTTTCAAACCAAGCTGAGTACGTCGAAAGTCAAGAACGCCGGCTTTCTAACTGCTCAGTTCGACTCATTTTTTTTTCGAATCGAACTGAGCGCGTCGAAGGTCGAGAAAATCGACTTTCGAACTGCTCTGCTCAGATTGGTTTTGTTTCGATCATGCTGGTTAGTCCGAGCTGGACTTTTTGTTTATATGTACGGCAGTATCTCGAGATATACTTTCTCTCAGGTTTTTGAGAACGAAAGAAAGAAAAATCACCAAATATCCGGGATTTTTTGTGATCCTTTGGTAGATTAAATTTCGGAAGACCCATCCGTATGGTTAGGAAATAATTTGTTTGAGTGAAAATATTCATTTTCAGAAACGGAAAAATGTAAGGATAGCAGACGCCAACAACCGAACAACGAGAACCGTTTGCAAATTTATTTTTTATACCCAACCCTGACATCGTAGAAGCATTCTTGGGGCCTTTTTATACTACTTTTTTTGGATTTGCTGCGAAAATCCATGACTTGAAGGTGTGAGGACCATGAGATTGTAGCTGAAAGCCGCCGGCAGGCAGTGTAGGCTGTGAGACTAGCGCTGCCAATGACACGCTTACATATTGGGCCGCTCTTCATTATCGACCTCTTCTGACGCAGCCAAAAATATTGGATCTCAATAAACAAAATTTTTTAAAAAGTTAATATTTTTCGATATACAATCGTCAAAAATCGACTGCTGTCAAAACTTTGTAAATCCATGGATCCCAATTAACATAAAACATATGCCTGAAACATTACAAATGCATTACGAGACAAATAGAAGGCTGATAAGTAAACAATCAAATTGAAATAATCGTTTCTTCAACAAAAAATGTATTTTATAATACTACAGTGTTATTTTTATACAAAATATTTAGTTTATTTGCATTTTGTAACTATTTGGTACTACAACAGAATGTTATTGAATACAAAGATTTAAATGTTCGTATGATTGATCCCAGTTTATCGAGATAAAAACCCACTTCCGGTTCAAATTTGGATATATCTTTTCACCACGATGTCCGGTAGAATTCTAGATAACTTTTAAGCCAATAAAACGTGTTTTCAACGAAATTGCACTTATATGGTTATGCTAACCTTGAAATCTTGATAATTCAAACTGAGCCCTCTGCAAATTTATATATAAATTATGAATAAAAGTTCAATAAAATACTATGAAATTAATTTCTCCTTTAATAACTTTTATTTGTACACAGATCCGTATGGGGTACCCTCTCACGATGCAGAATAAATAATCGTGTAACTATAAACATTTTCATGCAACTTTGAAAAAACCGCTAAAATGTCGGCGCGTAAAAGTTTTCATAGAAATACATAGTAAATGATCTAAACTCGAGAAGAGTCCAGATGTCCAGCCATTTCGAGCGCGCATAGCAGTCGATCTGCGACGTACGACAGGGTTGTGTATTCACTGCGTTTTAACTAATGAGCCGGAGGTTTGACGCCGAAGATTTGATGGGTAGGGTCGAATGTCTGCCTTCAACCTCGACTGTCAAAAAGCCGGCTAAACTCAGGAGGTGGTTTTCTTCAGTTTTCCTCTCCTCTCACCAAATGTCCAGGCAAATGCGAGTACTCCTAATAAAGTCGCATGCAGCCGCCGGTTATCACAGTGATTTTAAGCCCACCTCAGTAAAAGAAAAATTTTCAATGACCCATAATTAGTGACGTGGAGTCGTCTGGCGGTATATGTACTCATGCTAAAGGACTTAAATGATGCTTTGCCAACAAGGATGGCCCGTTTATAGACCTTTCTCACCGGGATTGTAAAAATAAAAAGGCATAGTAAAATAGGTAATAATAATACCGGTTATATTTTCGATTGAATGCTCAATCATAGCAAAATATACGGAAAATATATTGTAAGAGAAAATATATTCCAGAAAATCTTGATAATGTAAAATATCATTCAATTGAAGAGATTATTAAAGTACTGAAAGAAATTAACAGAACGAAAAAAGACTGAACTTAATGAAAAGGAAAGTTTTTACCATTATAAAATTTATATGCTTTTTTCATTCTTATTAAATATATAGTGCATATATTTTCTTATGAAAAATAATTGATTTAAAACGTACTAATGATTTGGATTTTAATATTATAGTTTAGATAGAAAAGTTGTACTTATTATTAAAAATGTTATAGCTGCATGCATGTTTTTATGTAAGCTACAAAATAGCCAAACTCTGAATATGTTTATAAAAAATGTTAAAATTATATTAAATATTGTAAATTTGCAAGGTAACGTAGGAAAGACATATTGGAAATACATTCTTTCTTGAATACGTAAACAAATTGACCCTATTTCTTGGAAAATAGCCAAATTCTGAATATGTTTATGGAAACTGTTCAAATGATTAATAATTATTGTAAATTTGCAAAGTATCGTAGGAAAGAGTCATCAAATCATTTTGTTTATAAAAATTGTTTAAATAATTAATAATACTTGGGAATTTACAAAGTATCTCAGAAAAACGTAATCGGAAAGATATTCTTAGTTAATTCTGTAAAAAATGTAGCCTATTCGTTTACAAATAGACAAACTCTGAATTTGTTTATGGAAATTGTTCAAGTAATTGATAATTCTTGTAAATTTACAAAGCAACATAGAAAAGAGTCATCGAAAAGACATTCTTATTTGACTCCGTAAACAAATTGTGTCTATTCCTTGAAGAATAGCCAAACTCTGAACGTGTTTATAAAAAATGTTTGAATAATATTAATTATTGTAAATTTGCAAGGCAACGTAAGAAAGACTTATTGGAAATACATTCTTTGTTGATTCCGTAAACAAATTGAGCCTATTCGTTGAAAAATAGCCACACTCAGAATTTGTTTATGGAAATTGTTTAAATAATTTATCATTCTTGTAAATTTACAGAAGCAACATAGGAAAGAGCCATCAGAAACACTCTTCTTAGCCTCATAACAAAAAGTAATCGGAAAGATATTCTTAGTTAATTCTATCAAACAATTTAGCCTATTCGTTGAAAATAGCCAAAATCTGAATTCGTAAGGCAACATAGAAAACAGTCATCGGAAATACATTCTTAGTTATCTCTGTAAACAAATTGTGTCTATTTCTGGAAAAGTAGCCAAGCTCAGGATATATTTAGAACAATTATTTAAATAATTAATAATTATTGTGAATTTGCAAAATATCATAGGAAAGAGTTATTGGAAATACATTCTTTCTTGATTCCCTGAACTAATTAACCGTATTCGTTGAAAAATGACCAAGCTCTTAATTTTTTTATGAAAATTGTTTAAATAATAAATAACTCTTGGAAATTTGCAGAGCATCATACAAAAAAGTCATTGGAAAGATATTTTTAGTTAATTCTCTAAAAAAAATTGAGCCTGTTTGTTGAAAAATAGCCAAACTCTCAAATCTATGAAAATTGTTTAAACTATTATCAATTCTTATAAATTTACAAAGCAATATGGAAAAGCGTAATCGGAAAGACATTCTTAGTTAACTCCGTAAACAAATTATGTCTATTGCTTGAAAAATAGCCAAACTCTGAATATGTTTATAAAAAAGTTTAAATAATTAATGATTATTGTGAATTTGCAAAGTAACGTAGGAATAACTTATTGGAAATATATTCTTTGTTAATTCCGTAAACAAATTGAGCCTATTCGTTGAAATATAGCCAAATTCTTTCTAGAGAACTTTTCAGAATATTTTAATGTATATTTGAACATTATAAAAAAATTTTGTTGAGAGAAAAATATTCAAACGCAGCTGATTTTTATGCACATTTGTGCAGCACTTTGCAATTGCAGTCGGCAATCGGCGGGAAAGATGGAACTCGTAATTTTTTTCGGAAATGAAAAAACAAAGAAAATTTTGATTTTGATATCTTTTTCTTCTATGCGAACCAAGAAAAACCTGAAAAAATTGTGAAATAAAAAATTTTTCTCAAGTTTGAAAAAAATTTGCTGTTTGCAACAAAAAAAAATAATTTCAACTTGCTAAAAAAGTTGTTTAGAAATTTTTTTCATTAATATTTTTGGTTTAAATAGAAGAAAATACAAAACTGAAGCTAACAAGCCTTTGTTAGTTTTGATTGGTCGTCTAGTTTTCTTGCAATCACGCCCGCTAGTTTAGAAAAATCGTAAAAACGAGAAAGAACGCTGATTAAATTAGTGAGCATTAAAAGTAAATTGCCAATAATTGTAAGTAAGTTCGAAGATGAGGAGGGGACTAGGGTGTTTGGAGCGGGTGAAGGGAAAGACGAGAGGGAGGAAGGAGTCGAAGTAGAATAAGATTGTTGGGGAGGGTTACAATGCTTATTGTTTGATGAGTCTGGATGGTCAGGGCAAGGAGAGGGGTTTCCCTTGTTAAGTGTCCATGAAGAGTGTAGAGCAAAGACATTGGGGAGGGAGCTTGGCACCCTTGTGTTATGCAAGGTTGAGAAGGAAGGTTTGGGAGCTGAGTTTCTGCGACGACTGGCAGATTCAGTCACTTGAGACTGTTTGTTTTTATATTCTCTTGGGTTGATGAGGGGTGGAGGAGAGTTGACTGAGATGGAGGTGGTAGGTGTGTGGACAGAGGTACGCAAGACTGCTTCTGAGAAAGCCCACGGGGGAGTAATCGCGGGAGGAACATTTCTGAGTCCGGGGTAGTTATTCACGTTGAAGCGAGAGTCACTATGAGGTTGATTGTCAGATTTCCTGGGTATGAGGATGGCTTTTGCCCCCACGAATGTTAGACAGTTGTGAATGGCATAGGAGCGAAAGTCCCTTTGGAATATGTATTCCGGGCATTCTGTAGAATTAGGGACGTGGGGTCCTGAGCAGTGCACGCGCTTAGGGGTTCCATTCGCGTTAGGGAATTGTTTGCTGATGTGTCCATATCGGACATTTCCAGCAAATTTTAACCGGTGAGATGTAAGGTTCAACGTTCGTTGAGACCTTGTAAATGGCCACCTTGTCCGAAAGAGTTCTACCTTTGAAGGTTAGCAAAATGGAGCGCGAGGGGACGTAGAACACTTTGTTGGAATCTTTGTCAACACTTTTTCTGTCAAGACGGCGAACACCTACAATCCCGATCGGTTGGGTATTGCTGAGTATAACCAGGTTGTCTTTTACTTCATTCTCCGAAAGTTCAAGAGGGATTGCGCTAATGACACCCTCGCAGGTGACAAAATATGATGGGATGGAGGCCCTCAAACCCATGTTCTTAAGGGATTTGTCGTTTAAAATAATGTTGGCTTCGCGGGCTGATTTTACCATGACCGACAGTTTACCGAATTCGGAGCTTTTAACATCTACAATGGAATCCTTCAACGCATTGTTAAGGAGTTTGGCGTATTCAAATCTATCGAGATCTTTGTCTGCGAGGTCAGAATTAGCAAGGCATTCTATGGTCACCTTACACGGACCCCGTTGAGATGCTTCGTAGCGGTATTCGGGAATTAGCTGAGTGCGTGGGCCTCCGTAGGATCCACCATCCTGCAGGCTGTCACTAAATTGTTTTTGGATGTCGCTATAGTCTGTGTTATTTGTTTAGCCTGTGTTCTTTGATTAGACTGTGTTCTGTCATTAGTCTGTGTTTGGTCGTTAGTCTGTGTTTTTATATTCGTTTCAGTACTGTTGAGGTCAGAATGGTCCATGATTTCGGTATCGTCATTATCCTTCGGGAGCGGTGGAGAGAGAGCGTTCGTAATATCACTGTCCTCTGTCTTGTGTCGTTTCGATCTCCTCATGTTAATGAGACATTCGGCGCCTTCAAAAACATCTGAGGTTAATTTATTATTGGGGTCGATGGTCTTATTACTCACCAGAGGGTCTAGTGGGTCCATGCTTGAGGCCATGCCTCCGCCTAAGTTAGTTCCCGCGCGCAACGCGCCGGCCGCCTTAGAGGTTATGCTGTTTGATAACAGAGCTTTTCTTTAGCACACAGGCAACAAAAACAATTAACAGATGGCTTCTTGATAACAATCAAGAAGCCGAAATCCCGTGGGGAGACCACTCTCAATGGGAGAAAGCGCCCGCACTTGGAAAACTCGGATAACTCACTTCGCAATTAAAAAGCATCCACCACGAAGTACTACCTACAATAGCTCCGGGAGAAAAAGAGATAGTGAAGCGCAGTGCGCATGAGCCAATGTTTTCGGCGCCTGAGGGAAAGCAATAAATGTGCAGTTTGCACCGTCAAAACGCATATATGGAGATTGGTCTCCTTATTATTACTCTGTGGTGTACCCCCAAATCGGTCGAGTTGTCAACCCCTCGGTTTAACCTAAAATTTGTTTAGTTCGCAATAGAAACTTCAGCGAATTCCAATCACTTTAAATGTCACTTGATATGGCAAGGTATGATCGTTCTATAACTCCTCAGAATTGATACGATTCCAAATGGAAATTGATCGTTTTTTTCCACTTTTTAGATTTCGCCACCTTCATACGTATTCAGCATTTGCAAAAAGGCTGAACATTAAATAGTCAAAATTAAAAGGTTAAAAATTGGCTTTTAATTAAAACGCCTTGAGAATGGAAAAAATTTAAAATTAAAAAGGTTTATAAAATGAATTTACTATTAATTTCATTCAATCCTGCTGGAGTCAATTACATTTAGTTGAAAAAATTGTTAATTCAGTTAAATTCCGCTTTAATTCAATCCACCTTAAGTATTTCATTAATATTATTTATTTAAGAGAAAAACAAATCATAGGCATATTTGTAATTAGCCAGATTCCACTGGATTTCATTCAATTCCATGTTGGATTTCATTTAATTTCCTTGAATCCCACTGAATTCCAATAAATTCGGTCAAATTCTATCGAAATCTGTTATATGTTACTTAATTCCATCAAATTACATTACATTCCTTCGACCATATATAAATTTAATTACATTCCATTCAATTCTAATTAAAGATACTCAATATATCTGAGTTTTGTGCATTTAGTTGGATTCTATAAATTACATTGAATACCATTAAAATATTTCAATTTCCTTTCAATTCCATAAAATTCAATTGAAACCTTTTGCATTCCAGTAATTTCTATTGAATGCGATTTAAATATTTTATATTGCATAACATTTCTTTCAATTTCATTGGAATTTTTCTAACTGAGTCAAAATCCTTTTAATTTCATTGAATTACGTCGAGTTTCATTAGAATAAATCAAATTCCTCCGAATTTCATTGAGATCACTTTTTTCTTTTCTTTCTTTTTAAATTTCGTCGAAGTACATCAAATTCCATTAAATTTCATTAATTTCGTTAGCTTGAACTATGTTAAATTTTATTGAATTACACTGAATGACATTTAATTCCATTTAAATACTATATAAATTTAATTATAATAAGTAAATTAGGTTTAATTTCCTGGAATTCCATTGAATTCTGCTGCATTTTATCACATTATATTTAATTTCATTGTCTTGCTATTACGCTGTCCTACAAATATTGCATGCTTTTTGTCTCCTGAATGTTTGTTTTAGATTAAATTCACTTGAATTCATTTTAAACTCACAACAACGCGACTATCTCGGAATTCATTGCCGATAAAGTGGGCCAGTTCAATATGGATGTGAACAGTTTTTATTGCAGTTTTAATCCGAATTAAGTTCAATCTTAGGGTTTTATATCTCCGGGCAGAAACCCTTATAGTTTCGGTAGGGTGTCCGTTACGGCGTACCGAAAAAATTAAATATATTGCCATCGTTTTCGGTTAGAACCAAAAATTTTCTGGTAGGTGCCAAAATAACTCCCAAAGAAGATGGGTCCTAAAAAAAAGTCTTAAGTTCGCGCAAGGTAATTATATGCTGAAATAGTGAATAATAGTAGATTTCTTATCGTCAAAAGCTCAAAAATGGTTGTTTTTGATCCGGAAAAGCGGTAAAAACACATATTGTATATATATATATATATATACCTGCTTAGTAGACCCACTCAAAAAATGTCCTGTGTTCGCGCGTTCGTGTTAAAGTGACAGATAATCGTAAAATGCACGAAATATTAGATATTTTTAACTATTACAAGCTCAAAAAAGGTTTTTATGATCCAGATAAGCGGTAAAAAATGCATATTGTATCTACATATATACCTGCTTAGTATAGATCCAATAAAAAAATGTTCCGTGTTCGCGCGTTCATATTAAAGTGACACATAATCGTAAAATTCACGAAATATTATATATTTTTAACTATTGCGAGCTCACAGGTTCTCATTTGTATTCCGGATGAGCGTTAAAAAATGCATATTGTATCCACATATATACTCGTACCTGCTTAGTATAGACCCAATCAAAAAATGTCCTGTGTTCGCGCATTCATTGTATAGTGACATATAATCGTAAAATTCACGAAATATTATATATTTTTATCTACTACAAGCTCATAATTCTTATTCCTGATCCCGATAAGCAATATTGCCAGTTTTCGAAAGTAAACACCAAATCAAGAGCTAAGAAGTAATTTTTCGTAAGACAACTTAGCTATATATTTAATTATATTATTAAGTAGCAGATGAATACCCAAGACCAAAATATAGTACACAACTTATATTCTTTATCTGAATTAAAAATAATAATGTTTAACTTGTAATAGTAAAAATATCTAATACTTCGTGAATTTTTCGATTATCTGTCACCTTGTCGAACACGGGAAATTTTTTTAGTGGTCCTATAATAAGCCGGTATATATGTGAATATAAGTTGCATTTTTTACCGCTTATCCACAAAAGAAATAACCATTCCCAGGTGCGGATTGACCGTCGGCCCACGGTCGGGCCAACCGTCGGACGGTCGGTCCAACTTTGTGCGCCACTGGTCGGGCCAACCAGGCCTATTTTGAGGGCCTTGAGAAAACCTATTATTTGGAAGGAATAAAAAAATTGGAAAAACGCTGGACTAAATGTATTACGTTGAGAAGTAAAACGCTCATTTACCGAAAAAAAATCTTTTAGTCGAAAAGTCACTGACGTATCAAACAGCCCTCGTATTTTCAATTTAAAATCATACAATACTGAACATTTGAGTTTAAAATTGTTCAATCTTGAATGTGCAGTTTTGAACGCTAGAATATGGAAATCCGAATGACCGGGAAAACTTTTTTCAAACATGGAATAAAGCGGGAATTTCTTTCTTTATATTTTAGCAGTCACCCTGGATAATCAAAATTGAAAATCTTTGCGTCTGAAGAAGGTCGATATAGAGGACGAATTTTAAAGATAAGTCTACTTTAGAAAATCAGAAAAAAATATGGAAAATAGAACTAGACTATGAGATTTGATTATTTTACATTATTGATTTACTGGATGCATGGAAATTACGCTTTTTAAAATAAATTTAATTACATTTGATTAAATAAACGCCTCGGGTATAGTTTTTTCTTTCGTCGTGTCTCCAGGAGGTCGCTGACTTAAGAGAGATCGATGATATCCAAGACCAAAATGAACAGTTCCCAATAGGATCACATATACTTACAGGAATATTGCAAGAGGGGTTGTAATATACCTGATAGAACATCCTAAGAAGATCTTTTGATCAAACTTGACAAGAAAGATCCTTGCAGGCCTCGGACTCACCCCACTATTTTTCACGTTGCCTTTAAACATATTTTCAAACTTCTTTGCTAAATTGGCTAAAGTAACATCTTCCATATAATAATCTGAAATTTGAAAAGGTTTAAAGATTGACAATTTTGAAAGGATTTCTACAAATTTACGACATTTCGAAACTTCAGCAGATTCTTTTAAAGTATTACAAAAGATTCCAGAGGATTTCCGAGAATTTTAAGGGATTTTAATACTTATTAGAATTTTTCAGATAATTTACGGGATTTCAAAGGATTTGACAGATCTTATGGTATTTTACGAAATTCCAATAAATTTCAATAGGTTTTAAGGTATTTTCAAAGGATATCAAAGGATGTCAAGGATTTCAAGGGATTGTAGGGAATTTCTAAGAATTTCTAGAGAACAAGGGGTTTTTATGGATTTTATGAGATTTTCTGGAAACTCAGAGAATTTCGAAGATTTAAATATTTTTAAAGGAATTTTAAAAGATATTCATTAAAGATTTTAAGAAGTTGTACGGGATTTCTAAAAATTTCAACAGATTCCACGAAGTCTTGAAGGATTTTAACTGGTTTTGGCGATTTGAAGGGATTCTATAGGTTTACAAAGCTTTTCGAGTATTTTAAAAGATTCCAAGGGAATTGAGATAATCAAAAGATTTGCAAGTTTTTAGAGTATTTTATAAGATTCTAATAAATTTCCAAAGGTTTTAAAGAATTTTGAAAGGGTATCAAAGATATCAAAGGATTTCAAGGGATTTGAGGAAATTTCAAAGAATTTCTAGAAAACTAGAGGATTTCGAGGATTTAAATATTGTTAAAGTTATTTTAACAGATATATATTAAATGTTTCAAGACGTTGTACGGGATTTCTAAAAATTTCAAAGTTTCTTTTACCAATTTAAGTGATTTTAAAAATCTCAAAAGGTTTTACAGAATGTAGTGTATTTGAAAGGGTTCCGAAGAATTTCATGAAATAGGATTTTAATAGGAATAAAAAGATGTCATAAAAGATTATAAGAGATTTCTGTAAATTTCAAAGTACACGGAAAAAAGTATAGCAGAACCAACTACATTTATCCTTGATTTGTCTAAAAATTTCGTTAAAAATGAAATATCATATTGGAAAAATCTTTACAATAGGGATTTGCAGCAAAATTTATTTTGATTATTATTATTAATGAATGACATCTTTAAATCCTTGAAACAAAGATATTATATAGCCGAAATCGAAATTTTGAAAGTTTGAACATGGCACTAATTGAATAGAAATCATTTTGACAGAGATTTGAAATTTATAATTGATTTTATAGTTTACGTTAAATATAAAAAGATTTAAAAAACCTAATTGAAATTAAAATAAGTGGAAATAATACGCCTGTAGGATACCTCTGTGACTTTGGCAACAGCGCCATCTGACACACGAACTATTGGGTTTCTCGAAGTTATATGGGCAATATTTATGAAAAAAAGCAGTGAATATCGAATAATTTTAATCAAAAATGTTAATTTTCGGTTTAAAATTAATTGCTTGCTATAAGATTTTTCGTTAATATTGAATTGAAATTCAAATTTCTTTCCAATAGTTCCAAATTGGTGGCGCTGTCGTAGCTACCCCACAGGCGTATAGCAGAACTCGTTTCGAAACTTGGATGCTAACTTGTGTCATGTCTCAGTTTTTCTTACTAACCAAAAATTCCACCTGACGTTTCAATTTTGAATGACATTTGAAACTCACGAAGTCAATAGCTAATTCAAAGATATGATTCGTTCCAGTCTGCAGGGTTTGCTTATGAATATTTTCAGAATTCTTTTAATTGAGTCTAAATAATGTTACCTTAATTTTTTGAAAGAAATCTATTTTTTATTTAACATTTTTGAAAGAAGAATGCATTAAATATTAGCAATGTTAGAAATATATTAAACTTTTTGATTGTTTCTTTTCCTATTTGGAAAATGTAATAATGATGTTGTGTGATATTACGAGATTTCATCATTTTGCAAGGAGTTTTTAAAGATATCACAGATTTCAAGATGTTTTACGGGATTTTACTCGAGTTTTGTTGGGTTACTAGGAATTTCGCAAGATTTAAGGGAATTTATAAATTCCAATGGATGTCGAAGGATTTGGAAGAGTTTATTGCATTTTAAAAGATTTCAAGGTATTTAGCGAAGTTTCAAAATTTTAAAGGATTTTCAAAGAATTCTGTAGGATTTCAGTAAATTTCAAAATGTTTTTAAAAAAGTTATCTAGGATGTCAATGATATTTAAAAGATTTTAAGGGATTCCAACAGATTTCTAGAGAACTTTAGGCAATAATTAAAATGAAATAAAATTTCGAGGGACTTCTAGATATTTTAAAAGATTTCTACGGATTTCTGAGATTTGAAGATATTTCATCATATTTAAAGGATTTAAAACGAAATAGTACAATACGTTATACCGCAGTGCAACGGGTCTCAAATGAACCAATCTAAAAGTCAATAATAATAATAATAAGATTTCAAGGGATTTAAAAAGATTGACGTGTTTTCCAGGAATGTTTAGGCCAACTCAACAGATTTTCAGGGTTTCTTCAGGATTTCAAAGCTTTTAGGGAATTTAAAAAAATTCGAAAGGATTTCACGCGATTTTATGTGAGAAGTATATCGTGTGCCAAATTTCAAAAATAGTTAACCCGTTGATTTAATATTCACAAAATTGCATGATACTATTTTGTACTATTTTTCAAAATTTATGCTACTATTGATACTATTTTGAATTTCGCAAATGCGTCCGAGGCCTGTCCTTGGATTTTTAAACCCACACGATTTATTGCATTTATGAGCTTGCAAAACTCGAAAAATTTGTTCTACATATCCAAGACTTCATTATTCCATAAAAGAAGCATAAAAACTTACAACATTGAAAATGGTCTATTTCCATGTTTCGTTCTACCACTATTGATTTTCTCGAAGCAACCCTGCATCACTCATTTTCCCATAAACCGAGTTCAATTTGTCCCTTTCTTCGAAATATAAATGCCTTTTAAGTACTTATGTCACCGGAGGGGGAAATTAAAAAAATACTGAACATTGTTGTATGTAATTTCGTGGCATCGCATCGCCGGAGCGAGTCGACCCAGTGACCTATTTTATAGCTGTCTCCGCGTGCACCTGTAAGTCTCCATCTAACATGATTTTGCGATCTCGCGTGAAGATTAAATTGCCATGGATAATTTTTGAAAATGTGGAAAAAGAAAATTGAATTTTGTATCGCAATGAGTCAGACTTTGATAGTTGGGATAAAAAGATTGGGGCTTGAGATTAGAGATTCTGCTTCACGGTGAAAATCAGTGATAAAGCACATGCGTGCATACCCTATCGCTGCAGAAAAGAGAAAAATGGTCGAATACGCATCTGGGCTAAAAATCATTTTTTATAACGCCTCTTAAAAGAGGAACGACGATAATCCTTTTTTTTTTATTGTATTCTCTATGGATGGCTTTTTATTTCCTGTATTTCCGGGTTTTGATGCAATTCAATTTTTAGCGTTGAATAGTTTTCAAAAGTTATGCGTTCAGGGTATATACTCGTAAATAACGAATGGGAAATATTATGGTTATTTTTATTCGATTTGTGAATTTATATCACATTTTCGGGATCATAATTGTAAAAACGGTTTATTTACAGACATTTTTAAATTGATATATTTACTTCGATATATTCACGATTTGCAGTAAATTTATTCGTTTTTTTAAGTTTTCAATTTCACTTTTTGGATTTTTATTTGTATTGTAATTTTTTCACTTCTACAGGCTTCGAACTAACAATAATTTACAAATTCTTAAGCGCATAAAACTTGAAATATTAAAATTACACAAACTTGAAAAAAATTGATTGCGATTGTTGTTGGCCAACTGAGGATCATTTCCTATGTAATTTTCTGCGTGGAATCCGAATCCAAGGTCAGAATTTTTCCAGCACGTCAGATTTTTGAGATATCCTAACCTAAAAATGCGAAAAATGCGGTTTTTTTGTTATATTTGAGCTTATGTTACATCGCAAAAAATGTTGTTTCTAAAATCGGGTCACTCCATCTAAAATGACAACTCTCAAACTTTAAAAAGTTTTTTTTTAAACTGAAGATATCATTTTTCTTCACAGGGATATCCTTCAATGAAGTTCAGCCAATAAGGAGGCTTTCCCCTTCCATACGAAACGCTTGCGCAGTTGAAAAAGTCGCGGTCCGTTAACATCATTGCATGAACCTGCGTGACAGTGATGTTAACGGACCGAGACTTTTTCAACTGCGCAAGCGTTGCGTATGGGAGGGGAAAGCCTCCTTATTCGCTAAACTTCATTTAAGGATATCTCTACGAAGAAAAATGATATCTTTAATTTTAAAAAAGCTTTTCAAAGTTTGAGAGTTGTACTTTTAGATAACATGATCCGATTTTAGAAAAAAAATTCGCGTTGTAACATAAGCTTAAATATACCAAAAAACCGCATTTTCGCACTTTTAGGTTAGGATATCGAAAAAACCTGACGTTCTGCGAAAATTCTGACCTCGGATTCGGATTCTATGCAGAAAATTACATCGGAAATGACCTTCAGTTGGCCAACAACAATCGCAATCTATTTTTTGCAGATCTGTGTTATTTATAGTTTGAACTAAAGCATAATCTGGAAATTGTTGTAATTTATGTAATTCGAAATTATTTAAATACGAGACCTTCAAATTTAGATTTTAAATATTCAATTTATAAGTTATTCTGATATTTTATTAAGATTCGGAAGCTTATCAAGTTGTTGAGTTTCAAACTCTTTTTAAAATTATTTAATTTCGATTATTGTAAAATTAAATTTGTTTGGTTTTGAAGACTTCTGTTTTTTAAACAGTAGAATATTGAATCCACTTAATTAACAAATTTTAATTCAGAATACATATTAAAATTTGAAATCATTCTGATTGTCACGATTCTCAATTTGTAATTCCACGACTCGGGACAAGTACATTGTAAAATTGTTTCATTATAAATATTTATTAATTCAATTTAAAGAATTTTTAAGCCCTTGTGTTTCAATTTTTTAATTTTTAATGCGTCCACTTAGAATTTTCCATGAGCGTTTTTAGTTTTGAAATTTAAAAATCCGAGTTCTTTCAATTTTGAAAATTTTAATAAAAAACTACTGAGTTAATAACGATTACAATCGAAAATCGGTCAACTATTAGGCTTTCAATTCTACTTTTTTTTTTTATTAAACGCTACAAATCTTTTTTTAATTGTTGTTGAAATTCTATTATCCAGAAGTTACAAATTTGGTTTCAACTATATTTTTTTCAGACCAAAAATTTTAATTTATTCAATTCTAAAAGATTGAATGCTTTGAATAAAAACTTGCACAGTGTCAATTGCTAGAAATGGAAAATGTTAATTTTGAATGTTTAAATTTCAAATTCTTTAATTTTAAATTGTACACCCCTTAATGTCTCTAATTTTAAACTTGAAAATTTTCAATTAAAATCATTTTCACCTTGAAATTTTTTAGTTTTGAAGATTCTTAATACTTTATACTGAAATTTTTGAATTTTATACGCACCCAATTTAAAATTGTTCCAATTTTCATTATTCACTTTTTCATACATTCGAAGTTTAAAATTGGTCAATTCTGTGATTCTGTACGCATTCAACTGGAAATCGTACAAATTAAAAGTTTTTAAATTTTCCAAATTATCACTATTTCATTTTAAATACCATTTTATTCACTTCTTAATACTTGAAGTTTAAAATTTTCGTGTGGAAATTGATCTTCTAAACGCTTTAAGATTAAAATTGCTAAATTTTAAATACTTTTGGCTCAGAGCTGTTTAATTCTAAACGCTTAAAGTTTTAAATACTTAATTCTAATGGCTCAAAAATAGAAATTACTGCATTACGAATGCCTAACTTTTAAGTGATGGCATTTCAAAAGGTAGAAAATCAAATAAAGGTTCTACCTGCATTTGAAAAATTTGTAATCTTATAGATTTAAAACTTGAATTTGGAAACATTCAATTTCAAACATTTTCAATTGAAAATTAATTTTAGTCTTTCACATTCAAAGTTCTTAAACTAGAATTCTTTAAAAAATGATAGTTCTTTTTCAAATTCATATCGGTGATCTATGTGTAAAATTTTAAATGTTACACATTTAATTATTCATTTGAAAATTGTACAATAATATAGAATGTTTAAAATAGTTGAATTTGAATCTGTTCAAATTATCAGGATTACAATTTTAATACTCTTTAACTTCATGTGCTTGAATATTGTAGTTTTTTGAATTCGGAAAACTTTGAAATTCATATTGTTTAATTTTAATCGTGATATTCTTAAACTTAACACGTTTCTAATGGAGTTTCCAGCTAAAAAAATTTAAAGTTTTCGTTTGCATTGTTTGTCAAAATCATTAGCCAATTTTTTATTGCTATTTTAAACGGTTTAAAACTGCTTTTTTGGAAAATCTCGAAAAATATTGGTTTAGGGAGAAATGTCCTGCAGTAAAGATGAAAAATGGCACTGCAGAACTAGATCACTATTATTTTTTGTTATCGAAAATGAGTTTATTGCATTATAATGTACAATATTGTTGATCTATTATTCAATGAAAATTTCTTCAAAAATCAAATATACATTGTTTTAAAAGGATTTTTTCAAAAACTTATTTTTGGATACAATAATTTAAAAAATAAATTGAATAAAAATTTATTAAACATTTGAATACAGTAATGGTTTGCATAAAAATTTTTTATTCGATTTTTTATCTCTATCCAAAGCCGATTTTGAAAACCCATCAAATTTTATTCTTAAAATTCTCGTTCGATTAGTGCCACTTTGAGATTTTAAACTTCTAAATTTATTTTCTAAAACCTGGATAACCTTTTTCACTCACTATTTTCTTCTTAAATTCGCGAACACTTCACCTTGGTAGTTGTCAATTGTTTCGCCTTTAAATAGTGATTTCGATTTTACAGAATGCTTTTTCACTGTATTCTAAAATTCCCATTTTTTGGTTATCTAGTTCTGTGTACTGCCACTTCTCAGTTACAGAATTTCAAAAAGTACATCTTTTTTGTGTGATTGAATTTTTTTGTCCAACCCCAACAGATTATGCCAACAATGAAGTCTTAATATTTAAAAATGTATCATTATGAATTTTTAAATAGTTTTTTTTTTTATTATTGTAAAATAAAAATCCAGGGATGTGGACACGTGGTTCGCGCGCTTGCGTTTACTGCTAGTGTAAAATATTTTAGGCGCTCAAATTTGAACTATTTTTAATTTGACCTTAAGAGTATTGAATTCCAATTTACATTAAAAGTATTAATGATAGTAGGTATGAAATAACAAATCTCGGACAGATATATTTAATTGTACTTATAAGTATCACGATCTAATTATTAATGAAGGCATTTTTAGAAGTATGGGACAAAGTACAGTTGCAGATGAAGGTTTTCCCTATATTGATACAGAGCTTTCAAATTTTCAGTCGAATTAGCAATTATTTCCTGCCGAGTGAAAGGTTAAAAAGTACCATTATCTTACGATCATTTTAGAATACTGAACTTTGAATGGTTGTTATTATTCCCTGAAAACACATTACAAAAAATCTGCAAAAAAGATATGAATTTCTTTTATACTTTCTTGCCACAGTGGCAACATTTAGACTCAGAAATGAGGAGTAAGCGAACAAGTCACGATAAATCCATTTTTTGGAAAAAAATGAGTTACGCATGTTTTTAGAATTTGCAGGACTCAAGAAATACGATTATTGACCTTTAGTTCATAAAAAACATTCTGTCTCATTAAAATCATGCTTTAAAAATTTTTTAACCTTCAAAGTATTTAAATTAAAACTTTTTTAGGTTCAATAATTCTCTAATATTAGATAACCAGTAAGATGGTTCACTCTATTTGATACTATTTGAATTTTTCTTCTATCTCTGGTGTCTTTGAGAGACCGCATTTCTCTAAGTTAATAACAAAATAGTGGTGAGGTGTCATCTCCGAAACTAAAGAACGTACATAGTAATGTCAATGAGCAACAATTTACTCTTAAATGTTAAAAAAAAATTATTTTCTTCTTCGGAAAGTACAAAGGGCTTCCGAATATCGAAGGAACAGCACTCGCGGCAGGAATGAGTGTGAGAGAAAGTCGTATTTGTAGGAGTAGCAGTATCCCAGGCAAGGTCTCCTGATGTCAGTGCGGTTCCTTCGATAATCTGAAAGCCCTTTGTATTTTCTGAAAAAGAAGATAATGTTTCAAACAGTAAGTTCAACTTTTTTGCTTAATGGCACTACATACATTTTCAGAAGCCAAAAATGTGCGATTTGCTTCAAGAATTATCTCCATACGTTCTTTAGTTTCGGAGATGACACCTCACTACTCTTTTGTTATTAACTTAATAAAACATTATTATTTCTGACTCTAAATTTTACCGTTGTGCACAGAAAGGATCACAGGAATTCATATACTTTTTGCAGATTTTTTGTCATGTATTTTCAGGGAGCAACATCCATTCAAAGTTGAGTTTGACGTCTCCATTCAATATGAGTCTATATATTATGCTAACAGCATCGTCTATCTGCATTTTATAAACTTTACAGGAGAGCTGATTTAAGTTTGAAATGTCCAAAAAAAGTCAAAAAGCCGATAGACTCATAGTCGGCACATATTACATGTAGTCTCACAGGGCGCTGTCAGTACATAGTCTCATATTGAAAGGAGGCTTCGATTTAACCTTTCACTTGTCACGAAATTATTACTAATCAAATGAAAATTGCATAACTCTGTATCAGCATAGGGAAAAACTTCATCTGCAACATGTAAGATTGTTTCTTCTTTTCTGAATGTAAAAATAAATGTTTAATCTTTCCCCTATTTTACCCGTTTTCGTGAAAAAGTACCCTCTTCCCGTTTAGCTATTTTTACGCTGCGATCCTTAAGAATCGGTAATTAAAAATTCCAGCTAAAATGAGGAAACTTAAATAGCTTATACCTATCATCTCCCATCATAAAATTTTAAACGGTCATTTAGTCTCTCTCGCAAGATACTTAATGTCATGTATATTGCAAGAGTCGACTGTAAAATGTAAGTGATAGAGTTTAAAGCAGTATGAACGAACGGTGAATGAGAGTTGTGAGATAGAGAGAAAGAGAGAGGAAGGAATAATGAATTATATTTTGTAATCCATTCAGGTTATGGGAAGACACACAAAGACGCTGCAAGCGTTCGCACGACACATTCGATACCAGCTGCCTGTGGCTTGTATTACTTTGAGGTGAAGATCGTGAGCAAAGGCCGAGATGGTTACATGGGAATTGGCCTCTCGGCACACGGAGTTAACGTCAACAGACTCCCTGGCTGGGACAAACACTCCTACGGATACCACGGCGACGACGGAAACAGTTTCTGCTCCTCGGGCACGGGCCAACCATATGGGCCCACTTTTACCACCGGTGACGTTATTGGTTGCGGAATCAACCTCGTTGATAATACCGCTTTTTACACCAAGAACGGACACCATCTCGGAATTGCATTCACAGATTTACCCGTAAGACATTTTATCTTCGAGAACTTTTTTATTTGCTCTGTTTTCATTTTGACTGCTTTCAAGAACTAGGATTAATAATCAGGGTGAACACAGGTCAGGGAAAAGACGGGGATTTTGCAAAAAAATCTTGCAAAAGTCAGGGAATTTCTATAAGGGCATCACGGTTGTTTTTCTGTTCTCATTGCCGTGATACCTTACCATCATTTTGAGACAAAAATTCAAAAAATCGCTGGATCCGTTTTTGAAAAAACGTAATGTTTTATGGGGAGTGGATGGGGGCGATAAATATAGTTTTGTGGAAATAACACTGAAATAGTGAATAATTGGTATAAGCTCTTTATTTTGGCACCTAAAAAAGTTTCTAATCTTAATCATCTTGCGATAACTGCATCCTTGTCAACTGTTTAAAAATAGGTGAAAAACTTGTTAAAAATTCATTTTTTTTAAATTGAAATTCCTCCTTTCTTGTGCGTTCGAATACTTAGGAATGGTTTACGAGAATTTATTGGAATAACATTCCCTGAAAAAAAAACAACTAGAGCATTACACCTCCAATAGTTTAGGAGATACGCATATAGATGTAAAAACTTAATTCTTATCAAAAAATTTGACTGAAAAAATGTGTCTTTTTCGTTTTCCTAAAGTAATTAAATTCCTATGCAGCACAGTTGAAATTTGTCAAAAAATAATTTAAAGTAGTCTGAATTTCCTAAAAATCTAAAAATATGCAACGCTCTAGCTCGTATAGAACTGCAGTTATGGCCTTCTGAATAAGACCTTCTTTTATGGAATTTAAATAGACGTTAGGTTTTGTTTAAAATGTCTAGCTTCTACCTCTTTTTTATTCTGTTGGGTATATTATTTCATGTCAAATATAGCAGAAGCAGAAAATTTCAATAGAAACTTAACGTATAGCTAAGTTCCATGAAAGAATGTCTTATTCAGGAGACCTTAACTAAAGTTCTATTAGAGCTAGAGCCTTGTCTTTTTTTTAAATCTTTAGGAATTTCAGTCTACTTTAACTGATTTTGTGAGAACTTACAATCTGTGATGCACAGATACTGAGTTATTTTAGGAAATCTAAAATGAAAAATTCTTTTAGTAAAATTTTTTGATAGAAAATAAGTTTTGACAGCTATATCTCCTAAACTGTTGAAGGTATGATGGTGGATTTTTTGTTTAGTTTTGCAGGGAATTTTATGCCCTTTAATTCTCTTAAAGCATGTCTAAGCATTCGGATATATCATAGAAGATCAATTTGGAAATAACTCAATATTTTCAATTTTTCACTTATTTTTATATATTTTGGTGGGGTTTGATTATCTCATTGTTTTTTACCTATAGAGCCTCTTCTTAGGTGGCAAAATATAGAGTTTATGTGAATCATTCACCTTTTTAGTTTTTATTTTTACAAATTTATACTTAATGCCCCCCACCATTAAAAATGGTGTTTTTTCAAAAACGGCTCAAAACCTTTTTTATTTTGGTCTTAAAACAATCACGAGGTATCACAATAATGAGAACGACAAAAATCCGGGAGGTGTAAAACTTTTTTGGTTGAGTTCCATTGAAGTTCACCGTGGAGTATGACTAGAACCTTTCAGAAGACTTCACACTCTTTCCCCTCATTTTCCATTTTCCAGAAAATACCTCTTTTTCTCCTGTTTTCAAGAAACTTCCCCTTTCTCTCGTTTTTTCGCTTAAATGCGAACTGAATTAATAGCACCCAATAAGGAAATCCAACTTTTTTTAGTTAAAACTTAATTCTTTTTGGTTAAAAAATCAACTATTATGTTTTTGGTAAATAATTCGTCTCGTTTGGTTAAAAATTCTACTATTTGGATGAACATTGAATTATTTTGTTAAAAAATAACTATTTTGTTGCAGTCATTTTTTGGTCGAATCTTCAACCGTTTTGTTGAACATTCGTCCTTATGAATTGAAAATTTATATTTTTTGGCAGAAATGTCATATTTTTTAATGAAAATTTATCTTTCTTAATTTAACATAAACTGTTTTGTTCAGAATTCAACTGTATTCTACCAAATTTATGTTGATGTAAAATAAAAAGTTTGATTGAAAATGCGGCCTTTTGGTAGAAATTTTAATTTTTTTGGATAAAACACCAACTATTTTGTTAGAAAGAAGTCTCTTTGTTGAAAATTTAGCTGCCCTCTAAAAAATTCGTCTTGTTTGCTTGAAGATTGAACTGTTTTATTGAAAATACAACTGTTTTTGTGTAAAGTTTAATCTTTTTTGTTTGAAAATTTGACCATTTGTTTGAAAATTGGTAGAAAACTCATCTTTCTGGGCTGAAGATTAATTTTTTTATCGAAAAAATATTTTGTCGGATATAAAAATCTACAATTATATTTTTGGTTGAAAATTCAATGATTTTTTGAGAAAATTCAACTGTTTGGTTGAAATTTCATATTTCTGTGTTAAAAATTCAACTGTTTTGTAGAATATTCGTATTTTTGGGTTGGAAATTGAACTATTCTCATAGAAAATTAATTTGTTGTGGAAAATTAATATTTTGGTTCAAAAATTGATCTGTTTTAGTCGATATTTCATCTTTTTATGGATAAAAATGCAACTGTTTCGTTGAAAATGAATCTTCTTTGGTTGAGTATACAACTGTTTTTGATTGGAAATAAGAATTAACTTTTTGAACTGAAAATTGAACTATTCCAGTTGAACATTAATCATTTTAGTTGAAAATTTATCTCTTTGGTTGAAAGTTTAAGTATTTTGTTGAAAATTGATTTTTTAAATTGAAAATTCAACTTCTTGGGTAAAAGCTAAACTTATGTGTTAACAATTTATGTTTTTGGTTAAAGGCTTATCTCTTTGGTTGAAAATTGAAATAGTTTGTTGACAATTTGTTGTTTTTTTTTGTTTAAAATTATTATTTTTTTATCTGAAAAACTTTTCCGTTTTTGATAGAAAGTTGATTTTTTAAGTTGAAAATCCGTCTTTTTTGGTACAAAACTAATCTTATTGATTTGAAATGTCCTCTTTTTTGGTTAAAAATGCAACTGGTTGAAAATGAACTATTTTGTTGAAAATTCAACTTTTTGACAGAAAATTCGTATTTTGGCTTGAAAGTTCAACAATTTGGATGAACAATTTTTTCTTTCTTGGTTGAAAAATCTTTATCTGTAGAAAATTTATCATTTTTGTTGACAATTTGTCTTTTTGGTTTACAAATTCATCTCTTTTGGTCGAAATTTTACTGTTTTGATGAAAATTCTTTTTTTCGTTGTTGTCGTTGAAATATTAACGATTACATTTTTTGTTAAAAATTCAACTTTTCGGTTTGAAAAATTAAACTGTCTTCTAAAAATACGTCTTTTTGGCTTGAAAGTTCAACTATTTGATGAAAAAGGCAACTGTTTTTAGTTGAACTTTTTTTTATTAAGAATTCGACCATTTGGTTAAAAATTTTAAACGATTAAAATGCTGGTCTTCAATAAATAATGATCAGAGAAAATGGAAAATTGGTTAGGGAATTTTGAATTTTTTGTTTGTTTCTTGAAAATTCATCTTCTTTAGTTAAAAATCTCTTTGGTTGGAAATTTGACTATTTTGTTCAAATTTCGTTTTTTTTTTGTTGAAAATTATTTTTTTTACTAAAAATTTAACTTTTCTATTTTTGCTTGAAAAGTTATCTTTTTAGTTGATTTTTTTTTGCTGATTTTAAAATTCATTATTTTATTTTGGTGAAAATTTTGGTTAAAAATGCAACTATTTTGTTCAAAATTTAATTATTTTCTTGAAGATTCGTCTTTTTGGCTTGAAAATTTAACTATTTTGTTGAAAATTCATCTTGGTAGGTTGAAAATTCAACTATTTGATTCGAATGTCAACTATTTGGTTGAAAAATCCTCTTTCTCAATTGAAAATTCAACTGTTTTATTGAAAATGCGTCCTTTTGGATTGAAAATTCATCTTTTTTTGTTGAAATAAATAAATTTTTTTAATTTAATCTGAAATTGTTTCATTCAGTCTATAATAAATTCTATGTTAAACATTGTAGAAGATTAAAATGTTGGTCTTTGAATATTAGTGGCCAGGGAAAATGAAAAATTGTTCAGAGGAAAATCAGGGAAAAGTCAGGGATTTTTTTAAATGACGTTTTGCGTCCACCCTGATTAAACATTGAGCAAGATAATGAGAAAGGATTGAAATTGAGTTTCAATTCAGACATGGTATATTTTCTTTTGCAGCCAAATCTTTACCCAACAGTGGGACTTCAAACTCCAGGAGAAGTGGTGGATGCAAATTTTGGACAGCAGCCATTTGTCTTTGACATTGGGGATATGGTGAATGAACTTCGAGTACGAACGAGATTACAAATTATTAATTATCCTACACCTGATCATGGTCAGGGTCAGTGGCAGGCAGTTCTTCACAAGTAAGTATTAGACATTATACGATCAAAAATTGGGGTTGAAGAATGAAGGATTGCATGCCTTCAATTTCAAATGTTGGCGCCTTTAAACTTGAGAAAATCTGACGATTTTTTGACGAGGCCCATGATTATTCCCCAATTACCATTTTCTTTATTGTTTTCCCGAATTGTCATTCGTCATCATTTTCATTTTCCCGAATCCCCATTTGCCCCAATATTTATTTTTCCGAGTTGTCATGCAACATTTTTATTTTTCAGAATTGCCATTTGCCATCATTTTCATTCTTCTTCATTACTATTTTGCACTATTTTAATTTTTTCGAATTACCATTTGCTTCCATTTTTATTTTTCCGCAATGGCATTTGTCTTAGTTTTAATTACCTCTAATTACCATTCGCCCCAGTATCTATTTCTTCTATTTGCCACCGAACATCATTATTATTTCACCGAATTGCTATCATTTTCAGTCGTCATTTTTTATTTTCCACTATTTTGATTTTTCCAAATTACCATTTTCCGAATCGCCATGTAAAATTTTCATTTTATCGAATTACCATTTGTCCCAATTGTTATTTTTCGGAGTGTCCGCTGTCCACATAAAAATAATGGACGAAATTAAAATCAGAACTTTTAATTAAATCCGGCAGAATAAAAATGAAGTCTACGACAAAATTATTACAAATTAAGAAATGGATTGAATTTTTGTAAAGAACGCAAATGATAGTGAAACGATAGATAGATAAATACATTTCATGGAGAGAAAAGCAGAGCTGAAAAATTATTCCAACTTGGAAAACTTTTGAATTAACAAAATTTCAAAATTATGCTAATTTAGTTTTATATAATTCAAAGAAGAAAAGCCTGTTACTTAAAAATGTGCCAAAGTTAAAACTGAGTGAAATTCCAAGTATGAAAGTAAATGATTAAACCTATTTAAAACCTAAAATCATTGTACACATATTTTTAATTAATTAATTTTACTACTTTTAATAGGAATATCCAGCCTATGATTGACACAATTTTATGGTTGGTAAAAAATAATAATTTAAAACTAAAAAGGAAACTACTGAATATTCCTTTGTACGCCAATAAAATTGAACTAAAGTACGAGTAGTTACTGATGATGTGTGAAAATGTTTAATTCTTCTTTTTTTCCTAAATAAAATTTTAAAGGTACCAGAGATTTGTCCATTAAACTTCAAATTTATGTGTATGCGAAATTGCAATATAATGATGTACAATTGGAATTTTTAGACAAAAATTTAGTCAAATTACTGTTTTTCAATTTTCTAAAAGATTTTATTCAACATTTGTCATTGTGTATGATTATTTTTACGGATTATAGCCACTCTCTCAAAATCGGCACATTTTCAACCTGAAGTTGGCGAATTTAAAAGTCTTACTAATAAAGTAAGATTCTTTCACAATTAAACAAAATTAAAGGTTAACAGAAATCCCCCATGATTCGATTGATTTAAAAATCTAATAGTTTCAAATTTGTCTTCCAGAATGGTGTCTACATACCTTGTCCACCACGGATATTGTTCCACCGCAGAGGCTTTTGCGAGCAGTACAGGTCAAGTTTTCGAAGAAGACCTAAACTCTATAAAAAATAGACAAAGTGAGTAGCTTCCTCTTGGTTAACAATTCATCATTTTCATTAAATGTAATCAATCCGCGTCATTTTGCAAAATATAAGAATTTTTTACCACCTTGTGTAGAAAATATAAGCTTCTCAATAAACATTGTATCTTATGGACCTAACCTAGCAGAATCATATAAATTGGAGATTTCTGTTCTCAAATCCAAAATATTTAATAAGAAAACTTATAAAAGTTTAGGTAGAAGGGTCTTTCGAACATTCATAAAAAATTAATAAACTGAAAACTCATCACCGATTAATATATAATAATTGATTTAGAAGTAGTGTAATTCAATTTCTTAACGAAAATTGACGTACGATTAGGCAATGTTGCATGAGGACACCAATTTGGTGGGAAACCTACTGATTAAATATTTGGTATAGCAAAAGGGGTACCAACATGATAACACACAATAATTGAAGTCAAACTGGCATAATCAATTGCGCGCCATGCGTGAGTGTAGTTTTTCGATTTGAGAAGAAAAACAATTTTTAATAAAAAATTCTAATAACTAGTTATTTTTTATGTATATTTGTTCATTTGTTTTTAAGGTATATACATATAATTTTCCTAAGATTCTTGAGATAATTCAAAAAGTTTTGTAAACATTTCAGATATGTCAAATCAAAATTTCAACAAAAAAGTTCATCTTCAATTAACCTCAACCAAATAATCCAAAAAAGACCAAGTTTCTAAAAAATAGTTAGAGATCCTCAGCCAGAAAAGATTAATTTTCAACCATTTGTATTTTTAACCAAAAAAAGTAAATATTTGCAAGAATAGACGAATTTTCTACAAAATAGTTTACTTATTTAACTGAATAGTTGAATTCTCAACCAAGATTAGTTTTCTACCAAAAAAGATTACTTTTCAACTAAAATGATGAATTCTCGACGAAAAATGTAATAGTTGATATTTGTATCTAAAGAAATCATAATCTTAAATCAAAAACAGTTGAATTCATAAAAAAAATGAATTTTCAACAATATAGTTGAATCCACAACCAAAAAAATGACTACGAAAAGAGATGAATTTTCAGACCGAAAAAACGAATTTTCAACCAAAAAAGGGTTTTCAGTCAAGAAGGAAAAAAAGTCTTGGGTATAAAGTATAATTTAAGGGGAAAAATAATTGTTAATAAAAAGTAAAAAATTTATTGTTCAAATTTCTGTGTTTATTTCTTTTAAGGTAATATAAATGCAATTTGCATAGGTTTCGCAAGGAAATTCAAAAAGATTTTTGATGACTTAAGATATTTCGAAAAATTATCTAGAAAATTTCTAAGAATATTTTATATCTTACAGGATTTTACCAAATTTCAGGAAAAATTTGAGTCAGTTTAAAAAATATTTAAGACTTCTTGATATTTAGAAAGTTGAAAAAATATATATTCTTTTAATCTTTTCTCCAATTTAAAATTATTTTTGAAAATTTTCAAAAACTTCTAAACCTTCTAAAATTATTCAAATTTTTCCTAAAGTTTTGAAAAAATTCTGCAAAATTAAGAAAAATTTGTTCAAAATCTTCCAGATTCTTTTTTGACAATTCTTGAAATCTTTTAGAATGTTTTGAAATCTGTTTCAATATGCTCGTGAAATAAATTTCGGTAAATAAAAAAAATCATTCTAAATTTTCCCAGAAATCTTAAGAAAATCTTTTTAATCTATAGAAACCTTTAAAAATCCTTGAAAATGTTGTACATTTTTTGTTCAGAATCTTGAAAAATCTACGTTTCGGTTTAAATCTAAATTTTGTTAAGAATTTTTTGAAAAATGTTCAAATTTGTCCAAACATCGAAAACTGAAACATATATTGAAATAATTGAAAGTTTTCTAACAATTCTTCAAGTCCAGCAAAAATTTAAAAAATTGGCTTAAAATGTTCTAGATTCTTTTTCGACATATATTAAAATCTTTAAAGCTGAAAATGAATCTTTTAAAATAAAACTTGAATCATTAAAAATTTTCCCAGATATCTTATTGTCGGTGCCAGTAATTTTTCTGTTACCGGCACCAACAATTTATGCTCTTCGTAAATTAAGACATTCTAGTTTTTGTCCAATATTAAAAAACTCTTACAATTAAAATTTTTTCTTCTATCAATAATGTTTAGAAACATTCAGAATTAAATTATTTCATCAAATAAAATTACTTATTTGGAAATTTTGATATATATATATAAGGACTAAATCTTTTATAAATTGAACAGTTAAACATTTTTGGTTAAAAAATATAAATCCACGTTATCATTTGCAATGCTCTAAATTGAAGAATGAATCGATACATGTGTAAATATTGGATAGTATATCATTTTGAATCATTTTCAAGTTAGAAAGATTAAAAATGGAAAGATTTTAAATTTCGGTTGAAACTTAACACTTAGGGTGGTACAACGAAATTATTTTTATGGTATTTCAAAGTTTCACCCTCTCATTGTGTGTTATTTGGTGTCTTAAAAAAATGTTTAGGAGCCGTGCACGGCTCTTAAAGTATTCTAAAGTATTAAAAATTCAATGGATCCTTTAATTTTAAAAAGAATCCTAACAGCTTCACAGAAGTGATTAAATTGAAATTAAAATTTTTAATGTAAATTATGTAGCAATTTTTACTATACAAGTATGGAAAATAATGCCCTTAAAATTTCCCCCCTTTACACCCTTAATAATTCATAAAAAATTACATTTTCTTTCTTCAAAACTTTTTATTTCAATATATATAGGGTATATGATATATAGGGTATATTTATTTCAAGGGCATTATTTTTCATTCTCATATAGTAAAATTGTTTATATAATTTACGCTTAAAATTTTCATTTCAATTTCATAAAATTCAGAGGACACTTAAAAATTACGTTATATTGTCTTAAGGGGTGAATTTTCGCGAATTTGAGAGTGAATTCATTTATAAAGTGCAAGTTTTAGCCTTCGTGTTATTTATATGATAGTTTTATATATTTTTTTTAATACAAAAAAATATAAAATTTTGTTGTTTACAAAATTAGTTTGTCCAAAGATCAATCCACGTGTCTCGAAGACGCGACAATTACATCAAGTGCAGTACTGTTTTATTTCAAAAATAAAAAAATCCTCTTATAAACAAGGAAACTAATTTTGTTGAAAAATTTAAAAAGGATATTGGTAGGTCATGGTAGATCATGAAAAGTTCTTAATTTTGGCAATCGATGCGTCTCAAAGACGCGAACAAATATATTATATACATTATCGTTGCATTCACAATATTAAAAAAGTGTTCCTTATATCAAAAAGAGAAACAACATATTTTTTCAATTTATAAGTCGGTATTGCTAGATCATAAGAGGTTATAGAAGATTCGTCAAATAGGTCATTTAACGTGTCTCGAAGACGCAAACAATCATGATACATTATTGTGGCGCTCTTAATATGAACAAAGTTTTTCGCACATACACAGAATACACAAATTTTGTTAAACTTCATAAATCGGCACTCGTCGGTCATAAAAGGTTCACCAATAGGTAAATCGATGCGTCTCAAGGACGCGAACAAATACTCTACATGTGATATTGTCGTGTTTTGAATAACAAAAAATTTTTTTTTTATATAAACAGAATAAATCATTTTTTTTAAATTCATAAATAGGTACTAGTAGGTCATTAGGTCGATCGATGCGTCTCAGAGACGCGAACAAATACGCTAGATATCGTATTTTTGTATTTTGAATATGAAAAAAGTTTTTCTTATATAAACAAGGTAAAATTTTTCTTTTTAAATTTCTAAACGCACGAAAAAACTACTTCTAAATGTTCGATCTAGCTCAAAATCCTACCAGGCCTGGATATCAATCAGAGCTACACGTCATCCAAATTTCATGATCGCAGCTCTTTTACTTTCCGATATATGGTGAACAGAAAAAATTAACACACACACACTCATACATACACACGGAAATTTTTTTAACATTTTATGTTCGAGCTTCTGGGGTCGAATTATATCAATATTTAATTAATCAATTTATTATTATTATTATTATTATTATTAACTTCTTTAATTATTTCATATGTCAAAAAAGTATATTTGAAAATTTAGGTAATCACAAACCTCCCTCTATGAGGAAGCAATTCAACAAAATTAAACAATTGAAATTCAAACGTTAAAAGTGTAAATTTAGCACTCTGAAATTTTAACGATTCAAGGTTTTATATTTGAAACAATTAAGTTTCAAATTTTTTAGTTTTTCAGATTTGATTTATAATTGCTCATTTTAAATAATCAGTCAAATATTGCTAAATATTAAAAAACGTCCGCTTTTTAGTTTAAAAAAATAAATTTCAAATTGCATGGGTTAAAATTGGAATATTTTAGATTGAAACAGTATTTGAACACGGGATTTGAAATCGAATAAAAGTGTTCAATTATGAATCTTATTATTTTGAAGTTATTTTAAAATTGAAAATAGTTTATGAGGTTTTAATTGGACGTTATCATTGGTTTAACTAATAAGGCTTTCGAATTGATACAGTTCTATTTTTATGGTCCAAATCTATAAATTGTTTAGTTTTTAACAGATTCAGATTCGTCTTGTAAAATAAAGTTTCCGTGTTTTCCCAGTCTATAATGTTTCCAGTTGATTCCCGGTTCAGCGGCCATCATGTTTTAAAATGATTAGTTTTAAACTGGCCCTCTTGGTAAAATCATACCCATACTCATAAAAGAATATTAATTTTTTCAACTTTTCTAGTATCTTTTAGTACTTTGTCAACTAATAATGATGTCCGAAATTGAGACACATATATCACAAGAGAAATCCGGGAAAAATGTTGATTCCGATCCGGGAAATCCGGGAATTTGAAAACTAAATTTCGCTAGACACCCTGTAATTATGTCTTTCTGCTAGTGAAAAAGTCTTACTTGTTCATTCGTATTGGAATTAGTCTATATTATGTTTAAAAACTTTACGAAATAAGTAATTTTCCCAAGTCTTTTTTAAGAACCTATTTACAACTTATTTCCCAGATATTATTATGATCTCAAAGTGCCACATGTTTCTCCTTAATTATCACATTCAAGGTGAAGAACAACATTTTTAATTGTCATTCTCTGATTTCCAGAAATTTTAAAGCTGGTCTTAGCTGGACGGATGGGAGAGGCGATAGACTTGACGACTCGATTATATCCGGGTCTGTTGGAACGAGACCCAGACCTCCTCTTCGCCCTCAAGTGTCGCCAGTTCGTGGAGATGGTAAACGGAAGTGACTCCGAAGTCTGCCTGAGCAACAGTGAAAACCAAACAAGTGTCATACAATCGACCAAAGCCTACACAAAACCCTCGACGAACGGAAACGTCGAAGAGATGAATCTAAATAACGCCATCAACGGTGCTGGCGATCAACAATTTATCAACGGTCAGATTGAAGATGACGTCGACATGGAGGAAAACACCATCATGAATGGAGTTAAAAACACTAACGGGTATCAAAATGGTAATCCGAACACGAATGGATACAAATGCCAAAATGGAGAAGATGTCGATATGGGTAAGAAACTAACTTTTTATAATCATCTGCATGAAAAGCGTGACTTTGCATGCCTGTGGAGTAGGAGGTCAAAAAATGCATTGGCATTTTTTTTTCATCACATTTTCATGCATATTGCTGCCAAATTCGTTCGAATCCACAAAAAAATATGTTTTTTTTTTTATAATATCTAGAGGTTCCGTAAACCCAATAAAGTTTAACACATATTTCCCATAAGAAAAAATACGGTTTTGTAAATTTTATTGAAAATCGTCAATATTAGGTGATTCGGGTTGAAGCTCAACATTTCTCTTCACAATTAGCTATAGAGTACAAGTTAATGATTACTTTTTAAATATCACCCCCATAAGTTTTTGGCGCTAATTATGATTTTTTTGCATGTTTTTAATATGCAGATTGTTTCTAATGCATAAAGTATTACTTTATATTGGTAATTAAATATTTGCATACACCTTTAAAACATTTTATTATTGTTTTTAGCAATTTTCTCTTAGAATAGAGTTAACAAGTTGCGGTTTTTCCGAATTTTTCAACTTATTTTCAACTCTTCAGTTAGAGCGAGGTAATAATTAATTCAAGTTAACAAAAATTATTGTTCAAATAATTTATTATTTTTAATAATATTCTCTTTAAATAATGCTAGAAAGTTGCGGTTTTTCTAAAATATTCAACTTTTGGTTCACTTTTCAGTCAGGGCAAGGTAAAAATTCCAGAAATTTAACAAACATAATTGTGTAAAAAAATTATTTTTGTTTTTTAACTATCTTCTCCTTTAGTAATGCTAGATACTTGCGGTTTTTTTCTGAATTTTTTTAACTTTTTCTCCACTTTTTACTTAGTGAGATAATAATTAATGCAAGTTAACAAACAAGTTTGTTTAAACAATATATTATTGTTTATAACTATCTTCTCTTGTAGTAATGCTAGAAAGTTGCGAGTTTTTCTGAAATTTTCAGGTTTTCTTTGACTTTTTAGTTATGAGCAAATAATAAATGAATATTACGGAGGATAATTTTTTAAACAATCTCTTTCTTTTTGCGAATACATTTTTCTGAAATAAAACAGATATTTGGAATATTCTTCTTTTCTATATGGATCATATTGAATGTCAATTTTCCTTAAAGTAGTCACTGAGAGTCTTTTTGTTTAAATTATTATCAATATTAAAATTTATTATTTGTTCCTAACTAAAAAGCCAAAGAAAACCTGAAAATTGTAGCAAAATCCCGCAACTATCTAGCATTACTCGATGAGAGGATAGTTATAAATAATAATAAATTGTTTAAACAATTATGTTTGCTGATTTGCATTAATTATTATCTCAATAAGTAAAAAATTGACAAAAAGTTAAAAATGGACAAAAAGTTAAAAATATTCGAAAAAACCGCAAGAAGATAGTTATAAACAATTCAATATTTAAAACTTGAATTAATTATTACCTCACTATAATTGAAAAGTGGACAAAAAGTCGAATATTTTAGAAATAATGCAACTTTCTATCGTTATTCTGAGAAAATATTGTTACAAATAGTAATAATAAATGGATTAAATAATTATTTACGTTAAATTTAATTGATTATTGCCTCTCTCTAACTGAATAGTTGAAAATAACTTTAAAAATTTGGAGAAACCGCGACGTTCTAACTCTCTTCTAAGTGAACATTGCTATAAACAATAATAAATTGTAAAAACAATTTATTTAATCATCTAATTTATTAATAGAACTTATGGGGGTAATATTCAAAAAGCAATTTTTTATTCGCATTCTATGGCTATTTGTGAAGAGAAATGTTGAATTTAAACTCGATTCACCTAAAATGCTCAGCATTAAATTTTTAAGAGAATTATGGTTTGCGATTTGGAAATTTGTATGTCCCTCGATGTTTATTCGATGTTGTTCAGAACATTTTTGGCATAGTTCCTCTGTAAATTTTACGAATTTTTAAAATGAGATTAAAATCACTTATTTTCTCGTAGCTTTAATGAGCATTCATTACGTATATTGTACTGCAAAATAGATATTCGATAAACACCATTATAACCAAGGACATTTAAGTAGTATTTTAAAGTTTCGTAAAGGCAACATATGTCTTATCCAAACCGCATATAAGCTTTATTTCATTTACAAGGCAGATATGGTGACCTACTTTCGTAATCCGTACAGATAAAGTTAAAAGATATATAGTTAGGCATAGTTTTTTTGTAATAAAGTAGTCAATTTTTAGCTTTTGCACGTGTCCCTCCCTATTAATTCACATATTTGGAATGTGACAGTATTGGTAAAAAAAATTTTGCAGTATTGGCTATAGGCACTTTAAACATATATGATGCAGTTTAAATTACAATACTAACATAATACAGATTACTGAATGAAGCAAACTCCGAATCCTCTATAATTAAAACAAAATTGAAATATATTTGCAAATCGCGCATATAAACAAATAATATAACAAAATTGGCCATTTCAGCTTTATGAATTTTTATCTTGACTAAAAATACGGAAATAAACTTGATATTGGTCAGAATTATTGCAACTGCACTCATAGAACGGAAATAATTCTGTTAAACAATTTTTATAAACAAATGATGAAATGGAGCGTGGCAGTACAATACTAGATAACCAGCATTTTAAACGAAAATTGCTTAATTGTATACAAAAATCTTAAAAAATAAAATATACATTATGTTAAAAGAGTTTTTTCGAAATCACATTTTTGGATTCAATAATTTAAAAAAATATTTCCATACATTTTAGTAATAATTTTATTCAACCTTTTAGCATTGATATTTCTTGAAATTATTACCGTTTATTGAAAAAAAAATTTTTGTTCTTATTTTTGTCGGTTTTTTATCCAAAAACGTCTGTCATACTCTGATATTGCGATCCTTAATTTTGATTTTCTTGGAACAGGAGCATTGTTTTGAATTAAACCTTTTTTATTTTTATTTGGCATCCCCATATCTCAGAATCATGGTTTTATTTTGGCAAAAAATTAAAAATTTGATTTTCAATCGCTATCCAAAGCCGATTTTGCAAACCTATGAAATTGTAATCTAAAAGTTCTTGGTCGATTTTCTCGGAATTGGTTAACTTTTTTACATCAAATTTTGTTTACCCATATTCAGATATAATATATCGGGAGCATTTTTTTATTTTAACTAAAAATTGAATTTTGTATCCACCCTTCAAATGTGTCTTTTTCACATAGAAAAAAATTTGGTTTTACTCTTATTGCTAAGAGTTTCCCCGTAGAAAATAATTTTTTCTTTAATTATCATCAGAATTTTCTTACTTGTGATATTTGACAAACATAATTGATACAAAATTCATTTATATGATTGTTATAAATATTTTTATAAACAAAAACGTAGACTTGCCTTTTCTAAATACAAAAAGCCGTTTTTCCACTGAAATTATCTGACAATAAGTTAATAGTGATTTCAAAACTGGATTTGTGGCATTAAATATCAATTCGCGTAATTGTTAATAACAATTTCTATAAGTTAGTTTCTCAATCTACCATTTACTCGTGAAAACAAAATTATTTTTTCTTCAATTATGGTTGGTATTAGCTGAAATTTTGAATACTCCAGCGTGAAGTGTCCCAACTATCAGTATTTATTATTGTTATAAAAATAGCAAGTAACAATAAATAACAATTTTTATATTTTTGAATGAAAATTTCTCCTGCCGAAAGAGTTTTCTTCTTCAATAATTTGTAACATAATCATAATTATAATTAAGTTCAAGCAAGATGTTATTCATACCAATAATATTTACGATTTTTATAAATACTCCTAATACTTTCAATAAAAAACCCAAAAAAACTTGACGTAATTTGTCTATGGCCCCTTATGTTGAATAAAAGCATATTTTTGTTATCTTGCGATTCGCTCTTATTAGGAATACAAAAATTTGTTTGTTCAATTATCAATTACTAATCTGCTTTTCTATTTATTCATCGAAATACATATTAATTTCTTAATTTGCAGAGGTCGATAATATCAATCATAACCAACAACAAAACAGCAATTGTGGAATGAGCGTGGATAGCTCGACAGCTAAGAGCGCAAAGAAACAATTGTGTGGAGGTAACAAACAAGCAATCGAGAAAATGTTGGAATTCGGGAGACAGTTGTACGCGCAGTCGATAAATCTGAGAACGCAGCATGGGAAGAACGAGGGGAACAAAAAAATGATACAGGACGCTTTCAGTCTTCTCGCTTACTCAAATCCATGGAATTCCCCAGTTGGATGGCAGTTGGATCCACAGCAAAGGGAAACTGTCTGTGGCAGGCTCAATTCTGCCATATTAGGTGAGTAATATTCGTGATCCTGGAAAACCTCGAATTGACAGGAAGTTTTTGTATACCTGAAAAAACCTGGAAATGACAGGGAATTTTTGTTTAAATTGCAATAGAAAATTGAATAGCAATGATTTTTCATTTGTAAAAACAACTTTGTGTTACTATATTCAACTGTTTTGTTGAAAATTCGTTTTTTTTTTTTGGTTTGAAATTAATTTTTTAACTGCATATTCTAGTTTTGGTTGAAAATTGATATTTTTAGTTGAAAATTCAAGTATCTTGTTAAAAATGCCTTCTTTTTGTCTTCTTTTGATGAATTCAACGGTTTGAATTCATCTTTTTTGAAACAAAAATGTAATTAATCTGTTGAAAGTTCAACTCTTTTGATGAAAATTAATTTTCTTACTGAACATTTAACTGTTCCAGTTAAATATTCCATCATTTCAGTTAAATATTATATAAACTTATCCTTTTTAGTTTAGAACTCGTCTTTTTTGGTAGAAATTAATCTTCTTGGTTGAAAATTAATCTTTTTGGTAGAAAATTCAATTATTCTAGTTAAAGATTCATCATTGTAGTTGAAAATTCAGCTTTTTGTTGAAAATATAACTATTTTTTTTGAAATTATATTTTTTTTCTGTTGAAATTTTTTTTTTTCAACTGTTGATATAACCAAGTATTCCAGTTGAATATTCCATCATTTTAGTTGAATATTCATCTCTTTCGTCGAACGTTAAATTTTTAAACTTGAAATTTAACTATTCAATTTTTTGTTTACAATTTATCTTTTTTAGTTGAAAATTCATTATTTTGGTTGAAAATTTATATTTTTTAGTTCAAAATTAAACTATTTCGTAGACCATTTTTTTTAGTAACCAATTTAACTATGTGATTGAGAATTCGTGTATTTTGTTGAAAAATCGTCTTTTTTGGTAGAAAGTTAATCTTTTTGGTTGAAAATTCAACTATTTGGTCAAAAATGCATCTATCTTGTTCAAAATGTAATATTTTTCACTTGAAAAGTTAGGAATTTGAAGCGGTTTAAATTCAATTTAATGTAGTGGCCACATTAGCTTTACCTAAATATGCACTGAATTTTAAGTATAAGAAGATAAAATAAAATTTTGTTGGAATTATTATTCAAAATTAAGTAGGTTTTTAGTATTTTTTAAATAATCGATGGTGCTAATATATTTAAGAATATCTTGTAATATAATTTGTGAAAGTTTTCTACATCAAACATATTAACTGAATCCCTAGAACATATTCCCAGATTTATATTTTTGAACCAGAAATTTTTGAACTGTTGAACACAAATTAAAAATTTTTCAGTTAAAAAATGTTAAAAGCTTTAAAAAAAGTCAAATTATTGAGAGTTTGAATTAAACGATACTGAATTGAAAATTTGTTAACCCTTAATTTTAGTTGAAAAGTTTAATATTCCAAAGAGTTGCACTTTTAGTGCTTTAATTTGCAGTTCAGTTTTGATTGACTCAAATGAAAACATGTTGAGCTTTAGGAGTTCGAATTTTCTAATTCCAATAACCGTGAAAATTTTTACGAACCATTTTCATTTATTTTAAAGTAGATAATTCCTTGTAATTTTTTTACAAACGAAAATTGCAAAAAAAATGAGTACAAACTATGGATTAATATTTTTGATAACAACATTTAATTAAAAATTTCACAATATCAAAAGTAAATTAAAAAAGGTTCAATTTGGAACGCTTTGAGTTTGAAATATATTAATTTGAAAAATTTCAAATCCAAAAATGTTAGGTAGTAATGGTCGGTATTAACATTTGAAAGCCTCAAAATAAATATTTTTTAATTATGATTGTTCCATTTTCAATTTGAATACGAATTTATTAAATTTGAGTTGACCACAATAACATTGCAATTTTTTCCGTAAAATTTCAAAATACAAATGGGGTAGTCGCAAATTTATACATTTTTGTCTCAGAAATTAAGTATTCAAAAATTTTGTTAAAATGCATACTATCGGCGGAAATGATCTATACGCTTATTTTTTTAGCGAAAGGTAGTAAAATTCTGCGTCTAATGAGTCCAAGTTGAAGGCATAATGTCAATTTTCATAAAAAGATATTGCAGAAAACCGTCAAATTTCGATGTTTTCGGTAAATTGGAATAACTCAGGAAATAATTAATATTTTTCAAAGTTATTGGGCTCATTTTAAAAGAGGGTCCCCATCTTATTTGTTAAATTGTTAGGATATTTTGAGAACCCTTTTCCTAGATTCTACTCTAGCTCTAGAATTAATTTTCTACCAAAAGGATGAATTCTCGACAAAATACATATATTCTTAACCAAATAGTTGAACTATCAACCAAGAAGTTTAATTTTCCACCAGAAAAGACTAACTTTCAACAAAATGCATACCTTTTTATCAAACAGTTGAATTTTCAACAAAGAAGATTAATTTTTTACCAAAAAGAGAGAATTTTTAACAAATTACATAGATTTTCAACTAAATAATTTATACCATAGATGTGATGCTGTTAGTCCAAATTTTATTTCATATTTTTTTTAGTTTCTAAATTTTGTTAACTAAATAATTGAATTTTTAAACTAAGAAAGATCAATTTTTAACCAAAAATGGAGTAGTTAAATTTTCATTCAACAGAATTAATTTTCAATAAAAACAACGAATTTTCTACAAAACAGTTTAATTTTGTGTTAAATAGTTTAATTTTCTACCGTATTGTTGACTTTTTAAGCAAAAAGACGTATTCTCTACAAAACAGTTGAATTTTCAACTGGATAATATGATTTTCAATAAAAAAGTTAATTTTCAAACAATTAGTTAAATTTTCAAAAAAATAGTTAAATTTTCAGTTAAAAAAATTAATTTTTAACCAAGAAAGAAAAACGAATTTTCAACTAAAATTATGAATCTTCAACCAAAAAAATTATCTTTTAAGAAAGCAGTCCAAATTTCAATCGAGTTGAATTTTCAACCTGAAAAATGAATTCTTAACGAAAAATGTAATAGTTGATAATTCAACAAAAAAAGATTTTAATTTAAAATAAAAAGCAAATTTAACCAACAGAAACTTATTTTCAACAAAATTCTTGGATCGTCAACTAAAGCAGATTAATTTTCAACTAAACCGTTGCATTTCTAGCCGAAAAATTGATTTTCTACCAAAAAGACGTATTTTCAACAAAATACATCGATTTTCTACCTAATATTCAATTTGCTATCTAATTGTTGATTTTTCGAGCCGAAATTATCAATCGAAACAGATTAATTTTTAACCAGACAGTTGCCTGTTTAACAAGAAAACCTGAAATTCCACAGAAAGAGATTAATTTTTTAACCAAAAAGATGATTGCTCAACAAAACAGTTGGATTTCCTACCAAGAAGATTAGTTTTCTACCAAAAAAATGTCAATAAAATACGTTAATTTTAGACCAAATAGTTGAATTTTGAACGAAAAATGGTTAGATTGTCTTTTTGGGTTCTATTAATTCAGTTCGCATTTAAGTGGAAAAACGAGAAAAAAAGGGGAATAGGGGAAATAATGTGAAGCCTGCGATGAACAAGAATTTTTATATTTTTTCGACTAAAGAATAAAATTTTAAATAAACATTGAAGTTTATTTTTAATACTTTAAAAATATTAGGTTAGAAAACTGGAAATTTGGCTTAAAAAATAAAGTTAATTTTCCATTGCATACTTTTTGATTTCACACTTTTAATTTTGGAATACAGACTATTTGTACTGTTTTAAATCTCTGCAGGGAGTCCGATGCCTGCAAATATAAAAAATTCAACTGATTATCCACATAAATGTTTCTACTAGTTTTATTAAGGCCTATATAATTTGTTTGATCTTAAAACATAGAAAATAGAAAAACCAACTAGTGATTATCGTTTAAAGTTAAGGACATATTACGTAACATTAACGATAAACCTTAAAATTTCATTTCTCTAAAAAACTCTTTCAAAAACATCATTAAGTTGATTTTAAATTATTATAGAATTTAATATGTGATACAAAATTGTTTCAAAAATAGCAAAAATAAATAGTGTCTATAGCATCATCTCTGTTAAGTTTTCCTATGATTTGAAGGTTATCGTTAATTATAATCTAATATGTCCTTAATTTGTTTTAAAACGACAAGCACTATTTATTTGTGCTATTTTTGAAACAATTTTACATTACATATCAAATTCTATAATAATTTCAAACAAACTTAATGATTTTTTAGAAACAGTTTTTTTAGAGAAATGAAATTTTAAGGTTTATCGTTAATGTTACGTAATATATCCTTAATTTAAAAACGATAATCACTAGTTGATTTTTCGATTTTATATAGAGGTCTTTTTATTACTTATTAAACTGTATAATATAATAATTTAAAATTGATTTAACTTTAAAAAATAAATAAAAATAATGTTAACAAGACTCATATAACATTCAGCGTTTTACTTGTTCCATAAAGAAAGAAATAATAAAAAGCCTTGAAAAAGACTTAAATGTAAATCGGAACAACATGTCGGCAACCAAAGAAAAATTCAATACAATCTTTTTAAGTTAAAAAAGACGGTATGGGCCTCAATAAAACCTATGCAATTTCTTACCGTAAAACAATGATTAATTAATGTTTCTATTTATACACACTTTTAATTCCGGACTACACACTATTTACACTATTTTTGATGTCTGAAGTGAGCCCGAGGCCTGAAAATATGAAATTGCAATTGATTAACCACATGAATTTTTGTTGTATTTTTTGACAGAGTCGAGTAATTTGCCCCGACGGCCACCCTTGGAAGTCGCAGTCTCTCACGCCCGGGAGTTGGTTCGCTTGATGTCGAATGCAGGTCTCGGAGCATGTAGCTTCGCGGTCGTAGATAATATTATCCAATATTGACGGTGCCTCCCACTGCTGCCACGAGCGCCCCTTCTACCTGCCCGAGTGTGGTGAGTGCCCTCGTATTTAACTGGAAAAAGTGCCTCACGATCGGTGGACCCGGCCAACAACGAACGATTTTTCATGCCGTCGGAGCGCTGTGATTCCTATAAAAAAAAGTACCGTGACCCGTTCGGCTCTTGATGCTTCTCATCGCGCACAATGTCCTCGTTATGTAAACTCTAACGTAAATGCGTGTACGATTTCGGGAACATCGGACTACTGCAATATCACAATTCCGTTTCGGGTTTGCCGTGTCCCAGCACATGGTGGCACGGCTCTCGCTTAGAAAGAAGGATTCAGAGAGAAAAAGAAGTGACGAGAAAAGAAAAGAAAAGAAAAGTGACTAAAAAAAAAAAAAGAAATGTTAAGAGTAATTAAGGGAAGATATTAAAATTTAAGGAGTGATGAAGATTTAAGAAATGATAAAAGATAAGAGAAGCAAATGCGTATAGTATCTGGAATTGTCGATTTACGTAAAGGAAAGTCGCTGTCGTTATAAATAATGGTTCGCCTTAGTTACGTTCGCATTAGATAAAGTCTCGGATTTATGACGTCTCAGTGGGAGAACCTTTCAGGACGTGAAGACGGAAACGTGGAGCAGATGATTCTCAGCTAGAACAACTCGATCTCACACAACAATACACGACACAAAAGCTGAACGCTCAGACCTGCCAACCGATAAAATATTCAATATTTTTTAGCGTTTAGTCAAGGAGAAACAACTACCTACTTCAACCTGCTGCCCATACAACGGGCAATGTTCGACGTTTCGCTAAATTATCTCGCTCCCACAATCTTCCCTAAAATTGAGCTAAACTTGGATTCTTTTAAATTTAGCAACTTGTAATTTCAGACGCCTTAAAAAATTCGAGTCTTGAAAAAGTTCACCTTTCGATTTTGCCTTAAAAAAGGCACATTGGAATTTCAATACTTTAAAATTCAACGAAACAAAAGTATTTTCTTTTCGCATAAGAATCATTTTCTCTTTTAATGTTAGGGTCCAGATTTGGGATCGAGCGAACGCCCTGCTCGTTTTAGAGGCGGATGAGGTCTTACGTTTATATAAATATAATTACGAGAAAGAAAAAAAAAACTTAACTAAAGAACGATCTTGTACCCTACACTAAGTAATTGTTTTTTATATGCGACATAGTATATTATTATATTATATATTATTAAAAAGAAAAGATGGAAGTCGTATGCAGCTAGTGGTAAGCGTGCGTTTAAATACAATAATTTACTATATAAAGAAAAAGGATACAAATTAAATAGGTTTACCAGAATCGAACGATTTTTTTAGCGTTACATTTTTTCCGTATCGAACGTATAAATAATAGAAAGAATTGGGGGTTTTGATTCGTTATTCAGCCTCTGAGATATATCGAGGAAACGGATCATTCATTATAAATTATTGATTACTGATTATTATTGATCAGTGATCATTGACATCCTGCCTCCTCATATTCGTCTTTTCAATGTCAGTGATTCTAGAATTCCCGTCTCCTGACTCTACATCTCGGAGATAATTCTCTAAACGCATATCTATGTAATAAATTATAATATATTGTAACGCGCCAATCTAACATAACTTTAATTTTTTCGTTTTTATTATCGCTGCTTACAGAAATATATACAAACATTTATAATATTTGTTTAACATACGTTGTTCGCATTTAGTTTTTCATTTTTCCTGACAAAGCACGTCCTGTCTCCTTGCCCTCTCAACATTTTCTAAATTTTCCTTGTCAGTCGAGAACAATCCGGGTGGCTACTGCATACAGGGAAATCGGAACATTTACGAGACCGGGAAAAACCGGAAAATGGCAGGGGATTTATTTCTGAATGCGAATCATTTTAAATTTCACTTGATATAATTAAATTATTGAATTCTATAGACTAATTGTAAAATAGTTTAATTTTCAAGGCTTGAATTTGACCATTTTGATTTTTAATTTATTTCGGAATGTTTATAATGTGAAAATATACAAAATTGAAGCCTTCATTATTGAAAAGATTGAATTTGAAGAATATTGCATAATTAGAAAAAGGCATTTGAAATAGTTTGAAACATTCAACATTATAAAATTTTATTTCAAATTGGAAGGAACAATTAAAAATAGAAAACGTTCAAATGAGAACAATTTTTATAACACTTTTCCGTTCAAATGCAAATCGTTTAAAACTGTACAAATTAAAAATTAAAGCATTTTAATACTTGAGCCTTTGAATAAATTCACTGCATTCAAAATCGAATAGATTAAGATTAAAAATGTTACAATTAGACAGTTTTAAATTAAAGCGTTACAAGGTATACGATTTTTGATTGAAACATTAAAAACCGTCTGGTTTAAATTTAAATTGTTCAAAATTGTACAATTTCTAATTGAAAGTCTTATTAGTTAAATAATTATATTTCAAATATTTGCAGAATTTTCCGTACTTTTTTCAATCTGTCCTATTTGGAATTCCCTGATTGTAAAATGGTTTAATTTTGAATAAATGCGGACTGAAAATGTTCAATTTTCCACTTTGAAAGCTTCTACTTTAAAATTATACAGTATGAAATGTTTTTAATTTCGCGAGTGTCTAATTTTAATAGCTTTAAATTTGTCAAATACTGAATTTTTAGTTCGAAGTTGTTCAATTTTGAATGTTTAATTTTCAATTTAAAGTGCTTCAAATTTAGAATTTTTCCGAAAGACTCGTTAATTTGAAGATTGTTTTTTAAATTCTTCTTCAAATCATACATGTTTGGTTTTAATATACGTATTTTAAAATTTAAATAACCGGAAACATTTGTTAAAACAGGACATTTTTCTGTGTGAACACCTCGAAGTAAACGTACAACTTTGATAGCTTTTATACTTTGCAATTCTACAATTCTAAATATTTTTAATTCTGAGATTGTCTAATTTTGAAAGCTCCGAGTTTGTACAATCTTGCACATTTGAATTTGAGATTGTTCGGCTTGAATACTTCTGCAAAGTATAAATTGTTTGGTTTTGAAGCTTTGCATTTTTGAAATAATCTGCAACATTCTTTGAAAACCTAGTAATACTGGGAATTTTTTTCTGACTTAAGTAGCCACCCTGATAATTTGCGTTTGTTTATTTTTGTATTTTCTGTATTTTTGAAAAAATTGGTATAACAAAGATTTAATCAAAAAATGTCACGTCCAGAAACTTTATTTCATTTTGTTTGCAGAGGGCATTTCATCCAAATGATTTTATTCTCTTGAATTTCAGGCATGAACCTTGAGAAAAAAAGCATACTTTTTTGTTATTTTTGATAATCAGCAAGTTCGGCTTGGAGGAAAAAAACGCGATGCGAGATAAAGTAGGAAAACTCGCTTCAAAAATACGTAGTCGGCCGCGATTCTAACAAACAATTAGTAACTTTTTATAATCGCAAGCTTGTTCCATCGAGCGGTTTTTCGAATTATAAGTGTTGCGTAGTTAATTAATTATTCGTGCCAGAGAATTCGGCTCTCTTCCCATTAACAATTATCAAGACAATGAAGAGTCAATTAAAGATGCCGAAATGAAAAACATATAAAATTATCCAGATTTCTTCGAAATTATTTTTCTTAAAATCTATTTTTGTTTCAGATAACTTTGCATTTTTCTGAGGAAGTCTGATTTCCTGTGATATTCGACCACTCAAGATTTCTCTCAAAAAATCTCAAGTTATCAGAAATATCTTCATCCGGATAATAAAATAAATTATGGCAAAATTGGACTTTTTGAAAATGGGAGGCGATATTGGGCGTCTCGAATCTGTGACACGATTAATTAAAATTGTTTACCGTGACTGTGTGCGTCGTTAAGCGGCTCATAGCGTGGTCCAAAAGTCAGAAAAGATAAACAAAACTGCGCCCTCTTTCGGCGAAGGGACGTGTACACGTGATAAAAAGCCATAACGAACTAAACATAATAATTTCTGTATGTGATACCCTTTAGCGAATAGAAAAGTAAACTACGATTGACTAGACAATCCTAGGAGTTCTTAAGATATAAGCTCACGATCCTCACTTTTTGGAAATGGCAAGATCAAAGTCGAAAGAAGATGCAAATTCAATTTAATTTAATTCATCATCCATCATCAATCGTATTTTAAATTAACTATGGTCTCGACTTTCAATATTTTGACTTTATTTGGAAACTTAAGGCCATGTAATAGTTACCCGATTCCTACTTTATCCACATTTTTTGGAACAACTCAAGTCCGCACGAATTTAGATATCGAGTTGAAATTTTTGGAAATGAAATAAAAGGTACTAAGGAACTTGTTTATGGTTCTTCTTATCTTTTTTTCGATTTATCTTCCTAAATTTTTGCGAAAAAATGGCGGTAAAGTAGGAATTCGATAATTAATACATGGCCTTAAACTTAAAGTACTTAAAACCCTTTTAAATGTTGAGGTCACTTATTCTTAAGAAATAAACTTTGAAGATAGATTTCTCGAATTTAAAAACCAAGAAGAAAAAATGTATTTTTAATACAAAAAAATGTCTAAAGAGTCGAGACCCTGTTGACCAGAATCTAATAATTCTTGTTAAGATTTCGAATTAAGGATTTTAAATTGGAGAATAGACTCTCCCTTGCAACGACGTATTTCGTGCGCTTTACATAATACTTAATTTTTAAATTTAAATTTAAAAAGAAAGAAAAAATTTATCTCCACAAGGTAGACTTCTGGACTAAGCTATTGCCGACGGATATACCATTAATGAATTAATTAATATTACACGTATACAAATTTTTCAATACTCGAATGTAATTATACAATAGTAGCCAATATGTAAATATACGAGGTGTAAACATGATTTCTTCTGCAAGGGTTACACAATATTTTCAATTATAAGCAAGTGTGAAATGTTTCGAGTTTTTTTTACAGTACTTTGGTTATCAGTGTATCCGATCTGTGAAATAGTGAAGTGAACGTTTCGAATTTCGAGAAATCCAAAATCATGTTTAGAGACTAAACTGGAATCAGAAGCATTATCTGAAATATACTGGATTTATATTTTAAGGCAAGAGGTGTGAAAAAATTGGAGGTGTTTCGAAAGTTCGTAATGAGTTTCGATATAGATATTAATTTTCATTTCTCAGAGATGCAATTGCACTTACGAGAGTCTGTACATAAAAATCTGTGTGAGGTAATAACGTCGATAGTTGTTTAGAAGGAATATTAAAATCGATAGACCTTGTAGTTTGTGTTTTAATTCATTCAGAATTAAGGCGAAATTTATCTTGATTTTTCTAATTTTTATTATTTTTTGTATCCAGAAGTTTTTTATTATATTTTTTTGGATTTTTGAAAAGTTTTTTCGCAACTATTTTTTGTTGTTTTAGAAAAATTGTTTTTTTTTGGAATTCTTTCAGTTTTATTTCTTACCAAAAGAAGGCGACAGGAAAGATAGGATAAGTCAACGAGAAGCAAGATGAAGTTTAATTTTTTTAATTCTTTTAGCTTTTTCGTAGAGGAAAATTCGAGTAAAAAGTGGACTTTTATTCGAACTTGGTAAGTACTATATTTTTTTAAACTTTTGTTATTAAATAAAAATTCTTTTGATCATACAATTTCAATTTGTTATTTTCAAAAGAGAATAATAAAGGCTTTCAAATTACAAGATTTGAGAATTTATACGCTTTTAAATTTCCATATTTTCTCAAATTCTTGTACTTTGAAACTGAGACACTTGAATTTGGCGGACTAAAAGTTGAAAAAACGAAAATTAATTTTCAATCAGTTGTCATTCATTATTCATTCCATCAGTATGAATATAATATATTTATTATTTATTCTTAACAATTTTATTATTATTTATTCTTTATATTTTTTACTTACAACTAACTCAAAAGGTCTGTGTTGGTCAAGATCTAAAAAAAAATGTTCTTATTCCCGAACCCTTATTGTTTTTATAGCTACCGTCAACCAAGGCTATTATGGTACATTTTGGGGTAAATATGGGACAACCTTTATGCCGAGCTTTATGCTCTATATAAGTCCGTAGAATTCTCCTTTTTTGTAGTAGGACTTTCTGACCATCTCATAGTCTATATTCGTAGGATATACAGCAAAATCCCAAAAATAAAATAAAATGTTACGGAGTAATACCCTGACATCATAATAGCCCCGGCTGACGGTATTTTTAATTATTACCTGTTGCATATTTTTATTTATCAATATATTTTCAGTTAGTATAGTTAATTTTTGAAAGTTTACTTAAAAAACTTTTCATAAATTACTTGTTTGTAATGCATGCACGGAATGTTCGCTTTTCGATGCATGTATAGCGTGCGGGAAGTGACCAATTCCGAAACCATGGTAAAAAACAGCAGGTATAAAAACATTTTTTCTAGCTACTGCAAAAATTTAGGATTTCTACCGATAAGCTTCGGATGACTTGAACCGGAAATTTTTGAATTTCGTCTTTTGAGCTTTGTATACCTTGAATTTCCGAAATTTCTCGTAATTTCTGATATTCCAAATTTTCGGTAATTTTTGGCAATCTTACCATAAGTTTCTAAAATTTTCGGGATATTAATTTTGATTGTTTCTCAAATCGCAAATTCCCTGCATTTGTTGCTCCCCTTAGATTCGCCTCTGGCTCGTACAGCAAACTTCACACTCATGTGGAACTGCCTACTTTCCGCACTTGTAACACAATACACTATTCTAGAATTGGATTAAACTAGTATAATGTGCTACAAGTGCGGAATGTAGGCAGTTCCCTAAATTGTACTTGACTGACTAAGATTCAGTTACTAGATTATTAGACTTTTCTTGAACCTTGTTACAAACGTTATACGAAATTTTTAAAAATTTGTGCACAGTAAAGTTTTGATAACTTATTTTTCCCGTGTACTTTCTGCACCTGGTGCAACAATATATTTTATAACAAATGGAGGTAATTTTCGATTAGAGAAAGAATGAAAACAAAATTTCCGGAAAAGTCAGCTGATCATCCCTTATTTATTGAACAAGGAGATCGATATTTTATACGGGATAAAGCACCAGAGATTTTTTTATTAATACATTCATCAATAAAATCACTTTAAAACATGTACACTTATACTGGTAGCGTTTTTTAGCAGGATTTGCATTTATTGTCAGGGTCGTCTAATCATCCCCTAATTATTGAAACTAGGAAATCGATATTTTATACGAGATAAAGCACCAGAGGGATGATTAGATGAACCTGACAATAAATACTAATGCAAACCCTGTTAAAAGACGCTTCCTATGTATGTTTTAAAGTGATTTTGTTGATCAACTGCATGATAATAAAAAAATATGTGGTGCGTTATCCCGTATAAAATATCGATTTCTTTGTTTCAATAATTAAGGGATGATTAAACTATCCTGAAAATAAATTAAAATGCAAGTCGTCCTAAAGGACATTTACTATATGTATGTTTTAAAGTGATATTGTAGGACTGATCTTTGATGATTTATTCCTTGCGAAAAGTTAATTTCTCTGCTTCTCTGAGTGAGGGATGATTAAACAACCCTCTAGAAAAATTCAAAGACATCCTTGTCATTTTACACCTTCGCTATTCACTTTAATATGATTCCTATCCTCATATATTAATCAGAAAACTTTTTGTAATTTTAGTCATTAAGAAATGTTGATCTTCTGGATTAAATATTCAAGGGATGATAAAACAACCCTTGAAGTAAATGCACATATGTAATATCCGTGCTATGCACGCTTCCTTTACTTATTTGAAAGTGATTTCATACCCTAGAATTTAAATAAAAAATCTTCAGTGACTTTAGTTACTAAGAAATGATGATTTCCATACTTGGATGTTTAAAGTGTGAAAACGCCCCCATAACATGCTGTATACCCAAAAAAACCCGTTAATTTTCCTAGATCTCAGATATGAACGTTTTGTTTCGATAAGACTGATAGTCAAAGTGTGAAAATTTTAGCAAAATCAAACAAAGAGTTTAGGAGAAAAAAAAACTTGTCACTAAAATAAGCATTTTTCTATTGAAATACGCATGTAAAAATGGAAACGTTGACAATTTTTTGTTAAAAAACTGTCTATTTTTCTTACTTTTTTCTTTTGGATTATTGCTTTGCAGGTTCGGAAATGCAAAAAAAAAAAAAAAAATTGCAGCCTGTTCGAAAAAGCATTAAGATTCATTTTGGTTCGATTTTTGCTGCTTCTTGAAACTGGTGCAACCTAAAATGCTTCGTGAAATTAGTGTATTATTTAATTCGACCTAAATTTGTGGCTCATTTCACTGAGTGATGAGTGATATTACTAGAAGTTTTAGTGACATTTCACTGACTTCCATTGGATTTTCACTTAATTAAATATAATAAATAAAGTTCATACAGATTAATTATAAAAATAAAGATCAGTAATTAATTAATTAAGCTTATTAATAATAATTCAAAAAATTAAAATTAATTTTAAAAAGAACCTCACCAAGCATTGTATTAAAACTTTCTTTTTTAACTTATGTCAAATTATGTTTTTCCTCTTAATACGCTCTACGTTTCAATAACTGAGCTGTGATTAATTCAAAATGTGTCAATTGTTTTTTTAATACTTCGAATTAATTTGACTGTTTTCTGCTTTTCTGGCTCCGACATGGGTTCCTGCCGGTTTCAGGTCGATTCGGATCGGGTTTCAAATCTGACCCGAAAATTTGCTTTAAATTTTAAAAATATTACATAAAATTTGCATTATTTGTGGTAACCCAGTGGTGCAAAATATCGTGATGTCTCGACGACATCGTTACGACATCTTCACGACGATTTTGCTTCATCCTTTGTCGATGTCCTTAAGATATCTTTACGATATCGTGAAGACGTCGCACGATCTGACGATGTCCTTTCAACATTGTAAGTACATCTTAATGACATGGCGTCGTAAAATTGCGTGCCCACTGGGTAAGTTGCCATGATTAACTGGGATTACATAATTTTGCCGAAAAAAATCCAGAATATGGAAATATACCAAGGAAATAATTCCCTTAATTGAAAGTAAGTAGATGTATAGGGGGATTTCTAACGCAAAATGTAAGACGGAGTCTGGATATGAATTACAAGACGGACTCTGGATACTCATTTGAACCATTTTTGTATCCAGAGTCCGTCTTGTAATACATTATAGTAGATACTAACAGTAGATAACAGGGGGGTTTCTAACGCAAGATTCCTACCTTACCGACATCGAGAAGATTCTCGCTGTAGTGGTTCGTGTTCGTGCTAAATTTTTCTAGAAAAGCGGTCCATGCCCGTGCTAAGCTTCCAGAACATTCTCGAGGGTCCTGATGACGTCATCATGCATTCCTACCTTACCGGCAGTCTTGACGGCGTCAACATGCATTCCTATCTTACATACATTGATACAAGAGGTGTACTGGACCTACTTTACCGACATCGAGAACATTCTACAGCTGACGTCACAGAATAATATTGCGCAATTCTACCAGCCAAATGCATGTAACAACAGGTTCAAGGTTATTCTTATCTCAAGAATTTTTCGCGTAAATACTTTCAAGGTTAGTTGAAAAGTCATTTGTCGGGGGGTGGGGGAGGGGGGCAGGGGGTATTGAAAATTTAACTATTATATTTTTGGTTGAAAATTTCATTATTTGCCAGAAAATTCACGTATCTTGTTAAATATTCGTAATTTTGCGTACAAAAGATCTTCTTTCTTAAAAATTCATCTTCTTCCTTGAAGAATAACTCATTTCTTAAAAAATTTGCCTTTGCTGGTTAAATTGAACCAGTACAAATTTTGTTTGAAAAATTATTCCCTGAACTGAAAATTTTATAATATTATTTTTAGTGGAAAACATACTTTTCTTAGTTGAAAATTTCATTAATTGGTTGAAAATTCATATTTCTTGATTAAAAATTAAATTTTCTGTTGAAAATTAAATTTTTTAATTAAAAAATCAACTGTTTTCTAAAAAATTTGAGTGATTAAAAATACGTTTTCTCTTTGTTGAAAAGTAATTTCTCAAGCTGAAAATTGATCTATTTCATTTTTGGTTGAAAATTTATATTTATTATTCGAAAATTCAGCTATTCGTTCGAAAATTTATGAAATTTGTCGAAAATTTTCTTTTAGTACTAATTAATCTTCTTAGTTGGAAGATTCATCTTTGCAGGTTAAAAAAATCAACTACTTGGCGAAAAATTGAACTATTTTGTTGAAAGTTTTATTATTTTGTTGAAATTTGTCCCTTTGGATTGAGAATATAAATGTTATAGGAGAAGCGTCATCTTCCTTCTTCAAAAATTAATTTTTTTGTTGAAAATACTGAAGTCTTCGAAAAAATATGTCTTTTTGGCTTGAAAATTTAACTATTTGCTGAAAAGCTGAACTATTTTGGTGGAAATGCACATTTTATTAACGATTAATAATTTTTGAAGGAAATTGATGAATAAATTTTTTTCTTAGAAAATCAGTCTTTTTTGGTTGAAAATTCATCTTTCTTTATAGAGAGCTTTACAGAGAGCTTTCTATTTTAAGAGCATCTCGAGCTGTGAATTCTGGTATTTTATTATTTTCAATTATTCTTGATTCATCACCAAAGCTTATATTTCACCACGCGTTCACGTAGTTATTTTGACAACCTAACTTACCTGATACGCGAAAAAACGCAGAATAAACTTAAAATCCGTATTTAGATAACGGTTAAGTTACTTTTGGGTGTGGGAAAGGGGGGGGGTACACGAAACTTTGATTGAGAAAGAGGAGGGGGGATAGCCAAACAATGATAACGTAGCTTATGAATGGTGCCGAAGCAAGTTGCTCATATCTGGCTCGAAGGACCTATGTTCTGTATTGGATGGTTCTGATGTATTTTGTTAAAAATTCGTCTTCAAGTCTTGAAGATTAGACTATTTGAATGATAATGCAACTGTTTAATTGAAATTTTTTTTTTTCTCGAAAGTTTGGCTTTCTGAGTGGAAAGTTCATCTCTTTTGGTAGAAGATCTCTTTTGGTTAAAAATTATCTCTTTTCTTGAATTGATAAACCTTAATCACTTAGTTTTGCCCATAAGAACAAATCAGTTTATCTGCTTATATATAGTTCTTTGCTAAAAGAAACTTATCCAACATTCCTAATTTTACTTCAAGAGCGGATTAAACAGATCCGTACCGTACAGAGATTATAAATTTACCTGAATTACAAGTTTCACTTAAACATGTTGAGATGTAGTGTGGCTGATGCTACACATATATACAATAACAGGGTCTGCCACAAACTTTGTGAGACATCTAGTACATGCGCAGAGCACTTTGTCCAGCACGTGCTGTCGAATTACGTGCGTCTTTGTAACACTGGGTTGTGGGCTCCAGGTGCGAGTTTGGTCCTGGCTTATCGTACAGTTGTTGTCGATGTTCGGAACCCCAAATCAGTGTTCCAGATCCATATCAAAGATGTACGTCAAAATCGTTGACTAAGTTAGGAATATTAAGATGAGCAGCAACTTCAAGTGACGAAGGGATGCATTACTGACATACATCAAGAAGGAATGTTTAAAGGATACGGAAATAGAAGAAAAGTCTTTATTGGGTTAGTAAAGTCATCTTGTAAACTGGATTGAAGCGCCTTCACGTCGAGAACGTCTTTTGAGTAGCGTCTTCCCAGACCTGTTAATTTTCAAGATGTTAGTTATTTCCACGATTTCAAATAAAAAATTTCAATTTGACGTGTTCCTTCATTTGTTAAATACCCGGTGCCCCACCCATAAAAAAGGGGTTCAAATTTATTCAGGTCATTTTCTCACAAACTCATATCGAACTAAATTTATGTTCACTCTCTTGATCAATGTGAGATCTGAAAAACAATTGAATTGCTTTCAATATGCGTATTGCGCAATATAAATCAATCATGGTTCAATTTTGTTTAGGTCAATGAGGCAGAAACTATTTTTCTAATAGGTTCAGAAGTTTCAGTAGATATTTTTAGAATTTATCCTTTTCAAATTATCTCAATTAGCCTAATTTAATTTTACGATTGGACCAAATTCCAAAAGGTTGGATTTAATGAATTATTAAATATATAAAACTGGATTAGAGAAGAGCACGTATTGGGTTCAAAATTGATTATAAATAATTTTGTTACTGCTTTACCAATAGTTTGAGAAAATGCTTCCAAAATAGTGCAAAAATTTGGTAGTTTGATTTCTCTTAGTGTAACTCTTGATGTCACTTATATAATGCTTGAATAATTCGATTAATTTCTACTTTTTAACAAAGATGAACCACAAGTATTTTGATCTTAATCTGTTAAGTTTTTTTTCTATAATACTCATCAGGTGACAAAGATAATGTTTGATGAAAATCGGTTTCTCTACAATCTTCGTTTGCCTGTTTCAATATCAACGTTTACCGTATGATGAAAGAATGAAGAATTTTGAGAAATAATGACGCAATTCAGATTTTTACGATGCAAGACAAGCTATACATTTTGAATTGTGTTATTTTTGAAGCCTACCAATTTGGTACATTTTATTTTTGATCGCTTAAATAATTCAATTTCTGTTTAGTCTTGAAATGTTTATAATATGTATTAAATAAATTTAGTTTTCCTGAAATATCCAGGAAACCTCCTTTAAAAAGGTAACGAAATGAGAAACTTTAAAAAAATGGAAAAACTACTCTTATAAACATAAAACCCATACTTCTTAACAACAGAAATTAATTTCCGAGCTATTTATACACATCATTAATAATGTTTTATTTTGATAAAATAAACAACATCAAAATGTGCTGAAACAAAATTCAAGCAAAATTGGTTCATATTGAGAAATAAGAATGTTGAAAGCCATTCAATTATTTTTCAGTTTTTGGATTGATGAAGAGAGCGAACATAACTGAAATTCGAAATAAGTTTGTAAGAAAATGACCCAAAGCAAAATTGAATACCTAGTTTTTTCTTTGCATTTCTCAATGCTGATATTTCATGAATTTCAGATATAATAATTGCAAAAAAGAATTTTTTAATTCAAAAAAGTTCTCCTAAATCAATCTTATGTGTAAAAGACAAACACTTTGATACCTCATTTATATATTTTTCAATTCAGTTCAGTGAATTTTATGTAAATTAGGTAAAAAGTTGTCTCTAAAAAAATGTTAAAAACCTTGCATTAGGTGGTCAACAAACCACAACGCTATTTCCTAAATTTCCAGTAGAATAAATAATAAAACAAATTGTCGATACAAAAGAGTTATTCTGACGCACTCTTGATGTTCAAAAACAACTTACTTTGAAGTTCAATAATAGATTCTCTAATTTAATTTAATAATTATATATATATTACTTATGAATTGGCCTCTGAAATTATCCCTCAACATTTTTTTCAAGGGATCCTAAACTCAGAATTTCATCTGCTATTGATGAAGAATCACTCCAACGATAACAAAAATAAAAATTTTTAGTTTCAGTGACGAAAAAAGTCCATTATCTTCAAAAAATTTAAAAAATGCACAATTATTGTTGTTTAAAGATGAAAAAAAGTAATTCAAAAATAATTTCTGCAACTAGTTTAATAGAAGAGGGTGTGAGAGAGTGAAGTATTCTCAATAGCAATGAAATTCTTTGACATCTGTTGACTTTTTCGAATTTGGGTAGTTTGTAATAAAATGTACCATTGCAAGTAATTCAAATTTTACTCCTTTTTCAGTTAAATTATAGGCAAAAATTACTTTTGAAATACGACAGTTACCCTTAAACTACAGAGATTTTTTATAATAATGGTCGTTCTTCGACCCTGGTATAAATTTAATTTCAATTTCATCATCATTAGGATTATCCTCTCTTTACCATAGGCATAATGCATATTTAAAACATGTTCAGAGATTATTTCAAAGCGTTAATTATACAAAAATGACTATTTCTATAATTTGAGGTTAATGGAAACTGCAATAGAATGAGAAAAGAAAAAAGAAAGAATTTTCCATTCCCATACTTGTAGGCTATATGAATTAAAAACTAAAAAAATGATTTTGGACCTAAAACGAACCAGGGAGAACCTTAAAGCATTTCTTGTTAAAAAATGATGTGTTTCATTAAACTCTATGTTTATTTATTTTTCTTGAATATAATCAAAATTGCGAAAAATTCACATCTAAAACGTTTTTGGAGAAAGTTATGAAATATGAAAAATAATCCGATCTGATCCAGCTCTAAACCTTATTAATAATATACACTACTTGCGACTATAATTCCTCTCAATTTCGCAAACATAGCTCAACTTTTTTCCAGTTATCATTTTACTTTTAGACTCTTGAGATCGAAGTATGTCAGGATATGTCAAGAAATGAAGTTCCAACTTATTCGTCGTTACAAAGCTTCCTCTATGAGGAAGCAAAATTGACAAAAACAAAAACAAAAAAACAGCAGCAGGAATCAAGCCCAGACTTTCCGGTTATGAACTCGGTGCGCTGCCGCCTGATATAATTAAAAGTTGAAACACTCTTACGTCGCGGTCTATGTAACCCAACTGGATTTTTTTAAGTTGGATTTTCTGTAATAGCTGAACAGCGCATCTCAATACTTAAGCATATTAAAAGTTTAATAATGATTTATTAATTAATTTCTGGGAGAACTATAAATTCAAACAAAATTCCGAATAACGTACGTTTCCCTTGTGAGCCATAAACCTTCACAGAAAAAACAAGGAATTATTTTGATTGCATGTAATTTTGTATTTGTCCCTGCTGGTATAGATAGATGATAAATATTACCCTTAGTAGGAGGTAAACTGTCTGATATTAACTGTTTGCACGGGTAAACAGGAAATATTTACCTTGAGTTGGAAGTAACTATCATTGTTCCTTGCAATGATCCAATACCTCAGTGTTTACTATCTAAAATAGCAAATAGCAGGCGACGTCGCTGTCTTGTGTGTCTCCACACTCTCTAGCGCCCCTAGTGGCCGCAATTGTCAGTTTCTGTTTTCAAAATAGCTGTGTTTGCAAAGTTGGTTGTGAGTTTACTGGTCCGTGCAAAGTATTATACGTTTTTAATAGAACAACAAAAGTAATCATTCAATGGTTTTACCCAGACCTTTGAGGTGAACATTGAAAATTACCCTTAAAAAGTAAGTAAACACAGAACAATATTCGAGATGTCAGGATTTATTCTTAGGGATTACCCACCTGGTGTAATTATTGTCGCAGGTAATGTTTACCCCGAAATCCGGGTAACGATGACACTCAGTTTGTTTTGTGATTCCTTCCGTTTTTTTAGGTTCATTTCTTGGTCAACCTTATAGATTACTTTTGTGATATCCATTTGATTGACCTTGTCCGTCAATTGCGCAAGTTCATAATGTTTTCATCGGATACTCTCTGAGAGGGGGGACGTTTGCTGTCTCTATTTAGAGAGGCATTGTGTTGGCTGACGAGTTTGCTCGTGGGTCGAGGGTGATCGCAAGGGAGTGAGAAATTAGGAAGGTTTAACGTTGGCCACAGTGTGGCGCCCTACGCTCTAAGTGATCATGGATTAGCTGCACGAGGAAGCCAGACTGGAAAGCAGAAGGGGGCTCGCAAAAGCATGTGCCAGCCAACTAATTACCCAAGCAACGCAGCCAAAGCAGACTGGACCAACGAGACCCACGCTTCGTCGTTAGAACCACACTCGTAAGGGATTTTCGGCGGAAAGGTGCACGTGAGTGCTCATTATTCAAAATAATTCACGATCGACTTCAAACTCGCGGGTTAGTGAACTCGGATAAAACAGACGCTCAATGAGAACGCTAATTATAATTTTTTCATCGAAAGGTTGTCTAAACTACTTACTCATTTACTTTTCGAATGGCTTGGCATTTTAGGATTAATTGCTCACAATAAACCCCAGGACATCAAACCCTTGCATATCATTCTGATCATTAACTTCAGATCAAAATGATCCAATTTTGCGGGGCCTAAATTAATTTCTGCACAATTTTATTCATATATGTAGAGTGGCAGTTGTTCTAGTTTTTTATGATATAATATTTCTGAAACACGGCATGGCATGTCTTAGAAATTTTTAAATTTCAGGGTCGAAAAAATTGTCATTTTCCTATATTGGGCTATAAATCTCTGTGGCTCTGGAATATAATTTTTTCTTCATAAAAGTGATTCTTTAGATTTATCCAGTTCTGACTTCGTAGGAAAACAGCGAATGTTTCAGAAAACCTTCAATTTTCAACCAACAAAGATATATTTTTAACAAAAAAAATGGAATAGGGAAATTTTTAGTTAGAAAATTTAATCTTTAGCAATACAAAACAAAAGCTAATTTTCAATCAAATTGTTATGCTTTCGGCCGAAGAGATAAGCTTTTAAACTGAATGATGATTTTTTTTCTAGAATCGTTGAATTTTTAGTTAAAAAAAGTTACAACAAAAAAATTTTTAAAAATTTCTGTCCAAAAATTCGATAGTTGATATTTCGACAAAAAAAAGATTTTAAATTTTGATTGAAAACAGGTGTATTCAACCGAAAGAGTCACATTTTCAAGTGAATAGTTCAATGCTCAACCAACGCGCAATAATAACCAACCAAACAGTTGAATTTTAAACCAAAAAAGATGACATTTGTTCAAAAGAGATAAATTTACCAAAGAAAAAGACGAATTTTTTTCAAAAGAGTCGAATTTTCAACAAATAAGGATTCCTTAATTAAATTTCTGGTAATACAAACATTTCCATTAGAAAGCGAATTTTCAACAAAACGTTTACATTTTCGACAGAAGTGTTTAACTTTCCAGCAAGTAACAAGGTTTTCAACCAAAAAATTAATTTCCTCCCGACAAAAACAAAAATTCAAAAATAAAATACATCAATTGTCAACCAGATAGTTGAATTTTCAGATGATACAATTAAATTTCAACTGAAAAAAATTAATTTTCAATAGCCTAGTTAAATTTTCAATGAAATAATTAATTTTCTACAAAGAAGTGCAGCTGTTAACCAAAGAGTTGATTTTTGAACTGTAAAAGAGAAATTTACAACCAAAAGTTTACTAGTTAAATATTCTTTAAAAAAATGAGTTTTGGAGAACAACAAAAAAAGAATTTTCAACAAAATAGTTATGTTTTCAACCGCAGAGATAAATTTTCTACTACAATGATGAATGCTCAAACAAAAAAATGAATTTTCAACAAAAAAGTTTAATTTTCAACCAAATAGATGAATTTTTGAATGAAAAAAGATGTATTCTCAACGAAAAATGTAATAGTTGATATTTGAACCAGAAAGATGAAATTTCTACCAAAAGAGATGAATTTTAAAACCAAAAAGACGATTTTCCAACAAAAGATTTGAATTTTCGACCAAGATTCTTTAGTCAAGAGAAAGGAATTTTGATAACCAAATTGTTCAAGCTTTAACCAAAAAGAGTCGGATTTTTAACTAAAGATGTGCATTTTCAACTAAAACGATTCACTTTAAACTGGAATAGTTAAATTTTCATTTAAAAAAATCAAATTTCAACCCAAAAAAAAAAACGAATATTCGACTCTGGAAATCAATTTTCCTTTGTTTTTAAAGTTTTGTATTTCTCTAGTTCCGATTCCGACTCCTGGAAGGTCTACAACTTCCTTAGACAAACAAGGAATGTTTAAGAAATTTTGGAATTTTAGGGTTTGTGAAAATTACAATTTTCTAATATTACCCTTCATCTACAACTTGTTTCCCGATTATTTAATTATAGCTTTAGTAAATTATATTTTCTAGAAAAATACAAACGATTCTTCATCATCCCTCTGAAAAAAAATGTTCTTTCAGTTTTTAATATTTGAGATATTCACCACTATTTCACCAAGTATTTGGGGATTTGGGCAGATGATCGTTCTCGACGAAAAACATTCTAGTTTATTTATTTTCGGCTTCCAACGAACTCACCAGCGAACCGATGAAAACAAGTTGCGAATTGAAACTTCAATCCTTCGAAATAATAGTGTTGAGTCGATGAAATCTGCAGATATTGCCACGATATGACGACCAATTTTTCGTTTTTTTTCCCTTACATGTTTTTGTTTTCGTAAAAGTTAGATTAACACAAAGTAAGACAAGAAATAGAATGACATGTTTTGTTTTCTTCGCAAGAAATAATTATATTCTGAAAATATAATTGGTCTAATGAAATAATAATTCGCGAGGCGTGAATTGTGGCGAGTAGCTGGCCCTGGTGGTGACAAGGATGAGAAAATCTCTGAGGGATTTTGTCGACGGCAGAATGAGATCCTGAAGAAAAGAGACAATGATGAGAGAAATGTCTATTACCAAGTCAAATTGTTATTAAATTTAAGCTGATTTCCTCTGGTGTATCAAACCTTATTATTTTGACATTCAAACGAATTTGTCCTGCTTGTGACAAAAATGTGATGATTATTTCAGTAACTGTTTTATTGACTGGCATCCAGATGAAGGTAATTAATTTTCGCTATAAATTTAGAGTTATGTAAAACTCTGTTGAATTCAAACTTTCTGATTTCATCGTTTCTAGACTGAATTAATATAAATTGAATTGGTTGATACTCAAATTTAATTCTGAATGTGATATTCGCTGAGTTTATTTATAGAGAACGTTCATTGGGCATTCTAATCTCAACTGCCAAAAGACTTAGAATTTCGAGTCGTGCAACCCCCAAAAAAAATCATGACGTTTTTTCTTGCAACCCACAGCGCAGGCGCGAATTTCATGTTCATTCAGCTCTTGTAAACTTTTATGTGGAAAAAGCTTGACAATCGCGCGAAGCCCCTGAAAGTGAGAAGCCCACTTCCAGAAACAACGAAAAAACGATGTTTGCTAGAATGTTACTTGAGCGTGGGGAGCGCGAGCCAATCCGCCTGACTCTACCAATGCTCTTACTCACCTGCTTCGCGAGTGGTGCGCCACCGCCGAAGCGAACTCCATAAAACTACGTCCCGCAAGAGCAAATCTGTCATTTATCACCGAGCTTCCGTGCAAGCCATTCCTCTTTGTATTGTCTCGGACTACCCTCGAATTCCTACAATAATCTCCAACACAATTAACTGATCATTTAAAATAAGACGCTAACTTCCCATACAAATAATTTTAGCCATTAACCTACTCCTTCAGTTTTTAAATTACTTTGCTTTTCCTTTTGTGAATTGGTTCCACTCTCCCATTTATTTTGATACTTTTGAGTTGGTATAAACCCACAGGCTGACTTCCAATGGAACACGAATACGTCTAACAAAAAATATTGAACTGCAGCAATTTCGCAAGTAAACTTTTACGTCACCTTCAATATGAGCCTTGCTACCCATGAGTAGTTTAATTCTCACACGTTTGCTACAACCACTAAAAATCATTGCTCTAACTCCTATTCGTCATCAAATTTCTTTATTTGCATTTTGACGACTCCTTCATTCTTTACAGGGATAGAATCCTGAATTTCGTTTCGTAAGTCAGAAACGTCAGTGATTTCTGAGTCTACGAGCCGACGTGGTCGCATAAAGTAGAGGCGTATAAAAATTCCCTCGTGACACGTAAAACCCGAGCTCCTTAAAGCCTCGCGGGTAGATGGTTGGTGCCCAATAGATGGTAGAGCAAATCGGAACGAGTGACCTCTGCTTTATATTCCGCGTTGCGAACGCTGATGCAAGCCTTAGCTATTCCCTCTACCTCAGCCACACCAAAAATACTTTTCTGTCGACTGCTTATCCACTCCTTTCAACTTCTTTTCCCAAGAATCCTCTTATTTCTTCACAGCATCCCCTTCATTTCCACTATCCAGCCGTATCACATCCCAGTTCCCTTTTCTTATTCCTCATTCACGATCACAACTTGGGAATGCACGTAAACCAGCCATCATCCTTGTCAACCCTCTTTACATCTGCGGCGTCTTATTTCTATCCCGAAAGGAGTAACGGACAGGCTGAATCAGACATTGCTGTGTGAAACCGAAGTTGTAATGCCACTGGTACGAGCTAGAGCAGTTGGAAGGAGGGTGAAGAAAACGCGGGGTCACGAGGGTGAAGGAACCGATGCAGTCGTGTGATACCGCCATGATTGCATCTATTTCCGATTTTTCAGAGCCGAGGCGCACCGTCGAGAACACGAAATGGTTTAACTTTTCTTCCCGATCCATCTTGGTTCAAGGTATATCTAGTATGAGAAACCCCAGAAGAGTTCTGACACCTTTGCGAGACTGGTTTCGACTTGAAAAGCACAAAACTCTGGGGAAGCACTCCAAATAGTCAGAAAAGGAAGCCAAATGCTACACCTTCTTGCGGATTTAGGAAGGATTTAATAATAGTCGCACAGTGGGTCAAGAGTCAAAGATTGTCAATTAATTGTTATCTGATTGTTATTTTATTAAAAAAATTTTTTTATGAAAATACAAGCAATTCTTTATAATCCTACTGCAAAAAAGTAATCTTTAAGTTTTTAGTGTTGTAGATATTCACCACTATTTGACGAAGTATTTGGCGGCTTGGGTAGATGATCGTTCTCAACAAAAAACATTTTAGTTTATCTATATGTCAGAATGTGTCTGTGTGTCAGATCAAATCCACCGAGAAACTTTTGGGTAAAATACATTTTTTGCAAGATCCAACTCAAAAGTTGGAATTTCCTTGCCCTCTAAGGATACGAAAAGTAACGCATTCTAGTCGATGGATTAAAAATAATATTGATGCATGCGTCCCTTTGAAATATAGTTTTTTTTTGCAGTCGGATTTTTAACCAAGCAGTTATATCTACAGCCAAAAAGATGATGTTTCAATAATATAGTTAAATTTTTAACCAGATAGATGGATCTCAAAAAAATGCCTTTTCAACATAGTAGTTCCACTTTCAACAAAGTTGTTGAGTTTTGAAGCAAGTTCCTTTCTCTCTAATTTTTCAAGTAAAATGCGAAATAAAATAATAAAAAGAAATAGTAAAACCCAACTATTTTTAGTTTAATTCTTTTTGGATTGAAAATTCAACAATTTATTCAAATTTCTTCTTGCTTTTTGACTGGAAAATCTTTCATAGTTGAAAATTCTTTCTTGGTCGAAGATTTAAATCTTTTATTAGAAATTCGTCTTTTTAGTTGATGGATTTAATTCTTTTGGTAGAAATATAATCTTATTTTTTTGTTAAAAATGCAAATGTTTGGCTAAAAACATTTACTTTGGACGAAAATTCAACCATTTTGTTGAATATTAGCTTATTTTGAAATTGAATTTATCTGTTTTATGATTTTAAATTTTTGTCGGTCGATTTATCCCATTGGTTGGAAATTCGCTTTTTTTGAAAATTTGTGCTTTTCAGTTGAAAAATCACGTATTTTATGGAAAATTTGGCACTTTTAATCGGAAGTTAACCATTTAAGGTTTTATAGTTTTTAGTTTCAAGCCTCAATAATTTGTGTTTAAAAGAAGCAAATATCGGATTCAGACATTCAGAATCAAAGGTGTGAAAATTTCTCCTACATGCATCACTTAGCCCGAGTTCACGGTGATATCTCAAAAATTAACTTTTTAGACTGAAAATGTAACTACTGCTTTTTTTAAATTAAAAATGTATCTTTTTCAGTTGAAAATTCAACCATTTGGTTGAAAATGTATGTATTTTGTTTGAAAAATTTGTCTTTTTTGGTAGACCATTTTTCGTCTTGGTTGAAAATTCAACAACTTGATCGAAAGTTGAACTACTCTATCAAAAATTTATTTTTTTTGGTGGGAGATTCATATTTTGATCCAGCCCAAAGGGTCACAAGACTATCTTTTTTACAGTGTGAAGAAGGTAGGATAAATCACATATTGTTCCTAGAAGAGCAGCATCATTTCTCGTCCTCACCCTAACTAAAATATAACTTCACTGTCGGATCATTTTTCTCGTTTTGTTTCTCAAACATCTCTTTTGTTGCAAATTGAGCTATTTTGTTGGACATTTTTGTTTGTTTTTCTTAAAAATCGACTTTTTTAACTGTCAATTTATATATTCAATTTTGGATTGAAGATTTATCTTTTATAGTGGAAAATTCAACAGTTTGGTTGAAAATTTATGTATTTTGTTAAAAATTCATCTTTTTTGGTAGAAAATTATTCGTTTATGTGGCAAATTCTACTACTTGGTCGAAAGTGAAACTACTTTTCTAAAAGATCATTTCTTTGGTGGAATTTTCACATGTGAGTTAAAAATTCAACACTTTGGTTGAGAATTGAACTATTATGTTGAACATTTATTTTTTACCTGAAAATTCAACTATATTTCCCTTTGGTTGTATATTTATCTTTTTTGGTTGAAAATTCTGTAATAATTTGAAAATGTGCCTTTTTGTGTAGAAAATTATTCTTCTTGGTTAAAAATTCATCTTTTGTAGTTGAAAATGTAACTAAATGTTTGATAGTTAAACCACATTAAAGAGAATTATTTTCTTAGCTTAAAAATTAATATCTTTGATAGAAAATTAATCTATGTTTTTGGAAATACAATATTTTTACTTCAAATACTAGGAATTTGAAGCGTTATAAATTAAAATTATTATATTAGCCACACGAATTGTATATCAAAGAATTTATTCACTTCTTTTCTTTAAAAATTTCCTTAGTTCCCCTGTTTGAAGATCAATTTGGCCTATCAACCCTGTTATCGATACTGTGAAAATAATTTTTTTTTACTTCTTCATGCAAGGGTGTGTGCGTGTGTGCAACGACAATGTTCCCCAAGATGGGGCTAAGAGCGACATGTGGGGTAAAGCGAGACACCTACTTTTCATTTGAAGAAAGCAATTGTATGTCATAGAATTCAAAGATTTCGCTTGCCCCACGTTACTCTACAGGGTCTTCGTTTTTTATCTCCCGCTTTTCCCATTTTTTGTTCCACTTAGCCCCGTCTCACAGTCCGAAAAGATTTGTATGCATAAAATTGAAGGATAGATTCCTTTTCTTCGATATTGGGTATTCGCAGGAAAAGTGTCAGAGATCGTGTAGCATCTATGGTGGGCCTATTCACACCCCAACAGATAGACTAACCTCCACCCTGCTATATATAGCACTATGCAGTTTCACGGGTTAGTCCGAGCCTAGCTATTGCCATACTCGGGTTCGACCATTCTGTACATGGATGGGAAATTGCACCTCGCATCAACACACTCCTGATCTCTGACATGTGTTCACAACACCACTAGCACTGGCTCAAACACACGCGAACCTAGCCAGACGTTCGCTTAGATACTTTGAGGAAACATAGAGCTCGACTCGCGCCTAAACCCCTCCTCATTACATGACCCTCGGAAACCCCAAACCACGCAGGTGATAGGTTCATAGGTGATAGGTGATAGGGACTACTTTTCTTCTTTAATCGGTAGTTTTGGCAACTTCGTTAACGGGGGGCGGGATGGAAGTGTAAAAAATAACCCCAAATTGGTATCGCAGTTTTGGGACGGCCCCTAAGCCCCATCCATATATTGAGAACCGACATCATAACCCTTCCATCCTTCAGTCATAAATCAAGACGTCTGTAGTGTTTGATGTGGGTGAAAGACAGGTGGTAGCTTAGGTATTGGATCAGTGATAGGTAGGTACCTAAGCTACCACCTGTCTGATGTCACCCAAGTCAAACACTGCAAACACCTTGACTTATACTTGAAGGATGTTGCCAAAACTACCGACCAAAGAAGAAAAGTAGTATCTACATTTTGGATGGACCCCTTGTCGCTCTAACCTCATAATCTTTACTATTCACAAATTATACCTTAGTTTCCTCTTCGTTCGGATTTACAAAAACATATATTCACTTAATTGAGGTTGCGGATGCAATAAGGGGACGAGCGCTTGAAAACGCGAAAAAGTATTGTCCAAGCGTCTTGTGATATCCACATTTTAAAGTTTAAAAAATTTAATTTAAGAAAATGGGCTCGTAGAGAATGACAAGAAAGGACTTTTTTCTATTTCAAATTTTTTTTCAGATGTATATTTTTGATGATAAAATTGAAAAGGGGAAAAAAATTACTCAGTCCAATATTATTGAAAGTGTCTAAAATTTGGTATACACACGCATTAGACCCTAGCAATGCCTAATAAATGAAGAAAAAAGTACAACTGCAAATTGTTTGATAATAATTAATTACAAATCAAGACCTGATGATAAGCACGTTTTTTAGTTTCGTCGGAGAAAATTATCGAGTGAACTTCAAAGTTGAAGCAACTTCCAGTGAGACATTTGTTTCTCACTACTGATGGCAGATTTCTGGACATATTTTGAACGATTCATTAAATGTGAAAGTCTGCGAAGGAAGGGACCTAATGCGTCAAAGCTAAATTTTACAGGACGGGCAATAGTAGGAGAGTCCGCAGACCAGGATTTGAGTAGTGGAGATGCGTCTACGAAAATCACCCCCTCCACTTACCACTACAGTTTTAGGCACGAGCCAGTGTAGCTCACGGACACGTAGCGTACACCTGTGTAGTAAGTGGTGGGGCTGCTTTTCGTAGGCCTCTCGTTCAGTCTCCGCGTACTCTTATCATGCCTATGTTTGTAGCTCATTAACAAGAAAAGTAATTACCTTAAAATTTTTCTGAATATTGGAAATGAAAGAGTAACTCAAAAGCTATCGATTGGCGTATGAAAATGAAAATCGACTTTTTCCGCATTAGGTCCCTTTCTTCGCGGACGGTCACAAATATAGGCGAGAATATCCATTTTGTAAGAAAGCACACGATGCCGTCTACGTTTGCATCGTTAGCAGATTCAAGCGCTTCGCAACGTTAGTACTCTCGCCTGTACTACCCTATAAAGGACTCCCCTTTTCAGTTATTATACAGTAAGAAACCTACCTGTGAAAAGTAGCATTTTATGTATTGGAAACAATATGCATTAGCAATAATTTGATTTAAAAACCCGAAAAAAATTAAAATCAGCGTAAAGACTGGAAAACTCCAATTTTTCAAGAATGGGGTTTGGTTGGGACCCTATAAAACAGAATTATGGGAGTGATATTTAAAATCTAATTATTCATTTCTTTTCTATAGCTAATTGTGAAGATAAATGTGAAGTTTCAACTAGATTCATTTCATATTGACGGCACGAAATAAAATGTGATCATATTTGTAATATAGCATAAGCAGATTTAGAAATAATGAAAGTAGTATATAATTTCAATGTTCCTATGATAAAATATTAAATAACATGTGTGATAATTTCTTTCAACTATTTCAGCCGAAAAACTCCACCGAAATATATAATTATATAGATTTTGCAAAATAGTAAAACCCTTGATAAGTAATAATTTCAAGAAAAGGTGATTATATTTGTGATATAGCATAAAAAGGTTTAAAAATAATAAAATAAGTATCTAGTTTCAATGTTTCGTGTTGAAACGTTTAAAAATGTATTATAAATGATTAAAAATGATAATAAGCAGTAAAACAATTAGTTAATTGCTAATTCACTGAGAACAACGAAATTTCCAAAAATATAAAGCAGTCGATTTTCTAATAATTTAGGGAAACAGTAGGATTTTTTAATGTTTAATTAATAAAAAGACGAGTTCTTCATATAGGAGTACAGGCGAGAGTACTATCATTGAGAAACGCTTGAATCTGCTAACGATGCAATAGTGGATGGCGTCACGTGCTTTCTTTCAAAATGGATATTTCCGCCAATTTTTGTTGAATCGATCTAAAAATCTCCAGAAACCTTCCTTGATTAGTGAGGAGCAAATGTCTCACTGTAAGTTGTTTCATCTTTGAAGTTCAACCCATACTTTTCTTCGCTGAAACTAAAAAAACGTGCTTACCATAAGATCTCAATTTGCCATTAATTATTATGAAACAATTGCCAATTTTAAATTTTTTTTTCATTTTTCAGACATTTCTAGGCATGAGTGCGTGTGTATACCAAATTTCAAAAAGTTTCAATAATATTTGTCTGAGTGAAGACGATTTATGTTTTAAAAAATAATTGAATTCGGGAAATTCTTTTTCCCCTTCTTTAATTTTATCATTAAAAATACACATTGGGAAGATAAACTTTGAATTTAATAAAGTTTCATCTTGTCATTCTCTACAAGCCCTTTCGTATTTTTGAGCGCTCGTCCTCTTATTGCATGCGTTTCCTCAATTGTTGATTTAAAAGGTTAATTTTGTGGAGTTAATTCATATTTTACTTTCTTAATCCTAGCGAAAAATTTGTTACAAAAAAGTACAAAACACTAAAATCATTTTTACATATATATAATAATTCGATATTACGATATACGATATACGGTATACGGTATTATAATGATAATACGATACATTAAAACCAAAATGACAGGAAAGTACAACTGTTTTCTATAATTCGGACAAATTTTGCACTTTTTTGTATTGTTTTATAAATTGTTATATTTTATTGCAGTTTTAATGCATGATCGCTATTAGACAAAAAGCTTCTATCTTTAAACTTTAAAGAAATGGTAGAATATTGGAAGACAATAATGAGTAATCCTTATTAAACAACAAAAAAGCTTACGTTTGAAGTTTTTTTTCAAATATATAACAATCGATTGTACACCATATAGGATAAGGAGGGGGAGCGCCGACCGGTGGGAAAATGTGACTTTGCTTATAACTTAACAATTCCAATTCTACTTTGCATTAAATAAATATATTTCACTATAGAGTAAAATAATTAAATAAACAAGAAAAATTATGCAGAAAACAGTTTTTACAACGAAAGAATGGAAGATTCGTTGGCAGAAATATAAAGTTTACAACATTAATGGTAATACTTACAAGATGAAAATTTCATATTTTTACAGATAAAACAATACCACATCATGTAATTGCAATAAAATAACGTAATCCAAGTCCAAAATGTACTGAATATCGTAAATATTTGAGGTCTCACCAGAGGGGGAAGCGCGACCAAGATAATAAATAGTTTACAAGTGCTTACTAAAAAAAACAGCCGGTGAAAAAAATTGATTTTTGTATTGGTACGGTAGAAATATTTGCGTGTAGTCCTTTCTAGCATAATGTCAACGAATAAGAAGCTATAGCACAGCATTCATTCATTCAATCATTGACTGTTAACTGGTCGGTGCTGCCTCTCTTTACCCTATGCCATTTAAAATTATGTCATTGCAATGTTTTCAACATTTGTCATTGTAGGTCGAAAAAGAACAACTTACTGACTGCAAATAAAAATTGAACAATCAAGAAAGAATTAATAACGGTTATTGAATTTAAAAGATTTGAACTCTTGAAGACAACATTTTCCTCATTTGAAGTTATAAAAAATGAATCGCAAATCAAAACACTCAAAGTGGAATACTTTTGAATTTTGAACTTTTGAAATATATAAATCCACGCTATCATTTAATGCTATACATTGAAAAATAAATACAAAATTTCATAAATGTTAAAAATCATATCATTTTAAGCAATTTTAAGCTAGGAACATTAACTTATACACTAAAAGTTGTTTTGAATTTTTTTAAAATATTCTCCTCAAAATTTGTTTTGAAAGAATCATTTTAAAATTTTTCTAGGAATCGAACGATAACTGTTTCACCTTGGAAATTGAATTTTTCCTACGATTTATTGAAATTCCTACAAAATTAAAATTTTGTAAATCTTTTTGAATATTCTTTTACAATTATTTTTCAAAAACAAAAAATCCATTTTAATTTTTCTAGGAATTTTGATACAAATTTTTTATTCAATTGACACCTTTCAAATTGATTGAAAAGCTTATAAATTTTGTGATCGAAATCTTTAATAATCTACATTTTGTTGAAAATTGTTCGAAATCTTTTCACTTTTTAAATTATTTTCCCAAACCAATAATTGTTCAATTTTCATTTCTAAATTAAAATTGTTGAAAATATTTTTGAATATTCTCTTAAAATTAATTTCTCGAAATAAAAAATTCTGGTAAAGGTTCCCAAAAAAATTAAGAAAATGTATTCATTTTGTTAAAACCCTTAAAGATCCTTAAAAAGCTTCAAAATTTTATTTCGAAATATTTCAATATGTAAATTAAGTTTGGATCTTCTTAAAACTTGTAAATATATTTCAAAGTAACTGAATTTTTTTCAAATTGATGATCGTTTAATTTTTATGTATGCACCAATGTTCAATAATTTCACTGACATATCAAAAATTTGTTAAATAGAACAATAAATATTCAAAAAATTTCTTTTCCTTAATTGAAAGTTCTCAAATTGAATGGGTTAAAAATTGAATATTTTAGATTAAAACAATATTTGAACAGGATTTAAAATTGAATAAAAGCGTTCAATTATGAATCTATTATATCAAATTATTTGGAAATTAAGAACAGTATATAAGGCTTGAATCGGACGTTTACATTTATTTAACTCCTGAGGCTTTCAAATTGAAAATTTTCAGTTTTTAACGTTAAAATCTGCAACTTGTTAAATTTTGAACAGATGCACAAACGTCTTGTCAAACCAATTATTGTTTAATTTTCAAAGATCAAACTAAAGTTTAATTTGATTTACTATTATAGCAAAAGTTATATTGCATTTTCAACAAAATAGTTGATTTTTCAAGAAAAAAAGATTCTCGAGCAAAAGAGATGAATTTTTTACCCAAAAAGACCAATTTTCAAGCAGAAAAATATAATTATTTACCAAATAGTTGAATTTTAGACCAAAAAAGATGACTTCCCATAAATAGTTCACTTTTTAACCAAATCATTTTATTTTTAACAAAATAGTTGAGTTTTCAACCGACAAAGATGCATTTTCCACCAAATGGTTGACTTTTCATAAGAAGAATTACAATGCAATCAAAATAGTTAAATTTTAAAAATAAAAAAAAAAACGATTTTTCAGAACACAATTAAATTTTCGGCAAGAAAGTTCATTTTCAGCAAGGAAAGATGAGGGGAGCGCGACTGTAAAAGAAGGTATTGAAACCACTCAAAATCAACGAACAAGATTAATTTTTAACAATATGATTGAATCTTCTATCCAATAAATAAATGTTCAACAGAAAATATTAATTATCGACCCAAAAAGATAAATTTTTGAAAAAAGAGTTTACTTTTGAAGCTAAAAAGTCCAATGTCTTTGAATATAATTGACTTTTAAACCAGCAGAGATAAATTTTTAACGGGAGAGTAACAATAATACTATAATAACAATTTTCAACCGTAAACGATGAATTTTTGAACAAATAGTTGAATCCCTAACCAAAAGATGAATTTTCAACGAACAAGATAAATTTTCTACCCAAAAAGAAGAATTTTCAACTGCATGAATGCATGAATTTTCTACCAGATTTTCCACTTATAAATGGTGCATTTTGGTCAAAACTGGAATAGTTTAATTTTCATTTGAAAATTAATTAATAACCACAAAAAAAATAATTTTTAACAAGTAGTAAAATTCCCAACCAAAGACATCAATTTTTAACTAAAATGATGAATCTGTAATTTGAACAGAGTGAATCTTTAACAAAGTAATTCAATGTTCAACCGAATAGTTGAATTTTTGATTAAAAAAGGTGCATTTTTAATAAAATAGTTGCATTTTAAATGCAAGAATTGAATTTTCAATTGAGTAGTAGAATTTCCATTCAAACGAGATAAATTCCGAACCAAAAATATAATATTAGACTTTTTACCAAAAAAATTAACATTGAACCACAAATGGTCGACTTTTCTTATTAGGTTCTATCCTTTCAGTTCGCATTTAAACGTAAAAACAAGACAAAAGGAAAGTTTCTCTAGAACAGTGGAAGACAGAAGAATAAAAAAAAATGGCAAAAGAGGGCCATCTTTTTTGTTCCAGTGACCAAAAAATGATTTGCATTAAAGTTTAGCCAAATCGGTTAATATATTTACCCCCAGCACATTCTCCTTGAAGATTTCTATATGAAATTTTAGATTTTTTCGAAATTTTGCCTGTCATGGCATACTTTGTAGTTTCTGAAAATAATTTTTCTTATTTCGCCAAGTTTGAGACGCTTCCGTTGAAAGTTGGTGAAATTAATCAATTATCTTAAATTCAAAGCAGCCGCCATGTTGGGTTTGAAAAAAATTCGGTTGTCGCTGGCTATTGCATAGTTTCTGCAAACAAAAAATGGCTTATCTTGTTGATTTCTCAAGGCTTTTTCCTAAAAATGGGGAAATTAATAATTTGTTCATGAACATAAAAGTTCTCCATGTAGATTTGAAAATTGGGGAATTTATTAAAAGAAAAGTAATTGTCCTATCAAAACAGCAAAAACATATCTGGATTTTTCTCAGCCATATCCTTGGGAGATTTTCGAAGTATGCGAAAAAAAGATTTTTAAATAATTAAATTGTTGTAAGCAATTCGGAACTCAATGTAAGCAAATGTATCAGTCCGAAAATAGTTTCAAGCACATTAGTAGATACTTCCATAAAAGTCCTCCGGGAGTTTTTTTAATCACCGCGACAAAATAATTATTTAAACAAATGCAATGTTTGTGATAATCTCTTTCGTTTTTGATTGCTTGATGTATTATAATCTAAACTCACACTGAATGAACATAATAAACAATTCATCAATTAAATATTGTTTCCATGCCCGCCACATGTAGCCAGAACAAAATAATAGTCCCAAAAAATCTAAGGGTATCCTTGGATGCTTCTCGGTCATATCTCTATAAGTTTTTTAATCAGGCAAAGAAAATAATTATTAAAACAATTATATTGTTTATGATATTTCTCATTTGTTCAAACAAAAATTGAACAACTTTTTATCATAAATGACAACCAGATGACGTTCTTCGAATATAATAGAATGTAAATACATTTTTAGAAATGTAAAAACTAAAATTTACACATTTTTTTTATCCTCTCCACTGTCACTCGAAAAATTTATCAAATTATTTTTAAATTATATTAAATTTATTTATTCATTTTGGAAAACTTATCTGCATTCTATAATATTTGAAGAGCGTTATCTGGTCGTAATTTATGATAAATTGTTGTTCAAATATTGTTCAAATAATTATAAATATTAAAAACAATATAATTGTCTGAATAATATTTTTTTTCCATGAATCACAAAACTCCTTGAGATATGGCCGAGCCGCTTCTGAGGATACCCTTAGATTTTTTTTAAACGCCTTATCATAGATCAAGAGTAATTATCGCAACAAACGTATCTCTTAGTTAAGGTAACATTAATTATGTATTTCTCTTACGTTTTTATAATAATAACACAAACAGGACGGATTTGAATGCATTGCAGAGAACACGGGATTTTCATACGAAACTTCGCCCGTGCCACGATTAGGGGGGGTTGGAGCGTTGGCTCGGTTGGCTCGCGCGTGTCACCACAACGACCAACCGCAAGCCGTCCCCCACCATGTCCTACCCGACTAGCGCGCGCTGCCCAACGGGTCGGACATAAATATATTATATATTTTATTTTCGCCGACGCTTCGACGCTCAACGAGAAATTCATTCATTCACCGACTGGAGAATAGTCGCCAACATCTCTACGTGGGATAGCGACCCACCTGGGACATGCATTGTCCATGGTGTAGAGCAGTACCCCTGTTTCGCTCAACAAGGAAATACACTGCAGCAGCCCTCGACCAGCAGCACTACTGAGCCGACCCATGGCGGCTCGAGCCTCTAAACGGCTAGGTAGCCACTTCGGCTGGGCAGCAATCAAGAACCCCTCACAGCATGACGGAACGGGTACGAACTCACTAACGCTCAGCGACGCATTCTCATCTTTTGGCCTGATTTTCTTTAATTTAATAAATGAATGTTTTATTGTTTTTAAACCTGACCCTCTTCCCCTCCTCCAGGTATAATATATTAGGTAATAAAACATCTACTTTTAACGTAGGTTTAGGATTATTTTCTTGTTTATTTCGCAATAACTACACTCACAGGGAATCTTCAGAGTTGCTTCCTAGCAGGGACCTAGCTCCACACCACATACACTGCGCACTTGTTGTAGGGTACCTCCAGAGTTGCCGCCTATCGGGGACCTAGACCCGATTAACGGACAACACTCTCACCGTGGACCTACAGAGTTGCCGCCTAGCGGGGACCTAGACCCAATCAACGGGCACTACACTTACAGGTGACCTTCGGTGTTTCCGCCTAGCGGGGACCTAGACCCGTTCAACGGTGACCACACTCACCGAGGAGTGAACTCGCCCTACATCACCTACACTACTCATTCGTTGTGGCGGACCTCCAGAGTTGCCGTCTATCCGGGACCAAGACCCAATTGACGGGCACTACACTCACAGGGGACCTTCGGTGTTGCCACCTAGCCGGGACCTAGACCCGATCAACGGACATCACACTCACCGAGGACGTCCAGAGTTGCCGCCTAGCGCAGACTTAGCTCCACATCATCTACACTACTCATTCGTTGTGGGGGGCCTCCAGAGTTGCCGCCTCGCGGAGACCTAGACCCAACCAACGGCACTATACTTACAGGGGACCTTCGGTGTTGCCGCCTAGCGGGGACCTGTGCTTGACCCACGGACACACATCGCATATCTTTTTTTGTTTCAGATTGATCAATCGGAACTCTTCAGGGCCACCAATATTTTTTACGTGGAATAATTCTTTGTGTTCGGCAACAAGAGCCGCTGGACCTTGAACCATTCCTCGGTTTTTTCCTATTCCCATCCTTTCTCCAAAGTTGTACGCCCCACTTATCTGCTCTCTTTCTGATCGCGATTGCCATTAAAGGGTAACTGGCTTTCGCCACATAGAGTGGAGGGCATAAAAAAATGTTTAATTGATGAATTATTTACTATGAGTGGTTCGTCAAAGTTGACGATAGTGTTATCTTCATTTTGTTTGTGTTTATTTAGTTTTGACTCACGTTATTGAACATCAAGCAATAAGAAACGTCGAAAATTTTTGTAAACATTGTATTTGTTTGAATCATTATTTTTTCGCTGTGATTGAAAAAACTCCTGTGGGTATTTTATTGAAGTGGCTTCTAATGTGTTTGAAACTATTTTCTGACTGATACATTGGATCATATTGCTTTCCGAATTTTTTATAACAATTTAATTGTTTAAAAATCATTTCTTCCGCATAATTTGAAAATCTACTAGAGATATCGCTGAGGCCAGATATGTTTTAGGTTTTTTGGATAGGACAATTTTTTTTGGTTGAATAAATTCCCCAATTTTCAAATTTATATGTATAGCTAAATTCAGGGTCGTCAAAAATCAGTATTCAAGAAAAAAAGAGTTGTTTTTACAGAAAAGTGGTGTGAAAGTGCTATATCCATAAATAACTTTTATTTTCGCAGTGCGAAATAAAATGGAGTGAAATGCACTAAAAAGATTTGCGAGAGGTTTTCGTCGTGGAGCCTGAATTTAAGTTTACTTTTTTTTACAAAGGTACAACTCGGTTTTAGGACAAAAGCATCTTATTCCTTTCATTCTTAGTGGAAAATTCATTCAAAAAACGATAAAAAAATAACTTGAGCCACATGCAGGTGGATAAAACAAGTTTCATAAGTTTTAAAAACGAGAGATTGCAGTGGCATTATCTTCACAGATTTTTTAAACTTGTGCTCGATAGGTAATTCATAGGTTTTAGACATGTCAAGAAACAATGTGGAAAATATTCTTAAAGTGAGTTTTCGATTTTTAGGGATAATAATTAGAAGCAATTGATACATTTATCAGAAAAACGAACTTCGAAGTCCAATTTTTAAGTAAAAGGAAATACCTATTTGTACGAGAGGAAAGCAATGTCATTTTAAAATACAAAAACATTGAATTCTATCAGAATTTTGATGTTTGTATTGTCATGCCACAAAAAGTTTAGTAAAAAGAGATCTAAATTGGAATAATTTCATTTTTAGTATCCACAAACAAAACTGATTAATAATTCATGAGACGACTCATAAAACTCACAAATGTTCTAATTTGATTACTGTATTTAGCACCCGTACTATAAACAATGTTAATAAATAGAGCTTTGAATATTACAATTTTAACGATTAAATTTATATCCAAGTACATAAAACACACGTTAAATATTTATACGCCAGAATTTGCAAGTTTATTCTGCTAAAAATCATACATTAAGTACAAGTGATAGAGTATTGAATGTTTCTAGAAACAAATGAAAAATTTGTGAAAATCTACCAGAACTCGGGAGGTGGTTGCCTGCAGTTTGCCTCTCCCCTGGCCGAATTGCCATTTAAATGCGAGCACTTCCAATAAAGTCGGATGCGGCCGCGGGTTATCACTGATTGTGACTGAATTCATGCCGTGACTCTTAGCCCACCTTAGTAAAAGAAACATTTTCGCAGGCCCATACTCAGTGCAGTGAAATCATCCGGCGGTATATGTACTCTTTGCTAAAGGACTTAAATGATACTTTAGCAGGAAGGTTGATTCTTAACAGCCCTCTGTTTCACCGGGGGTTCAAAAAAAAAGGCATAGCGTAATAGATTTTTAACTGCAGTGCGACGGGACTTAAATAGATCAGCCTTACAAGACAATAATAATAACAATAAGCCTATAATAACAATGATGAGCGTACGAATCTAATGCCTTTTTCCGTAACAACAGCAAGGAAAAGGCAATAAATATTAAGTAAATAATAATTTAAAAATGTATGTATACCTTTATTGTAGGAGAATAAATTGGAAAAAAATCACTGTAAAAAGTTGCGGCTGAAAATGTCTCTTTGATATTCATTTATCTCCATAAGAACATGCGGGGAATCAAATTGTGCATAATTTGAGTTGCGCTATTGTCACAGCCGTTTCCTGAGTTTCAATTCAACAAGCTATAGAACCATGTTAGAGGAGAAATGAATCTATGTTTTGAGGTCACTGATGAATTTTAGATGATCAATTTAACTGAAAGGAAACTGAGTACGTATCTTACTTTATTACCTTAATACCTTTCTGAATCATTTTTCCACAGTAAGCATTTTCGTAAAATTCGAAATACCCAGCCAGCAAACAAATTTTTTTACTCTGCATATAAGTTTAGACATTCAGATTTATTTCATGACTTTTAAATATTAAAACCCGTCATTCCGCATTTATAATAAGACATGTCCGTTTTAAGATCTTACTTTTCCACCACTAATCCGGAAAAATTTCTTAACATGTATATATCCTGGGGTCTGTGCAAAAATTATTGAAAGTTTTTTCCCGAAATTTTAAGCCACGTAATCCCATTCATTAGTATCCGAAATTTTTGGGCCTTAACCACAACAGATTCCTCATCAACCAAATAGTTCATTTTTTACCCAAGAAGAATTATTTTCTACCAAACAAGACGAATTTAGTATAAAACAGTTGAATTTTCAACCCAGAAATATGTATTTTAAATGAAAAAAATCTTATTTTCAACTCAAGAATAACATTTTTAAACGAGTAGTTATATTTTCAGTGAAAAAATTAATTTTTTACAAAAAAAATACGTATTTTAAGAAAAGTAGTTCAATTTTCAACCAAAGAGATGAATTTTCAACTGAAGTAACGAATTTGTAACAAAAAGAATTAATTTGCAAAAAGTAGTACCACTGCTAACCAATAAGTTTAATTTTCAACATGAAAATATGAATTTTCAACAAAAGTGTAATAGTTCATATTTCAAACGAAAAATATTTTATTTTAAATCACAAACAGTTGAATTTATCCAAAAAGGACAAATTTTCAGCAAAATTTTTCAATCATTAACTTAAATATATCAATTTTCAACCAAAAGGTTATTTTGTTGCCCAAACAATTTATTCTCTGCAACAACAAAAAATGAATTTTTGAGAAAATACATAAATTTTCAATTAAATAGTTTAAAGTTTTCGCTAAGAGGATTAATTTTCTAACAAAAAAAGCCTCTATTTATTAAAAAAATAATTGAATTTTCGTCTAAAATAATGAATTTTCGATTGAACAAATTAATTATGAACAAAGTAGATCAACTTTCGACTGAATAGTGGTTGAAATAATTTGTCGAAAATACGAATTTTCTACAAAACATTTGAATTTTTAACTCAAAAATGTAAATTATCGAGAGAAAACTTTATTTCCATAAGAAACAGAATAATTATGCACCAGACATTTGCATTTTTAATCAGAGAATATGAACTTTATGCGACAAGAGTTGACTTTTAAATCAAAAAAAGAAAAAAATTTGTAATTATATCGTTGAAGTTTCAACAAAATAATTGAATTTTGAACCGGAAAAGATGAATTCTTAACTGAAAATTTAATACTAGACTTTCCAGCCGTAAAGAATAACTTTTTGACCAAAAGCAGTTGATTTTTTATAGGATTCTGTCAAATAAGTTCCTATTTGAGTGAAATAACGAGAAAAAGGGAAAGATATTTAAGCCTGCGATGAATAAATAGGAATTTATAGAATCAAGAATTAGAGATAAAGTAAAAATTGAAGTTTATTCTTATTACCTTGCAGATACCAGTGGCTAGAAAACTGGAAATTTTGCTTAAAAAATAACATTAATTTTCTATAGCACACTTTTTGATTTTGGACTGAACAAAGTAGTTCGGACAATTTTACGCAAAATTTCTGGCCAATATAACTGTTTTTATCAGGTTAGTTACAAATAATACTGTTAAAATTATCAACAAAGTAACATAACATTTTTTTACGCTGAATATGTACAAGGTACTACAGTAAGGACTAAAAACAATAAAATCTGAGTTTAACTATTGTCCCCCAATGTTAGACAGCTTAGAAAAATCGTTGGCGCCCCCCCCCCTCCACCCCCAAAGCCAAAAGACATGTAACTTATTCTCGGCCCCCTACTAAACTGAAAAAAGTAGTTGGTTGGGACAAGTAATCAAGAACTAGTAGGGCCAATTACTTTAGTTTGTAATATATGCCTCTGCCACTTAAGTACCTGTGGTTACTACGTTTATTTCTGAGAATAATAATAGTTTTCCTTACCACTTGACATGATAAGATTTACTATGAAATGAGTAGTTCTGAGTGCCTAAATTATTGATAACCTAAATATCACAATTAGTATACAGTTTCTACTTAATCCTGAAAGAAAATATTAATTATTCAACAAAAATCAATTTTCCCTCAATAAAAGTATACAAATTCGAAAAATTCCTGTTAAATTAATAAACTCAAACGTAGGTAAAAAAAATTCGAGCGACATGTGGAACTTTCACGATTTGACCTAAGTAAACTAATCTCGTTCTGTCCACGAAATGTTTAAATTCAGATGGTGATCCACGAGAAAAAATTGTTGCAAAAATATTCGAGAATGCATAGTGAATTTCTACTCGGATTTAATATGAACTTTTTCAAATTATTTTTACCTGGATAATTCATAGATATAACGAGGTTATAAACCATGGATGGAGTCCTGAATAGTTAGTATTACCATCAAACTAGTTGTCGCAAATAATACTATCTCCCTAATAAAAAGCTTGTTGTCCTAACAAAAAAAATTTTAGGTGTATAATATAAAAACTTATAATGTTACCCGTGAATATGACATATTTTTCCTAATAAAAAAATTAAAATTCTCTATAATTTTCAATTTTTAAAATGTGTTTCAAGAAATTCCACACAGTTTTGAACATCCTTTCTTGAGGAGAATGGACAATAAATTATTTCTTAAATGAAGAATATAACTCACGCAACAGGAGGTTAAACGAAACTTGGAAACTTCAAGTTTGTGAAATAAGGAATGTGCCTAAGTTTACACGCGAGTGAAATACATGAGTGGATAGAACTGAGTCGCCAAGTGTTAAAGAAACGTAAGCAGGATTCCTTGCTCGATAAGCAAAGCTTCCAAATTGCTAAATTTCTGTACCATCATTGGTTTACTTTACGTGCAAAGAAGGTGTCACGAAGGAGTAAAAGTCACTTTTTCCCACCAAGATTGGAGAACTAAAGACTAAACTGGTTAGTGAAACCCCAACTATCCTGAAATCTGGGATTCTCGACTTGTGACTCTTACCTTCTCCGCTTCGTGAAGGAAATCCAAGAGGATTATCTTCTTTCGTTAAGATTATCGTACCTTATTTGCAGTTACTTACGATGAACGTATTGAAAGTTCTACTCCAATTTTAAATAATGATTACGAATTAAAAGCTATTTATCAAGTGAATTTTATGAAGTCACAAATTCTGGGGCTTGGTGAGTACAAACATTCTTCTAGAGGAGCACTCGAATATGAATGTATAAACACGTCAGCCTAAAAAGTGACTAAAAAAGAGTGAGGTTTAACATTTCTGCGAACGTGACATTCAGTCGTTGTAATTTTCTTGCTAACCGCACCTACCTGAGCTAACCTGAAAAAGGGAAATTTTAGACTTGGCAGGAATAATGAGCGCATATGTAAGAGTGTTTTTCTCATCTGATCCTTTCACTTCCGGTGCACTTAGGTCACGAAAATTATATGGAAGCAAAACTTAAGAAGGACGTGGTGAACTCATAGAGTTATGTAGATACTTTGGACGAAAACTTTGCCGGATAACAAAGAGTACACACAGAAAAAAATAAAGTAACATTTTGGACAATAAAATGGCGTCAAAATGTACTGAAACAAAATTAAACCATAATTGATCTATATTGAGCAATAAGAATATTGAACACAATCCAATTGTTTTTCAGTTTTTATATTGATCAAAGCGTACATAACTGAAATTTAAAACGAGTTTGTAAGAAAATTACCTGAAACAAAGTTGAATGCTTAGTTTTTTGTTTGCGCAAGCAAACCTGCTCGTAATGATTGCTTTCAATTTGCTAGCAATTAAGAGCAAGTAAATATTGACAGGAAACTTGTGAGAAATATGCAAGGAAACATTGCTAAGAAATCGCAATGAATATCAGTTAAAGCGCAACCAAAGGCGAAGGATGTGAGAATTTCCTGGAAATATGCTGTCCAGATACATTAACAATGTACAAGAAATCAGCAGTGATTATCAGTTGCTAATATACTGCCAAACTGAGCGGTAGAAAAAAAATCAAGAGTCAAAAGGACGCGATAAGTGAGGGGAAACATATGAGCTTCAATTTGGATAAAATAAATGATTTTGAAGATTATTATGTATAATAATCTGGTTGAATCTGTCTAAATTTTTTTGATTAAACGGAATTGATTCAAAAATATAGCATATCATCTGTTGTTTAATCTTCGTGAATTGTTTCACTAATTTATAACTAGTCCAACTCTCGAAGGCTATTAAATTCTGCACAAAACATAAAAAAGCCAAGGATCTGAGGACTCAATTACAATTTAGAGATTATTCTATGACGACCCATCAAATGTGTGTTGGCATGATCCAGAGGAGGGTCTAACGCACAGTTGTGAAAGCGGAAGTTCGATCAATAGGGATGTTTGTGATCGGAAATTGTTACTTCCGGTCGATTAATGCTCTTCCGATGAAGATAACAACCATCGCATATCGTCCTTTGCATTTAACTGCCTTTGATAAACTTCGAATTCCTCTCTAATATCGAGGAAAAAGATAAATGTTGAATATTTATAATGTGCTATATGTGCCTTATTATAAAACATAACTCAGTTCTCTACACGGAGAGAATTGATTGTGGAAAGATTCCGAAAAATTTGCATGAAGCTGGAATATAGAAACATTTGGGGAAACTTTCAAATGAAGTTTAGCAAAACGAATTGTATTAGGAAAAATAAAAAATAAACATTCCTTCGGCACCAGGACTCGAACGCTAAACCTTCAGGATAAATATTCGACACTCTAACTGCGCTACAAACCCTGATAACTATTTCTTATTTTTCGAATATTTTACATTAAATCAGTCACACTCTTTAAGCTCCGCTTTTCGTTCAAATTCCCCCAAGAAACTTTTGTTTTACCAAACTTTGGGTATTATTTCAAAGGTAACAGGAAACTTTCAAATGTTTTATTCAACAAACATGCAAAATAGTTTCAAACTCTACCAAATAATGTTGAACTTTTTCCAAATGCCTCTATGTACCAGCTTTATTCAAATTTCGCGGAATCTTTCCCCAATCAATTTTATCCGTGTAGCACGGGTTACAATATTTTAATTTTATTAAAATTCCTGATTTGTAATAAAATATTTTTTATAAGTTTGGGTAGTCATCTCGAAAGTAGTAGTTCATCCCTGCTCCCAATTCTCAACATTTTTCGGAACCACTAGACACTGTCGAAAAATATTAATTTATAATATTAATATTATGAATACCCCGAATTTCGGTACGAGGTGACACTTCGGTTAATTTTTATTTTAAACTTGATTTTTTCAGTTTTTATCAAATCTGCCTGCTGGCTATATAGTTATAAAGAAATAGATAATCAGCGCGATTTTATATTGAGATTGCTTATTAAGATTGATTATTAAGGTATAAAATTCATAATTGTTTGGGTAGCATTCAAGGTTACTTTATAAGTCGTGAATTGAATTTTTTAAAATTATTTTGAATGATGATTTATAAACTTCTGCTTGTACAAATATTGTATTATGAATTATGTAGTGATATGTACTCTGATTGCCCTTGTCATCTACATCCTCAAAATTTAATTATTACTTGCAGTATGTAATCCGTTTTTGCATTTATACATGCATATTTCTTGTAATCGCTTACAACTATTTGAAACTTATATTTATCCCTCATGATTTTAATATAGAGCTGCACACAGTTCTCATCATTTGTTAATTAATATAATATAATACGATTTTCTGTGATAATGCAATGCTATCGGTTATAATATTAATTTTGTTTAAATAAAGGCCAAGAGCAGAACTAACGTGTAACATTGACTCATAATTAGCAATTTATGTTTGTTATTTGAACGTATACTATTATTTTGCGGTTTATGATGACGAAATTTATTCTGCAATTTTATTCATGAACTATATGGACAAAAATTAAAATAGAAGCTGTTCATCAATTAAAGCAGATCACTACCCTCATTTATTCACATATATGGCAGATTAAAAGATTTAAATTTGAAAAGTGTCATAAGCGCCAGTGTTGAATCTCATCTTAAAACGCAAAATAAATGCACTTCCATTTGGCACGGGAGGTTTTGAGCCTACCTCACAAAAACGTTAATAACTAGTGATGCACGGTGATAAGAGATGCTCGATTTCCTTTCTCAAATTTGCTCGATCCCAATATATTTTTATGATTAAAAATCTCAGATACTCATTTGCTATTATCATCTCGTTTCATCTCGGTCCTCGTTTGAAGGACCGATGCAAATGTCAATTAGAAACATCAAATGATAGAAATTCGAATTAAATGTCTAAGAAAAATGATAGGTTCAATGAAATAGAAATGAATTACAAAAGGCAATCAGTTGATGAACCATTTTGCACTTTAAAGTAATTTTTATTTCTAGCCTAAGTTGATTTTCATTTTTCATATTTGATGAATTGATAAATGAGGTTTGTGTAAAAATAATGATAAAAATATGGATATTGAATTACATTCATGCAGCAATGATATTCGACAAAGAAATAAAAATCCTTGCATAAGAAGAAAAATGTCTGGAAAGCTCTAAGCTGAATTTTAGGATATCGTTTGTCAAGAAAGCTGCAAAATGGCAAGATGAAAATTGTTTCTTGCCGAAAAATATGTGGAAATTATTATAAAAATGACCTCTGGTAACACAATTGGAGTAAAAATTCATCTTGAAAAAGAGCACGTCACAGATTTGAAAAAATATGTCCATTGTTGCCTAGCTCATTAGCTAAAGTAATTTTCACTTTTATTACTAATTCATAATGATATACACGGAAAAGAAATTATCATTGAATAAAGAAAATGTTTGTCTGAATACGAACGATACAATATTTTCTTGATTCAAAAAAAAATTGTCTCTCAAGAAGATGTACTTGAATGATGAAACTTAATTTTCTGTTATCAAGTAGATTTTCTTGATCCAAGGAAACTTTTCTTGGGTCAAAATAATATTGTATCGTTCGTTGCCAAAAGGGTAAATTGGGTTGCCAAAAATTACCTACCGTTTAGTTTTTTGATAACAAAGAAGCCCAGAATTACTTCAAGCTTTTAAATCGAGACGCAAAAATGCCGACACATAAAGATCGGAAAGCCTTAGTTCAAGATAATTTCATTCGCAAGCAGCAATTCGTTATGTCTATTCTAAAGAAAAATAATTGATACTAAGCAAAATATAAATCCTTCAAAAAGTACCTGTGCATTATTTGGTATCAGGATAACATTTGATATAACATATAGATAAATTCTGAAATTTCCATTTATAAAACACTGGTCACCTGTTATAAAACGATTTTATTTTGAATATCATTTTGTTGTATTTAATATTAGAAAAAGTGATTAATAATAGTACAGAGTATTAGAAAAAAGATGTTCTTTGGGAATTTTTAAAGACAGGATAGTTAACCAAAACTTATCGATTATTCCTCATAATTCTTGATCAAATGCAACACTATTCATAAATCCTAAAATGAATGCAACAATATGGTACCTTTTCAGATGGACGTACACATATATTTATATTGCTCTCGTAAGGAAACGGTTTTTATGAAACATAAACTTGCGATATTCTTATAATGTCGATTCTCGAAATTCCTTATCAAGCAGATTTCGTTAGTTCATTGTTGTTCTTATGTCTATTCTGTTTTGTTAGTTCAAAAAAATTCCTTGTTTCAATGTAATATCTTTCCCCGTGTGATAACAAAAAATATATTATGTACCAGAGAGTGGCCTCAAAGCGGGGTAAAAATTTCTTTCTAATTAATGAAGATAAATAATATATTTGATAATTAAGTTATACGTAACAAGTTAAATTTGTTGAGTAATGTGATAGCGAGAACAATTCCGCTTTGGGCTGGGAAAATGTTCATACTGTGCATTCTCCAGCTATAAAAGCCCCTTCTCTTTCTTTCGAGCCTCCAATTTGTTACCACACTTACCTCACTTATTGCTAATGCATGTACGAGCTAACTTCTGCTAACGAACATTTAATATCAAACGAATGAGCTTCCGAAATATGGATCTGAACATTTTGGCACGTTATTAGCAAACACTGAGTCAGGTAAATTGAAGTTCCTGCCAAGTTCGTTTTTTATTAATTAAAACATATGTTATATATGTAAGAAGTTATAGGAATTTGCAAAAAATAAATTGACGCTGTCATTTTTTCTATTCAAAGTTGAAGAATTTGCAATTTAAAATCTATAAAATTGCATAAATTTCAATACTGAATCTTTAAAATTGACCTATAAAAAACATTCAAAACTGCATTATTTTCTATCATACACATTAAATATTGAAGAGTGTACAATTGCAAATATTCAAAATCAAAAAATTTGGATTCGCAAATCGTTGGAATGAAAGAATTCTCAATTGTATGTCTTTGAAATGGAATAATTTTCAGCTCCATATTTTGAAAATTCAACAATTTTTTATTACAACTCTTTAAATTGAACAAATATGAATTTGGATCTTCAAAATTGAAGATTTTCTCATTTTCAAAATTTAAAATGAAAAATCATGCAAGTTTTAAGTTATACAATTGAACATTTTGTAACTTTTATGATTTTAATTTCAAATTTGATCGATTTCGACGATTTAGAATTGAAAACTCTTGGTCTATAAAATCGTTACTATTTATGAATTTTTCTTCATACATCTTTAAAATTGAAGAATTTTAAACTGCAAATTCTTAAAATTAAAGAACTTTTCATTGTACATTTTAAAAAATACAGAACTCCTGATTATATGTAAATGTTCGAAATTCAAGAGTTTTTAATTTTGGAAATGTTGAATGAAAAAGTCTGTAATTCTGATGATTAACATTTGAAACATCTTCAATTTGGAAGATTCAGAATTAAAAACTTCACTGTTGATGTTCAAATGATCCAAATTTAATATTTTTTATTTATAAATCTTTAAAATTAAAATGATTTCCAATAAAATTCTTCAAAATTTCAGAACTTTGAATTCTGAATCATAAAAATCGCAGAGTTTTTAATTTGATGAAAAAAGCGTTAAAAAAATGATATTTTAATAATTTCATACTTATATGAAAGTTTTAAGTTTCACAAATAAAAATTTTGTAATTTCGATGATTCGCATTCAAAAATTGTTCAGTTTGGAAGATTTACAATTGAAGTCTTGACTTTTGATTTTCAAACTCACTAAAATGAAGAATTTTTACTGATATGCTAGTAAAATTGAAAAGTTTTCAACTGTAGAAATTTGAATTGTACAACCTCCATATTTAAAATTGAAGAGTTTTTCAGTTTGCAAATTTACAAAAAAAAATTATTCAAGCCATAAGTTAAGCAAATAAAAATTCTGAAACTTTGATGATTTATATTGAAAAATTTCTATAATTTGGAGGATTTAGAATCGAAAACTTGACTTTTGGTTTCCAAAATCATCAAGTTCATCAAAATAAAAATATTTTTTCATACCTTTTTGAAACTCAAGACTTTTTTATCGTAGAAATTGAAATTGTAATTAATTAGAATTAAGGAGCTTTTAATTATTATTATGAAAATTTTTATTTAAAAAACTTCTAATTCCATAAGTTAGATGCCTTACAGTCAAAATTTCTTCAAGTTAAAAGATTGTGAACTGGAAACTTGACTTTTGATTTCCAAACTCATCAAAATCATCAAAATTGAAGAATTTTTATGAATTGAAAAGGCTGTACTTTTGATGAGTTTTATGCCAAAATTAATTAACATCTTAAAAATATTAAGGTGCCGGAAGTGGAAGACAACCTCAAGACGCAGAATTCCAGAATGTCTTCTAAAAAAATCTTATTACAATATAAAATCGCACAATGAATTATTAATTTTTTTCACTGCTTCTAGAAGTAGGAGGTGATTATGAAATTACATTTTTCTTTTATTTCACTTTCCTGTGAATTTGTAATTCACGTCACTTCAATTTCATATAAAAATTCACAGCGAATGTGAATTTCACTAAATCTCACTTCAGTTTCCTCGATATAAAAAATCGTGGTAGCGGCCATCTTGATATAAAATTACAATCTACAGAAGTGAAAAATAAATTCCTAATTTTATTGAACACCGATAATTATTTTGAATTATGTATTTTTACTATTACTTTCAATAAAAGCTCTAACCATCCATATCTATTCAATACAAAAGATACGCAATAATCATGTAAAATGAAAAATATTCTTTATTGAATTATCATTTTGCCTAATATGTGAAATTTATTTCATTATTTTCTATGAATTTATTTAATTTAGGCAAGTTATGGTTGACTTTCCCAATAGACGACGTAGAATGTATTTCAGTAACTTTTCTACATATGCTTGATTTATTTTAATGCGCTGATTGACAATTAACCTGGCAACGCAAGTACCCTTAAGTTTCATAGTAAAAAAATTAAAAACCATATTCTTTTAATGTTTAGATGGAAATAATGTTGTGTAATGAAAGTTTATTTATGTTTAAAATACCTATATTCTCATTATATAATTTTGTTTAGTATTTGTGATGTTGTGAAATGAGTACCTGAATTTAATTTTCAAAATTATATGAACATATTTTTTCATTTTTCTAGAATGAGTTTAAAAGGTTATTAATAATTAAAATTTTCAGAAATATAATTTTAAATTTGAAGAAAAATAGAAGGTAAACATTATTTGAATGTGTGAATGACAATAGTTGTTCAATGCTTTTTATTTTGTGAACTGATTGAGTAATTATTAACTTATCCTATTAGAACTTTCATTTTCTGGAATAAGTTATGAAAGTTGTTATTAAATAAAATTTTCAGGAATGAGAGTTAGAATTGAAAAAAAAATGTAAAAATTATTAAAATGTTTTAAGGAAAACTATCGTTCAATGTTTTTTATGGTTTAAACTGAATAATTATTATCTGATTAAGTTTCTCACGATGTTAAATTACATCAGGAATAAAATTCAATTTTCTAAATTAAGTAACATAAATTGATTATTCACGTTGAGATTATGTGGTTGAATATCGGCTGTAATTTGTATCATAAAAGTTTATTTACATTCAAAATACGACTATTTCAATTATATCATTTATTTGAAATGTATGTGATGTTGTGAAATGAGTTTCTGAATTTAGATTCAAGAATTATATGAACATATGTTTACATTTTTTCTGGAATTAGTTCAAAAGTTTCCATTTTCTGCACGCTTCACGGAATGAAAAACGATTTACGCCTTAGGCATATTTCTACATTTTTCATTATATTTTGAGAACAAGCGCTTATTCTATTATGTTTTTGATCCCATTTTAAAGAGGAGATTCCATATTCAAGAACAGAAGAAAGGTCGATTTTTCACATATGACGCGAAATATAATAACCTTTCTATAAAGGTTTTTTGAAAAGCGTTCCAACTTAATCTATCGCTGAAATAACCACAAAAGAAGATAGACATGTTTTCACTTCGTGTTTTTTAGTGGACTAACAATTCTGGCTAGTACTGTATCTGAATTTGTTTTTCAAAATTGTATATGGGTATGTTTTAATTAATCACCGATGTATTTTCATATGCTGTTATTCTTCCAAATTATTTAAACTTTTTAATGCAAATAATTGATTAATTATTTTTATTCATTAACTGAGTATCGGTTCGGAATATAATTTCAAAAATTATAGGTAATAATGTTTTAATGATTAAGAGACTTATTTTTTTGGATCAATTTACAACCATGGTCGTGAAATGAGTATCTGAATTCAATTTCCAAAATTATATGTACGTATGTTTTAATTATTGAGCAATGTATTTTGGTACTCTGTTATTTTTTTATTAAAATTTTTATTTTTTCAAGTTAATGTGAAAGCTAATTAATAAATCATATTTTAAGAAATGAAAGTTGAGAATAAAAGTTATTCAGTAAAAATGATTATATTTAAGCATTTTATTGTAAATACATGTTTAATGATATTTATATTAGGAACTTCTTATGGGATCGGAATATGTTTTTCCAAATTAAAAGTATTAATGTTTTCATAATTTAGCGATGTATTTTGACACGCTGATTTACAAAAAAGACCGTAGAGTACCCACAAATGTCATTTTAAAAAAATGAAGTTTTTCGCATCATCAAGTTTCATTATCGAAAAGTACAAAAGCTATATATTTTAATGATTCGTCAATATATTTTGATGCGTTGTTCATTAATATCGTAATGATTCATAGTTCTTATTTTAGGTATTATAATTCCTTTTGTGGATATTTTCATTTCTATATTTGCAGTACCGCGTCGCCCCTATCCATGACATATTATTAGTATCTAAAATTATAAGTATATTAATTATAATTGACATTTGGGCCCAGATTTATTACGTTGGATAATTCGTGCATTTTGAATCTTCAAATGATGGCTTGCCCTTCACTGTTAATAAAAGTTACCGTAAATGAAATAATTCCACGTCATATAGATCCACGATAAAAATTGATGGAATACTTGGCGTGCGAGTAAAATAGTCTAGTTTTGTCAAAACTCATGGCGGGAGTCAATTTTTTTCACAAGAAACTGAAGTGAGGCCAATTTGAAATTCACGTGAAAGTTAAATGAAAGTGAAATAAAATTACATAATCGCATTAAATTAAAATTTTATGAAAGCCGATATATCTATGTTATTATTTATCTCAATTTATGAATATTAATTATATTTTATAGTACTTTATATTGAAGCATACATTTTAACGAAGTGTCGACTCTCCTAAATGACAAGGGCTAATCTACGTGTAGCCACTGCACTGGAACAGAAGGGATATAAACACCACAATTTACTGGACGTCTATATACTCTTGCGTCGAAAATTGATTAACGAACGCAGCGAAAATAAGCAAGGGGAGTTTCGAATCCACTTAAAATTCATAAATTATTGAAAATTTATGCGCCTGATTGATTCATATTTGAAAAATATTTTGTAGATAATTAAAACTGTTCAAAATTATTTTATGTTATATATATATATATATATATATATTTTGCTTGGATTTTGTTTGAGCCAGTGGAGCTAACACATGTTATTATTATTGAATATCCGGTGAAAATATTTAATTTAGCCTGAAAATCTACTTGGGTCCCAGTGAAGGATAGTCATGAAGAAAAAAAGGAAATTCAATTTGCAAGCATCTTTCAGTTAAAGTTTATTCTTCTGCACTGTGGACCATCAAAGAAGGATGTGTGTAGGACTTGTTTTATGTGAAGGGAAAGGTTCAGGTTGAGAACCACTTCGTGCAAGAGGCAGCTGAGCGGACAAAGAACGAACAGTTATTGCAGTTCTTGGCATGCCATGCCAGGCCATGTCGCCGCAGCGTGGCTCCCGTAACTATATGTATGCTATAACTATAAGGACAAAGTATAAGGCTATAAGCTATAACACTTTACTACCTATATATGTAGCTGTATCTATCTATTCTGATTCCTAAATTAAATTTAAAGAAACGCATTCAACTGGAATTGTGAAAAGTTTTAAATAATACATATTCATGTCGTTGAGATTCTCTTGCACACATAAGAAAACGTAACATTCAACAATTTAAAGAGTAGTTCCTATCAAGATTTCGCTGTGCTTGCCAGGACTCTCGGTAGACTTCCAACCACTGGTTTAATTATATAACCGTCTAGTGAGTGGCAAAACCGAGTAAAACCGTGTACTGAATTGGATGGATTTCATGTGGTCAGTGGTGCACCAGACAATGAGAAGCTGATAGGGCTGGAGGAGCTGAGGGCGGAGCAAGTCTGCGGGATGTAGAATAAACTTGTACCTGCGGGGGGGAAGGGGGTAGAGATAATTTTCCATTTTGCCAATATTTGTATCTTACATTTTGATAATGGCTATTATACAACATGAATATGTAGCGTTCACATTTGCTTGGAATTTTTGGCCCAAGGAGAGGAAAATTGCACAAATTGCAGAAAGTTGCTGGTTACCAGTAGTCGAGTTTGGGTGAAGCCTACTGATAAACAGTACCCAGGTGCGAATTGGCCCAACCTTGGACAAAAATGTGGGGCCGACTTTAATTTTTGAAGGTTGGTACTATCCAGGTGGAAATACACCACTGGCGTAGTACTGACCCAGTACAGATTGCTGCAGTTCCAGTACTGACTGCATATTGTCCGAATATTATTTATAATTACAAAATTGTAAATTTCAAACTTTTTGTTTAATTTTAACACCCACTATTGTTATACTCTAAAGATATAATAAATTAGGTATTCAAAAAATAAAAAATAATTTATTGCGAGTATTTTGTCTATAAATGTTAATGGACCTGCTTAGAATGAATAAATATATTACATTTTTAAACATATTACAAATAAAATTTCTAACTCTATGGGGTTTCGAACCTATATATATATATCTCTCTGAATCTATCTCGTAGCAGTCGGGTGTCTTACTTAACCATTACTCCAACCTAAAGAATTGAAAGTCAATGAGAAAACTATCCTCATAAGCCACAGCTCAAAAAAGTTAAAAAAATTTTAATTCTTTTCTCATTAATTTTTACATTCTCATCTCAATGAGAAGGTATTGGTTTTATGTGAAAAATGACTTTCGCGGATTCAATCAAAGGTCGACGTTTCGAGACCCCCTGAGTCAGAAAAAACTGTTTTTACGAAGGTGTCTGTCTGTCTGTAGTCTGTAGTATCGTGTAGGCACGATAACTTTCGAAAAATTGATCAGATTAGATTGTGATTTAGCCCACTTTTTGAAGGCCTAAAAAGAAAGAAAGAGTTCGTTAACCAGCTATTTTGGATAAAAATTCAAAAAGTGAGCACATTTTGAAAAATTTTGAGAACTTTTTTTCAAAATTTGAAAATTCTATGTGCGGTTATTAGTATTGCTCCAAAATACAGACTATTTATCCAAGTGAAATTTTTCGATAAAATGAAAATTATCAGAGTTATAGCATTTTCAAAAACCCCCCCAAAAAAAACGAAAATTAATATTTTAAGCCGAACAACGCATGATATGAAAAAAAGTCCAGAGAAGAAAAACGTTTCTTTTTGAGAGCCCTACAAGATTATCATAACAAATTTTCGAATTTTTTCGAAAAATCGAAAATTTAAATTTTGATCGCACAAAAAATAATGAAAAATGAAAAATGAAAAATTCCATTTTGCGGTCAAACTAAGCAAGATAAAAAAAATCTGCCCGCTGCGCGGGTACATTCTCTACGCCCGCTTTGCGCGCGGCTCGCTTCGCTCGCAAGTTTGAGCGCGCCTAGGGCGCGCGACTGTTGGTTCTCGCGCTTTGCGCTCGATAATATATTTATCTCGCGCTTCGCGCTCGATGATCCTCGGATTCGTATTCAGCGCGTCAAAATACATAAGGATAAAGTGGTCTTGTCAAATAGTCCTCACCTTTTTTTTTTTTGTAAACCAGTGTTATCTGTAGTTTGGAGACTTCTCTTATATAGACTCTATATTAGCTAGACTTTTAGATTTTCTAGAACTATTCTACGTTTTTCGCATCCTGCCCAAAATCCAGAGACTCTATCCACACTATAGAATTCCAGAAAACATTATTTTTTGAGAAAGTCTCATTTGCGTGGTACCAAGGGATTGATTTTTAATGTTAAGGGATGCAGCCCAAAAATCGGGGTGGGTATTTTCGAGGAGCCCAAAAATCAGAGACTCCATCCACACTATAAAATTCTAGAAAAGATTATTTTCTGAGAAAGTCACATCTGCGAGGTACCAAAGGGTTGATTTTTAATGTTAAGGGTTGGAGTCCGAAAATCGGAGTGGGTATTTTCGAGGTGCTCAAAAATGAGAGACTCTATCCACACTAGAAAATTACGAAAAAGATTATTTTTTGACGAATTCATATCTGCGTTGTGCTAAGGGGTTGATTTTTATTGATAAGGGTTGGAGCCCAATAATCGAAGTGGGTATTTTCGAGGAGCCCAAAAAAAAGCCCAAAAATATGCCTGCCTCGAAGTCGCAAAAAAGTCAAATTTTGTGAAGGCGGTTGATTTTGGAGCTTTAGGGTTGTTTTGGGGAAATTTTTTTTGTGGATTCCAAGAGCTCAAAAAAGCCCAAAATTCTGGCAGATTTGAATTTTTATTACTTTGTGTTTTTAGGAAGTGAAGGTGCTAGCCTAATGTAAGATAGCACGTCCACAAGAAAATTGATTTTTTTTTTGTAAAAAGTAAAGGAGCCCAAAAATTTTAATTGGGGCCCAAAAAAGCCTTAAAAAAGCCCAAAATTCTGAGCCATGAAAAATTCTAAAATTCGATTGTGGAGGTGCTAGCTTAATGGACCTTTTCACGTTTTCGAGCGCTCGCCCGGTTCTTGCATCCCGGCCTTCAATTTAAAACTAAATTTTCGAAATTTGATAATATTGAAATTCCCGACATTATAAATATAAAAATAAGAAAATTTGAAATTCCCGAAATTATGAAACTAGAGTTTCCAAGTTATCGATATTCTAGAAAAACAGCGAATTTATTTTAAAAAGCATTCATTCATTAGAAAAGAAGAAATTCTGAACCCGTAAATTATTAAAATTTTAAAAGCAAAAAAAATGACATGAAACGGGTCACAAACCCACAGCGAAGAAGAATTTTTTAGGCGTGCGATTATTAATGTAGTGATTGTTTGCGTAATAGTAAATAATTATGTAATTAAATATGTGAACAAATATTAAAGCATAATGACAATAATAATAATAATAATAATGAAGAATAATTTTTTCAGACGAAAAATCGGTCATCATTTTATGGAATTGTTATCTAGAGTTTGGAGACTTCTCCGATATAGACTCTATATTAGCTACACTTTTAGATTTTCTAGAAATATTCTACGTTTTTCGCATCCTGCCTTGTAATAGAGATTACGTCACCTCATTCTTTACATTTTATAGAACTTTGTAACACATTTCATAGAATAGTTCAATGCAATGTAAATCCAAGAAGATCTTAACTTTTATTAAACTACCCGTCGTATCCTCTACTATAGGACTAGTTCTATAAAATGTAATGATTTTTTTTCCGTGGATTTCAATAAATTTTGTTCTTTAATTGATAAACATTCACGGTTGTGCTTATTCAATTACACAGTCAAATAATAAAAATGATTTCAACGCAAATTTTTTAGCGATTTATAATATTTCGAAATGCGGCCGCAAATGCTGTTTCTTATACGCGACCGCAAATTTTCACTAGGGCACCCAGTGGGCACAAAACCATGAACATCCCAAAAACGTCCTTGGGATGTTCCTAGGACGTCCAATGTCAGTCCAAATAACGTCTCTAAGACGTATAATGTCCTAAATATATCCTATAGACCTTTTAAAGACATAGGGCGTTCTGGGGACATCTTTCGTACTGACATTAGACGTCTCAAGAGTATCCCTAGAATGTTCAAAATACATGTTGCAAAAGACGTCTCTAGGACATACTTAACTTTTTTGCCCACTCTAGACAATTAGCCCGCTGTGCCTAAAATATTGAACCTCATAATCTCTTAACCCCATAACCATTCGACCCCTTCCACCCTTCAGCCCATAAGCTCTTTAGCCTATGTCCTAAAATTCCAATAACCACATAACCTCAAAAATTATAAATAACGAATGACAAATGACAGGTAGATAGAATTTTAGTCATTCTCTTTTTTTGAACTATAACGGGGTAATTGGGCTGGGATTATAATAGTTTTTTAAGGTTATGTCAAAGACCTGACGTGATAGGGTAAAATGGATTTCGGATTCGGTTTCAGCGATCCCAAAAACATATAGTAAAAATGGCCTGACACCCAGGCGAGAATTATTTTTTATTTTTGTGTGGCTGTGAAGACTTTTTGAGGTTATCTCAAAAACCTGACGTTATGTGGTAAAATAGACTTCGGATTCGATTTCAGCGACCCCGAAAACACATAATAAACATAGTCTGACGTCCAGGTCAGAAATTTTTTACTTGTGTGGCTGTGTTATCATGGCGAAGAGTAATCGCAAAGACGTTGTTAGTTGATTCCATAAAAAAACTCAGGCTATTCGTTTGAAAATAGCCAAACTCTGACTTTGTTTATCAAAATTTTTTAATTCTGTACGAAAATTGAGTAGCAAAGAGTTATTGGAAAGACATTCTTTGTTGAACAAATTGAGCCTTTTTGCTGTAATAGCCAAACTCTGAGTATTTGAATGCAAATTATTTAAATAATTAATTATTATTGAAAATTTGCAAGGTATAGAAACATTCTTAGTTGACTTCGTTAACAAATTCAACCTGTTAGTTGAAAAATATTCAACCTTTGAATTTGATTATGAAAGTGGTTTATATAATTTTAAATTTTTTTTTTATTTGTAAATAATCATAGAAAAGAGTCATCGGAAAGACATTCTAAGTTGATTATGTAGAAAACTTGAGCCTATTCATTGAAAAATATCCTAACTCTGAATTTCTTTATGAAAATTGTTTAAATAATTCAGAATTATTACGCCGCACATTTGAACCGGCCTGCATGTAGGGTTGTAAAGTTTCATGAAACTTTGATCAAATGAAAAGTTTCATGTAACTTTGGAAACGTTTCAAAGTTTCCAAAGATTCAAACATTAGGGCGGGAAAATTCAAAATATAGAAAATGCTATTAGGTATTAAATATAAACATTTAATAGTATCCTTTGTGTTTCAAAGCAAATCGTTTTAACTACACAGTGCACAGTACACAGTGCTTGTGACGGAACATCATTCAAATCTTACGCGGTAACCCGTGAATCCGGTACACGGTAATAGCGCCTGTACTTTTATTTCTTCATATTATCAAGCTTTCAAGTTTCAGCACGATTATTCCATTGAACAACGCCATTATATTACCTAACATCAACCTGACATGAGTGCGCAAGCGCATACGTGTTTGTGAAACTTTCAAACGTTTCAGAAACTTTAGTCCCATGAAACGTTTCATTGTTTCATGAAACTATCAATATTTCAATGAAATGTTTCATGGACTTTACAACCCTATCAGAGAGAATTTTACAAACCAATGCCGAAGCACGTACCTGACATGACATCATGCGTCATCTAGTTGCACACACATATAACTTTGGGTTAACAGACTCACTACACACGTCGTTCATCCGCGGGGAACGGTCATCGGTGCAGCATTGCACTGTTTTCTGCAGTGTGTGGGAAGAGATTTCGTCGTTGCGGTTTCTCGCGGTATTGATGATTTCCATTTTAGGAAGTCGTACCCGCTTCTAGTATGTTAATCAAGAAACCAAATCGAGGTATTGGTACCATTGCAAAAGTCGCTTTTCTCGTCGAATTAGCGGGGTTTGGTGGGGCTTATGCAGTCTGGCATCGCATGAACATATCACAGGGTGAGTAACAATTGGCGAATACTTTTGTTCCAATCCAGTTTTTAGGTTATTTCCTGCCAAACGGCCAGCGAATTTTCGATTTGGCGATTTCACGTAAGGTACAAGTTAAATGGGTACAAATCCTATACGTGATTTCGCAAAAGGTAACGGTACGGAGGGCAGGCCTAGATAATCACAGAGTGTAATTAGACTCAGTTATCAGAAAATGAGGAAACTAGAACACTGAATTGAGCATAGATAACCAGAGTAATGAGAACTGTCTTATTTCGGTATTTAGGTCTTGGAGTTTTTGTGATTTCAAGAGTTTTTACTGTCATTTCATAATTCTGGAATGCGGAAATTGAATTCAAAGTTTTGAGGTTAGAAAAAGGTAAGTGAATTCGGGTTTAAATGGGTGGTTTCCAATGGTCGTTGGGTTTTGGATTAATTTTGGAATTAATCACTGGCACAAACCAATGTAGTACATGTCTGCGACAAAGTTAATTTTGAAGTCTTATACACAAATTAATTATCCGATTAATATAAGTTCTTTATTAAAGCATAAAATGTAGCATACGTAGTGATATTTATCATTTATGATAGACTATCGTATTTGAAACGGGACTGCCAAATTTGTATTATAAAATCCTATTTAATTACGTGTTACTTTAAATGTCACTTATAGGTATTAAATAAAACTTCAAATTCGAGCGAGCTTAATGTGAAATTCTTAAGAAATTATGATTCCAATTTGAAATTTTAGAATTTTGAATGGTTTGAAGGCTGGAATTAAAAAAAAAAAACTTTTTTTAGTTCGCCATTGTTAACTACTCAAGTCAGAAAGATATATATTTAAAACTACAGCTTTTATATTCTTGGTTCGAGTTGTTTATTCCTGGTGGCCTTATTTTAAAAATTATTTAATTTTACCCACCTCAAATCTCCATTATTATTAAATAGTGAAAGAGTTCAGTAATTAAAGTATCTGAAATTTAAAACTTTTCTGTTCAGTTTATAGGCTTTCCATTTGAACTTTTTTGTTTTGAAAGTATGTAATTTAAAAGAACGCAGATATTCATACTAGTTAAAATTGGGCTATTCGTATCACTATTGACACAGATTGGTCGAGATGGATAAGGGGATCCCCCACCCCAATTTTTTTGTTTTCCGGAACAAGAAATTCCCTTTTTTCAAATAGGTCAACATTAACCTGGGCTTTTGAAATTAACATGGGGTTTTAAATGGGAAAAACTCGAATATTCTAGTTTTTTCGAATCTCTTACAGCATGTCGCTTATTAATCAGTATTTTCTTTTATCAATGAAATCGGTATGAAAAAATAACTATCAATAATGTAACTAAAAAAATGATTATTGTTTAAAAAATTAGGGTATAAGTTCTGAAATAAGAAAATACTGAATAATAAACTATGTACATATGAAAAGTCGCAAGTAAATGATGATTACTGTTTTAAATAATTGCAAACTGTCTTCCACAATAAATATCGCTCTTAACATTCGTCAATTGTATAATTAATTCTAGAAAATAATAACTTTTCACGATTTACAGTACAAAAATGGTTCAAACATTATTAAAATTGTTTAAATAATTCCAAATATGTTAAAGAAGAAATATTATTCTTGAAGTTCATCAACTGTATAATTTATCCCGAAAAATAATTACTTCACGATTTACGGGCGAAAAAAATTGATTAGACAACTAATAATTTTTTAAGCAATTGAAAATTAGTTAAAAAATACTTGGAAGCCTGTGACTTATCAAATAAAAATAAGTAATTTTGAGAAAAATAAAAAAAATACAGTCTTCAGCATGAATTTTACATAAAACTGCTCTTTTGCATTTTTTGGGGCATTTTCCGGGGACAATACAAAGGAGTTAGGGGTGTCAAAACTAAAGTTTATTTGGTGCAAATTATTCCTTGAACATTCCTTAAGAGATGACTGAACTTTAATTTACAAAAAGTTAATAGCAAGTACTTCTTTTTTCAATTTTTTCGAAAACGAGCTTTTCCCATTTAAAACCCCATATTAATTTCAAAATCCCTGGGGCACGGGTTATTGTTGACCGAAAAAAAAGGGAAATGGAATCTGAAATCATAACACTTTACCTCTAATATATGCGATGCGAAGGGTTTTTAATTTATTTTGAAATTGTTTCGAAGAACTGCCAGTCAGTATCTGCAAAAATGGTTAGAGTAGACATTTTAAGAAGGGACAAAAAAATTTTGCACGTTGGAAATGTTATAAATTTGGAACAAATATCAATTGTAAATTGACGGAATCCTCATCCAGTGTATTGTTTTCGTGAAAAATGTTTTTTTTTTTTTTTCATTATTTAAGGAGGGTTGAGCATGGCTAGGTAGTCGTCCTTCAGAAACTGAATTTTAAATATATTACAAAGGAATATGAATTACGTTTTCTGTGAAAATTTTAGACCCTCTCTTAACGTACAAAGAAAGTGGCTTCCATCTAGTTTTCACGATAAATACATTGGCCACATATCCTCGAAAAGTGGACAATTTTCTATTTGTAAGTGCGTTTCAGGACACTTCACATAAAAATACCTTAATTAAGTAGAAAGTGAGATTTTACTTGAAATTATATAAATGAGTGATATACGGTACATAACGTAATTTTAGGTTGTGTTCTATAACAATGAAGATAATAATTCATCCATTGGATATAAATTGGGTATAATGACTTATTTCAAGTTGTTCCTCAAATGTGTTATTATACTAAAGCAAAAGAAAATAGAAGCATCCAGTTAGAAAATCATTATTTTTTAAAGATATGAGATATGATAGGTCTAATGAAGACAGGAAGGAAAAAACGCTTTTTTCAACTTTATAAGGCCCAAATACACGAATCCAAACTTGTCTTCTGGTGCTACTTAAATTTCTTATTGATTATATTGCTTCAAACTCAACGAAATATTAATGTAATAATAATTTTTATCATAAAATTCAAATGGATCATGTAGTAAAACCTGTAATATGACGAATAGGACCCCGTTATTTTAGTATTACATTTGGCCACTAGTTGGCGTATCGTTGTATTTCAGATTCCAATACTAATATATCTCTTTTACTCTTATGACTTTTCTGCCTGCACCGGTCGAACGGACAGAGGTGTAAATGCACCATAAAAGATGGAAAGAGAGCGTAATGTGTAATTATTGCACAATGCGAAATCTGAGATGAGGGTAAATTAACAATTGTTACAAATTGTGCATCTGCTATTTTATTTTAGCGTTAGACAATAAGTTAATTTAATTAACTTAGTCATCATAATTTAAGACTTCTAAAATTTATAAGAATAAATAATTATATTTTATTAACCCCTAAAGACAGTTTAGGAAGATTCTTTCAATTTTTCATTTTAAAACATATTCCTTCTATTAAATTTAAATTTATTTCTATTGCCAGCGCCTAGATGGCGCTGTTCGACTTCTGAAAAGTCGCACGACGCTACACATGCGATTTTTGAATGCACCATAATCGTGTGAATTTGACATTAGCAGACCGAGGAGGAAATACAATTGTCTCACTCTTGTCTATCACTCAATGGTTCTTGTCTGGTTTCGGTCTTCTGCTTTGGTTTTGACAAAGTGCATCGTGTATTATATATTTATTAAAAGAACGACACGTTATGCAATATCTGATTTTTCATAATGTCTTCATATAGAACCGAAAGATAAGCTAAAATTAACATCAATAAGGCAAGTTTCAATTTTATCCGATTATACGAAAGTGATAATTCGCACGTGATGATCAAGGATGATTTAAAAAAAGGGGCAATCGAGCATGTTGCCTTTTAAATTGGTCTTGACAGTATTTGCAACCCTTTTCAGGATGATAATAACCGGCTAGTGTGTTAACTCAGAGGGATTTTTAACATGATATTTGTTTTACACACGACAAAACTCTGTCGGAAAATATCATGTCCAACTTTGTCGAAAGCACTCGCTGTTACCGTAAGTTTCTAACCAATAATGTCCGAATAAAAAGGAACAGTACATATTTAAATACTGAATTTGAACTTTTAAATTTTTTTATAAATGAATGCTCATTGAATGTTATTCTAGTTTTCTGCTGGGGCAGGGAAACCAGCAGTAAAACCATCACCATTACAAGAACCACCCTGCCTAATAGTGTCAAACAGGCAAAGAGCACACACAATTGTTGCCAATCCAAAGTTTATGTTTCCTCCTGACATAACAGAAATACCTAGTCCAACTTCCACCGATGATTCAAAGCCTCTTCAGAATAAAATTACTCATATCGTCCAAGAAATTCCTGTGAAGAAAACAGTCAAATGGAAATTTTTCGAATTCGATGCAACGAAACTTCATAAATATTGTCTGATGCTCTCTAAGGCAAGACTTACATGTGAGTATAGTTTTTTTTGTTATATTTAGTAAGTGTGACCGCAGATTATGTAAACTCTGGAAACGGGGGAGTTTTTTCTGTCAGAAAAAATCAAAGATGAAAGGGCGCCAAAATCGGAGCATTTTTATAAGACAAGGGCGGATCCAGAACATTTTTCGGTGGGGGCGATTGTGAATTTTCTTTAAGGAATGTTTGTGCAAGGGGGTGGAGTATTTAAAAGAGCTTTTAAATTTGAATATAATATGGCGATAATTTATTTATATTTTTCAATTATAGCGTTCACTGGGGTGGTTTTGGTGATCGACCCCCCCACTCCCAATTTGTTAATTTTCCGGAAAAATAAAATCTATAATTTTTTTCTTTTTTCTCAACGTTAACCCGTGCCCATGGGGTTTTAAATATGAAGATCTCGGTTTTCGAAAAAATGGAAAAAATAAGTACTTGTTATACACTTTTTGTGAATTAAAGTATAGTCACCCCTTAAGGAATTTTCAAGGAATAATTTTCACCGAATAACGTTTACTTTTGACCCTCCCAATATTCTTTTATTTTGCCCGGAAAATCCCCCAAAAAATGCAAAATAGCAGTTCTCTATCTAATTCATTCTTAAAACGCTATTTTTCGGAATTTTTTCAACATGAATAATTTTTAATCGATAAGTGAATGGTTTTAAAGTATTTTTGAAATAACTTCGAATTGTTTCAACAAATTATTATTTGTTTAAACCATTTTTTCTCCCGTAAGTCATCAAAAGTTAGTATCTTTCGGGATAAATGATATAAAGTTGATGAATTTCAAAAGCAATACTTCTTGCTTAACAAATTTAGTAATTATTTAAACAACTTTCATCTGTTTAAACAATTCTTCCTCCTTAAAATCGTAAAAAGTTATTATTTTTTGGAATTAATGACACAGTTAACGAATGTTGAGAGTAATATATTTTTTTAAGGATATTTGGTAATTGCTTAAACTATTATTTACCCTGTGAATCGTGAAGTTATTTTCTGGAATTAATGACACAGTTAACAGATGTTGAGAGTAATATTTTTTTTCTTAGGGATATTTAGCTATTCTTAAAACAATTTTTATTCTTTTAAACAATTTTTTCCCCTGTAAACCTTAAAAAGTTATTCTTTTCTGCAAATAATGACACAGTTAACGAATTTTAAGGACACTAATTATTTGTTTAAGATATTAAGCAATTATTCTAACAATTATTAAACATTCACTTGCGCCTTTTCACAGGGTAGGTGGAGAAAAGTCTAGTTTTTTCGAATCTCTTACACTATGTCGCTTATTATTCAGTATTTCCTTAGCTTAGAACGCATACCATATATTGTTTAAACAATAATAATTTGTTTAAACAATATAACAATAATATTGTTTAAACAATAATAATTTGTTTAAACAATTACATTTAATTGCTGTATGTAAAGTATAGTCCTTTTTTTCTTAAAATCACCCCCGTAGGTTAATGGAATCTGTGAATTGAAAATAATTTGCATTTAGATCTTTCCTAAAGTATATAAATAAAAGAGAACAGAGAATTAATTTTAAGAAAGAAAAGGACTATACTTTTCTTAGAGCAATTGAATTTAATTCTTTAAATAACATAGGGTATATGTTCTGAAATAAGGAAATACTCAATAATAAGCAACATAGTGTAAAAGATTCGAAAAAACTAGACTTTTCTCCACCTTCCCTATGAATGAAACTAAAAATATTACTCTTAACAATAGTTAATTGTGTAATTTATTGCAGAAAAGAATACCTTAAGGATTTACAGGGAAGAAAATTGTTTAACCAAATTACATTTTTTTTTAATTGCTACATATCTTTAAGAAAAAAAGTATTACTCTCAACATCCGTTAATTATGCTATTTATTATAGAAAATAATATAAGTTTTCATGCTTTACAGGGAAAAACAAGTTGTTTGAACAAAAAACATTGTTTAAATAATTACCAAGTATCTGAAACAAGAAATACTACTCTTGACATTCGTCAGCTTTATATCATTTATCCCAAAAGATAATAACTTTTCTCGACTTACAGAGGGGAAAAACTGTGTAAACAAATAATATTTGTTTAATCAATTCAAAATTATTTAAAAAATACTTGGAATCCCTTCAATTATCGATTAAAAATTATTCATGTCGAAAAATACCGTCTTTAGCATAAATTTGATAGAAAACTGATATTTTGCATTTTTTGGGGCATTTTCCGGGCACAATAAAACGGTATTGGAAGAATCATAATTAAAAGTTATTGGGTGGAAATTATTCCTTGACATTTCCTTAAGCGGCGACTATACTTTAATTCACAAAAAGTTTATAACAAGTACTTATTTTTTCAATTTTTTGGAAAACCGAGCTTTTTCTATTAAAACCCCCATGTTATTTTAAAAAGCCCAGGGGCACGGGTTAAAGTTAAAAAAAAAAAAAAAAAAACAGATTTTCTTCTGCCGGAAAAGGAATAAATTGGGGGGGGGGGGGAGCGATCACCAAAAATCGAAAGTTGAATTTTAGGACCACCCTAGTGTTCACATTCAGAAAAAAACTTAAAGCACGGACATATTTGGGGCTCTGAATTGAAACCTGAACTACTTTATTAAACATTTATTTTTTTTATTAAAGATTCATAATTTTACTTGAAAGTTCAACTGTTTTATAGAAAATTCGTCTTTTTTCCTTTAAAATTTAACAATTTAGTAGAAAATTCAACTATTCGGTCGAAAACTCAATGTTTTCTTGTTGAAAATTCAACTGTTTTGTAAAAAATTCGCTTTTATAAATTAAAAATTGTTTTTCAATTAAAATTTAACTATTCCATTTTTTTAAAGGCGATCTTTGTTAGACTAAAAATTCAAATATTTTGTTGAAAATTCGCTTTTATTTTTGATAAATTCAATTATATTTTATTTGAAATTAAAGCCCTTTTTTTGTTGAAATGTCAACTATTATATTGTTTATTGAAAATTCATCTTTTTAGGTTTAAAATTTAACTCCTTGGTTGGAAGTTTAACTACTTTCTTAAAATTTATTTTTTGGTCGTAGATTCATAATTTACGTAAAAAATACATCTCTTTGGTCGACAATTGAATTACTTTGTCGAAAATTCCTTTTTTTGAGGTAAAAATTAATTTTTTTACTGAAAATTTTACTATGTGGTTGAAAATGAACATTTATGTTGAAATTTCATAGTTTTGGATTTGAAATTCAATTGTTTTGTATCGAAAATTCGTTTTTTTGTCTCAAAAATTTCGTAGAAAATTCAACTATGTGGTAGAAAATTCCACTGTTTTGTAGAAGATTCGTTTTTTAAATTGAAAATTAATTTTTGCAAACGAAAATTCAACTATTATATTTTTGGTGAAATTTTTTAAAATTTAAACATTGAACTATTTGGTTGAAAATTCGTCTTTTTGGTAGAAAATTATTCTTCCTGGTTGAAAATTCAGCTATTTGGTTAAACATTTCATCAATCAATCAATCATCAATCAACCAATTCTTTGATTAAAAATTTGGTTGAAAACTAATCGGTTTTGGTTAAGGATTTAACTAGTTTGTTGAAAATTCGTCTTTTTTGGCTGAATTCAATTGTGTTTTATTTAAAATCAAATAAAAATCTTTTTTTGTTGAAGTATCAACTATTATATTGTTTATTGAAAATTCATCTCTCTAGGTTGAAAATTCATATCTTTAGGTTGAAAATTCAACTCCTTGGTTAAAAATAGAACAATTTTCTTAAAAATTCATTTTTTTTCGGTTAAAGAGTCATAATCCCTATTTGTGGTAAACATTAATTTTTTAACTGAAAATTTAACTATTTGGTCGAAAATGAACTTTTTTGTTAGAATTTCATATTTTCGGTTGAAAATTAAACTGTTTTGTATAGAAAATTCGTTTTTTTTTGTCTGAACAATTTAGTAGAAAATTCAATTGTTTTGTAGAAGAAAAGTTTTTTTTTTTATTGAAAATAATTTTTTCCAGTGAAAACGTAACTATTCCATTTTTATATACAAACTGATTTTTGTAGTTTAGAAATTTAACTATTTGGTTTGAAAATTTATGTAGTTTGTTAAAAATTCGTCATTCTTAGTAGAAATTTAGTCTTATTGGTTAAAAATTCAGCTACTTGGCTAAAAATTCATGTATTTTGTTGAAAAATTCTTTTTGGTGTTAAAAATAAATTTTATCAACTTACAATTGAACTATTGGATTGAAAATTAACTTATTTGATTAAACTTCATATTTTTTGGTTGAAAATTCAACTGTTTTGTAAAAGATTAATTTTTTTTATAGAAAATTAATTTTTTTTTAAAGAAAATTCAAGTATTTTATTTTTGTTCAAAAAGTTGATCTTCTTAGCTTAAAAATGCAACTATTTAGTTGAAAAATAATGTAATTTGCTGAAAATTCGTCTTTTTTGGTAGAAAATTAATCTTTTAGTTGAAAGTTTATCTTTTTTGTTGAAAATGTAATCATTTGATTGGAAATTTAAGTGCTTTGTAGTAAGCTCGTCTTTTTAGCTTGAACATTCCACTATCTGGTTCAAAATTTATATATTTTGTTGAGAATCCGTCTTGTAGAGTAAAAAATTAATCTTTTTCGTTGAAAATTCAACATTTTGAGTGAAAATTTTTTCTTTATTGACTGAAATAAAATGAAAATCTTTCCCTGGTTAAAATATCAACTATTACATTTTTTTTGTGAATTGATCGTTTTTGGTTGAAAATTCGCAACTACTTGTTCGAAAGTAGAATTACTTTCTGAATTCATAAGAAACAGTAAGATTCGACCACCCCGCCCCTCCCCCAATCGTCGTACGTTATTTTTGGATGACCCCTAAATCAATTTACAACAAAAGACAACTTTTCTTATTCAAAAAAAGTTAGAGTTGTAACTTTTGTACTATTCAATTATGAAAACATGAGAAATATAATGGAAAAGCTAGGAAATTGCGAAAATGAAAGTTTGCGGTCACTCTGCTACTTTTGTACTTCATATCCTGCAATCAGGGTTGCTACGAGACCTGAAAAAGTCATAGAATTTTAAAACCGGACTTCTGTAACAACCCTGACAGTATTTGTTTATATATTTTACGTATGATATTATTTTTCAGCACTAGTAGTCATTACAGCAATGGGTGGATATGCGATGGCACCTGCTCCTTTCGATTCATATACTTTCACTATGTGCTCCCTTGGTACTGGCTTAGTTTCAGCATCGGCTAATGCTATCAATCAATTTTGCGAAGTTCCCTTTGACGCTCAAATGAATCGTACAAAGAATCGAGTACTAGTCCGTGGCTTTCTTGCGTAAGTTAAACATTTTACTTTACTACATGAGAACCTGGACTTATATTTGTCATCACTTTTTAAACGAAGTACACTAAGCTCTCGATATAAGATCAATTTCGGGCATGGTTTGCCTTGGCCTTGATCCTGAATCGGGGGAATCCAAAAGTAAACAGGCAGGGTTGCATGAATAATTTCTGTTGGATTTAGACACATGATGCAACCTGATGCAATTAACGCGCTGAGTGTGGCCCTTAAACTGTTTGTCACGAAACTGCGGAGGCCATCAGTTCTAGGAATATCGTAACCTGGGGGGTCTTATACCAGTAGTTTAGTGTAAAGCAAGCAATGGAATCTTTATGGCGCTTTATTCCAAATACTGTAGCGCAGAAAATATTTCAAATGACAATCAGTGGCGTAGTGAAAGTCTGACGCTGCCAGGGTACTTTTTTGAAAGAATTTAATTTTAAGACAGAATGAAACACACTTATTTGGGGCCGTTCATAAACTACGTTACGAATTGGGGGGGGGGGGGTCAGTGTAAGTAACGTTACGAACTCAGATAACATTTAGAACGTTTCCTGATGATAAATTTGAACAACGTTTGCGAAAGATGGTCCTCCAACCGTAAAGTTCAATAATTACTCGATAAGCTTGAAAATCACTTTTATATTTCAGACTTAATATTTCAGAGTCACAAATTTTTAGAAAAATAATCTTCTTGGTTAAAAAATTATCTCCCTTGGTTTGAAAATTTAACTAATTTTTTGAAAATTCGGTTTTTGGTCAAGAATTAATTCTTTTAACTAAAAATGTAAGTATTCCATTTTTGGTTGAAAATTTATATTTTTAATTTAAAATTAATCTTTTCTATTTGCAAATTCAACTATTTGGTTAAAAATCGTATTTTTTGGTGGGAAATTAAACTTCTTGGTGGAAACTTCGCCCTTTTTAGTTAAAAATGCAACTGTTTGTTTGTAAATTAATCTGTTTTGGTCGAGGAGCCAACTATCATGTTGAAAGTTCGTATTTTGTGGTTGAATTAAATTGTTTTTTATTTAAAATTAAAATCTTTTTTGGTTGAAATAGTATCAACTAGTACATATTTTGTTGAGACTTAATCTTTTTTGGTAGAAAAATCAACTACTGGGTTTAAAGTAAAACTACCTTTTTTTTTAATGAATCATGTTAGTTGAAAATGTAACTGTTTTGTAGAAAATTCGCATTTTCGCTTAAAAATTCCATAATTTGATATAAAATTAATCTATTCGATTGAAAATAAACTTTTTTGTTGAAAATTCAAACTATTCTGTTAAAAATTAAAGTATTTTGATGAAAATTTAATTCTTTGGTAGAAAATTAACTCTTTTGTTGAATAATCGTATTTTCGGGGTTGAAAATTCAACTGTTTTGTAGATAATTCGTTTTTTTGTTGTCAAAAATTAATTTTTTTATCTGAAGATTTAATTATTCCATTTTTGGTTGAAAAGTTATCATTTATAAGTTGAACGATCAACTATTTGGTAGAAAATTCGTCTTTGTGATTGGAAAATCAATCTTGTTTGTTGAAAATTCATCTTTTTGGTTTATTAAATTCGTCTTCTTTGGTGGAATTCTACTGGTTGAAAATTAGTTTTTTATTGATTGAAAAATAATTTTTGAAACTGAAAATTGGACTATTCCATTTTTGGTTAAAAAAATATATTTTTAGTCGAAAATTCGACTATTTGGTTTATAATTCTTGCTAAAAAAATTCATCTATATAGTTGAGGAATTAACTATTTTGTTGAAAATGCCTTTTTTCGTTTAATTCAATTAGTTCAAAATGCGTCTTTTGGTAGAAAATTCATTTTTTACAGTTTTCGGTTGAAAATGATTTTTTATGGTTCTTGGTCTTTGAAAAATTCTCCTTTTTGACTGGAAAATTGAACTATTTGGTTTAAAGTTAAACTATTAGGTTGTCAATGCAACTGTATGTTTAAAAATTAATTTTTGATTGTTGAAAATTCTTTTTTTTGTTTTGAAAAGTGAACTATTTTGTGGAAAATGCATATATTTCAACTTGAAATCTTAGGAATTAAAAGTCTTTCATATTGAATTTAATGTAGTATTTACATTATTTTTGTTTGAAATCATTTATTCCCCTATTTTCGTAAAAATGATCATATTTCCTTTGTTTTGAAGGAATTTGGGGTTACGTTACTTTTGGGGGGGGGGGGGGGGGTAAATAGTCCAAAATTGGTATCGTAGTTTATCAAGCGATTTGAATCAGCTCATTATTACCTTCCGGTGTCAAAAAATTGAGGAAATCGCCCAAAATACATGTATTGTCAAATCGATGACAATAAAAAGTAGATCAAGAACAAATAATTGAATAAATAAATTTAGTTAAATCACTGAAGTGTTAATAAGCATTGATTTATATGTTTATTTAACTTATAAAACTTTTTCATTGTCACCTATTTTTGAAAAAATAGTAAGCTCATAGTTTAAACTATTAAAAATGAAGTTAATAGTATATTTAAACTATTCATTTATAAGGAGAGTACCAGGTAGTGTTTTTTGTTTGTTTGGATTCATAATATTTGTAAATAAAGGTCATGATCCTAAAGTAAAATTGTGCAATTCCTAGAATCCAATATTTGGTGCCAGTTTCGAGAAAAACCGGTTTGTAGTCGGAAGATTGTGGGCTCGATTCTCGCTGCCTACACTTTTTTCCCCTTTTTTTTGCATTTTACTTATTAAGGTGTTTAAATATTAAATTTACTTTAAAATTTTTTTTAAATTATGCAAAGAAAGTCACTTTAAATGCTTTTTTTTTAAATGAAAAACTCGCTTTTCCGCATGATTGTCATTTTTTTCTCAAAAAGTCTTTTTATTAATGAATGAATTAATTAACAATAATGCATAAACTTCTACATCTCTAAATAAGAGAATGTCAGTATATAAAATTATATTGAAAACACAATCTTTCGTTTATATTCTCATTTTAAAATATGTATAAAAATTTCAAACGAAATGATGAAATTCATAAAGTTTATAGAAAATAAATTTTGGATGATAAAAGTTCGAAAAAGCGACTTTTTTCATGGAAAGAAAGCATTTAAAATATTTATATTTGCATAATTTTAAATAAACTTATTTATATTACCACTTGTGCTACTCGGTCAGTTGGAAGGTATACTTTTCTAGTATATAGGACTGGCGGGAAAAACCTGAAAGTCGTTTTTCTCGAAAATGGCCAAATATTGGGTCTTAGAAATTTCACAATTTTACTTTGGGTTCATGACCTTTATTTACAAAAATTATGAATCCAAACAAAAAATACACGACCTGGCACTATCCTTGTTAGTCAATAAATTATCAGAATGTTTGCAGTAATTTTCATAAATTTCCTCGGGAACTTTAAAACCTTTTTTTTTATTAAATTTCAAGAAATTTCTGATAAGTTTCTATGGAAGTACCACCAAACCAACTTTTTTGGGACTACACCACTGATGAAAATTTATAGCATTTTATAATATGAAAAAGTAAAGTGGGATGATGGTCGTGGGGGCTAGGGCATAGGCTTTGGACCCACTCCGTCGGCTTGCGGGTCCGATTTCGGCCTTGCACTCTGGAAGAGCTTCGGCTGCCCATGCGGAGAAATACTAGCCTAGCAAAGGGAAGTTGTTCATCTCCTGAGAGTCTTGGGACCCATTCCTTTCGAGAAAAGCCGTTGTTCTTGGTGGTTCGGAACCCACCTTAAACTGTAGGTCCCCCTCCCACCACGAAGTATAAGTGTGTGGGGTGTGTAAAGGAATAGGGGATAGGTACAAGGAAAACATAAGCCCTTAGGGGGCACATTAGACATTTCCATTCCAGTAATATGAAAAAGTAAAATTTGATTAATTCCTTCTTTGTACATTTAGGCCAATGCATGCTGTTGTGTTTGCGGGATTATCTGGCTCCGTAGGATTGGCGCTATTATATTCACAAGTGAACACTTTGACGGCAGCCTTAGGTGCTGCTAATCTAGTTTTATACACCCTTATTTATACGCCCATGAAACGAATCAGTATTCTCAACACGTGGATCGGTTCAGTTGGTAAGTTCATTTCACAAGATATACAAGGGAAAAATATTTCAAATTGACTGGATTCGCCTAGAAGAGGCGGGTGTCTGGAAAGTTTTATAAATCTTCTATTGACTATTTGCGACACTCACACGACTAAAGAAACTAAGAATATACTCCGTATACGTATATTATTATTTACTCATATTAAAAATATAAACAATTTAAAAATCCATTATTAAACCAATTTTCAAATATTAAGATTTTTTTTTACATTTTTGAAATAATGATGAATAATTTCGAATTGAAAGCGCTTGTAATTAAAAAAAAAAATTAAGCGATTTTAAATTAAAAACATTCCAAATAAAACAATTTTAGATTAGGTAACATTTTGGAAAAAAGGACAATATTTCGAATGGAATGGAAAGGAATTGAACTTGTATTATTTCTAAGTAAAACCGTTTAAAATTTAATAATTTAAAATTTAAAGTGTTTGTAATTGACAACTTTTAAATTAGAAACTCTTAAAATTCAAAAATTTCAGACTAAACATTTTTTAAATTAGGAAGTTTCATTTGAAAAGAATTGAAATTGTGTCATTTCGAATTCAAAGCGTTCAAAATTGAACAATTTCATTTTTAATTGAAGAATCTCGAAATTCAATGATTTCAGATAAAAATGTTGAAAATAGGAAAATTTCAAAATGTTCAAAATTGAATAATTTCAGATTAGAATGTTGAAAACTGAATAATTTAAAGTTCGAAGGAATAAAAAATTTTTAATTTCTAAATAAAAGCGTTCAAAATTGAATAATTTAAAATTGAAAACTTTTGAGCTTGAGTCAAAGTCCAAGCTTCTGAAATTATAGAATTTTTAATTTTTATTCCATAAAAAAATTATAATGTGACATTAATATTGATCAGTAGGGAGCGGACTAGATAAAGTATGAACTTGGCTTCATATGATTCATATGGCTTGGCATGAACCAACTTCACACTATATAGCCATATACGCTGTAAATCTGTAAACATTGTAAAGTTCGTTCCGTAAATCATACCTTATCTAGTCCGCTCCCTATTGATTAGGCAAATTTTTCTAAGATCCAAAAATAAATTCACCGTCATTTTCACAGTTAAAAATGAAAATTTTAAAATAATTATATACCTTTAAAATTGAATTATTCTAAAAAAAGTGTTCAAAATGAAGTAATTTTCAAAGGGAAATATTAAAAATAAAAAAAATTCTACTGCGGAACGTTGAAATGTAAGCGAATCTGAACTTCATTTAAAAACAGGACTTGGAACAGCTCAAGCTTAAAAAAATAGTATCCATACTTCTCTCAAAAAAGTAACCGAATATTAACAATGATTTCGCAAAAAAGTAACCAAAAAGAAAGTTTCCACTAAAATTATGAATCTTCAAAGAAAAAGAATGTTTAAGAAAGTAGTTCAACTTTGAACCAAATTATTGAATTTTTCTGACTAAAAAAGATGAATTCTTAACGAAAAATGCAATACTTGATATAATAACCAAAAAAGATTTTAATTTAATATAAAAAACAGTAGAATTCATTCAAAAAATAAGATTTTTCAACAAAATAGGTTCTTTTTCAACCAAATTGTTGAGTTTTGAGGCCAAAAATACCAATTTTTACAAAACAGTTGTATTTTCAACCAGTAAATATGGATTTTGAACAAAAAAGTTAGCTTTCAACCAAATAGTTGAATTTTCTACCAAAACAGGGGAATTTTCAACCCAAAAAAACGAATTTCCAACAAAATAAGTACATCTCTAACCAAAATTATGAATTTTCAAATAAAATTATGCATTTTTAAACAAAAAGGTGATTTTCAATCAAGAAGATTAATTTTTCTACCAAAAAATCTTTAAACAAAAATGAAGTTTTAACAAAAATTGTTCAACTTTTAACCGATTTTTCAACCAAAGAAGATACATTTTCATCGAAAAATATAATACAAAGTTCGATAGTTGAACAAAAAAAGATTAAATTTCAAAATAAAAAACTAACAATTTTAGGTAAATTGCAATTTTTATCAGGATTCATAATAATTCAATTTATAGCCCCTAAATTTTTAAATTTTTCACAAGTTCCCTAAAAATGTAATTGATCAAAAGTGTCGTGTTTTGAAATTTTCAAGGTTAAAGTTTCCGATTGAAACTTTTAACGGCACATTGCTAATGGAACCTGATAGGAGAGTGAACTTACATCTGTTTTTAAATTAATACGATTAATGAATTAATTCATTTCGTCATTTCGGGCAAAAAATGTAGCCAGAAGTAACCTTTTCATAAAATAAGTAACTTTTTGGTAACCGCAAATAAAAAAAGTAAGTAAGTTACTAAGAAGTAACCCGTTCCGAGACCTTTAAAAATTTAATTATTATAAGTAAATCTAAATAAATTAAAAATTAAATATTTTTAAATTACTGATTACACTTTTCTAAATTCAACCATTTTAATTATAATTGCAAAATTAAAACTTATAAAAGGAAAAATTGAAAATTCAGCGTTCAACATGAAAATAGAAAATATTCAATTACTGAGATATCAATTTCAGATGGTTCTATTTTGATCTATTTTGATTTAAAACGACAAAATTTTTAGTACTTCATTTAGAAATATTATGCATTTTTGAAATCTTCCGATCAAATATTTTTCAATTTTAAGTGAATCATTTTTTTCAATCTTCAATTAAAATTTGGACAATTTAAGGATAACACATTGCAAGTTAAAAAAAAAACAAGATCTATATGATTCCAATTTTTTAAATTGCACAATTGTAAGCCATTCAATTCGACATTTTTTTTTAAGTCGAGTTTGAAATTATTAATATTTTGGAACATTTTCCAATAAAAAATAATTTAATTTCAATGTCTTGTTCTAAAATCTTCTCATTTTTAAGGCTTGAATTTTACAAATTATTTTCTTAGTTTTTTCATTGTTTTGAATTTATTCTGGAGGCATTTAATTCTAAATAGTGTAATTGCAAACCCTTTAAACTAAAAATGGTGCATCTATCATGTCTTCCAATTTGATATTCTACGATTTCGAAGAATTAAAAAAAAGATAATTGTCTGTCTGAAATTGCCCTTACATTTTTAATATTTGTATTTGAAAGTATTATCGATGTCGGAGGATTTCAATTTAAAATTGTCGAATCATTATGGCTATGAATATAAAATGTTGGTATTTTTCCAAGTCATTAATGATGCTTATATTCAATAGAAAGAGCATGAACAATTATTGTCAAAATAACATTTTTTTAAATTGATATTAAAAGAGTTACAAATTATTGAAGAAGATAGTATCCATGCAAAACCTACTGGATGCTTATTTTTACTAATAAATAATAAAATGTCTACGTTTAACCTGAAGGTATTTATAGACAAAACCTAAGCTTTTCTTTCAGTAAAAAAAGAAAAGAACTCTTAATTTAATAAAAACCCAAATTTATTTTTGACCTCCATTTTTACCCTTCTTTGCTTTTGAAGCAAATAAACTGTACGTTCAAGGCCTCAAAAATTAAGGTGTTTTACAATTGCGCATTTCAAACTATAATTATAAATTGAAATTATTGAAATTTTGAATATGCTAAATATGATTAATAAATATCATCTCATATATTATCAAGTGAAATTTAAAGAGATTGGATAGATATTTTTGCTAAAAAATGTGATTTCTGTAAAAAAAAATCTTTGTCATTTTCACCGTTCAAAATCGAAGAATTTTAAATATTGTGAACGTTTAATGATAAATTATTCTAAAAACTTTGAAAATCACAAGCTTTCTAATTGGAATGTTTTAAAATTAATGAATTCAATCTTGATGCGTTAGAAATTAAACAATTCCAAACTTCGTTTAAAAATTGAAGCATTCTTCAATTAGGATCTTGAAACTCAGTCATTAGAAATGATTAATTTTCAAAATGTGCATCACGATTTTAAATATTCAATCATTTTAATCGAAAGTGCCAAGTGACGATCAGCGATAAAGCATTTCCATGTAAGGGGAACAACTTCATGTTAAAGACAATTTTATCAGATTTCTAACTGACGTATAATAATAAACTGTCACATTAACATGATAGAAAAAGTCGCGAGACAAAAAAAGCGCGAAAATCGAGCGGAAACATGGGAGCTTCAATTTGGACAGAATGCATGAATCTTAGATTATTATATATAAATATAATAACAAAAAATTCCAATACGCTCCACTTAGTGGCGCTGATAGATTGCATGTTCACTAGCGTCAGTGACCCATAGCATGTAGCTGTATGTGTTGCGCACATAGTCAATAAATTTTTGAGAAAGAATAAATTACTCGAAATGTTTCCGTTGCATAAGTATTGTTTCATTACACAAGTAATTTCCAGTATAAATCATTTAAACTTAAAATTGTATCATCAGTGGGTGCAATTCCACCCTTGATGGGCTGGGCCGGCTGCTTCGGAGACATATCTTCGCCTGGTGCTTGGATCATGTCTGGGATATTATACGCCTGGCAATTTCCCCATTTTAATGCACTTTCATGGAATCTTCGACCTGACTATTCAAAAGCCGGATACAGAATGATGGCTGTATCAAATCCAGAGCTTTGTCGAAAAACGGCCTTACGATATACGGCAGCTTTGATGGTACTTTCGTATCTGGCCCCGATGTTGGACGTTACGAATTGGTGGTTTGCTGTGATATCTACACCACTCAATAGTTATTTCCTCTATTTAGGTAAGATGGAAAAGCCTATGTTAATTGTCAATTCTGAATATTTCCAAATGAATTAATATAGATAAAACGATTCATTTTAGCCACCAGGGCCCAAAAACACACAAACAAGTCTGCTACATCGTGGTTACTTTTTTACACTATTTACAAACTTAACTTATCATTCAATCGCTTCACCTTATCTCATCGTAAATACGCCTTTTGCTTCTCGCCTCGTCTGCATCATCTTAACTTTTCGTTGATACCGTTTTGCTCTCTTTCCTCTGTCGCTTTAATTTTATTGTTTGCCTCTTGTCCTTTCTATCTTTACGCTTGCCAACTCTTCTCTTATCCTCAACTAACCAATTTTACATTTTCTTATTTTCTGTAGATATTTATTCTAACCCTTCCCCCCATCTTTCTCCTCTCTCCTTTCCTTCTTCCTTTCTAATTCCCTCAACCATTCTACCACCTCCGCTATTCCCTTTTCATGCAGGATCTTGCCCATTGTCATGCTTCCTTTTTTTATTTTATCACAATCTTCCAGCCAATGTTTTAAAGTTCATCTACCTCTCTCACATAACATGCATTTTCTTTCCTCCTCTCTACTCCAGTATTTGTTCCACTCTTCCATATTTCCACATTTCACCCTCGCGATTACTTTTTGCGATCCTCTTTCCCCCTTCCTCTCCAAATTTTTTGCTACTCCCTTTACACTTATTCATTTATATTTCTCATTATATTTAGATTCTCTTATTTTATTCTCTACTCCTTGCTTAAACACTTCTTTATCTCTTTGTATCAACTCTTGTATCTTTATTCCCCTCCCATGCATTTCCTTGACCCATTCCTTTGACCATCCATGCCTATTCATGTGCCTTTCTCTTCCTTTCATTCCATTATCCTCCCCTCTTCCATTTTTTCTTTCCTTCAAGCACGCTTTCACTATAGTTCTGTCCTTGCTCTCTAGCAGTCATTCTTCGTATTTGCAAGCTCTGTTACCTGTTCTTACTTTTATTTTCCCCTATTTACCTCCTTTAATACTGTATACCATGGTGTCCATCTGTCAAATCCTAGCGTCCATCTAATGTATTTTTCATGCAACATTTCCACCTCCACATACTCTTTCCAATCCCATATCTCCACTCCATACATTAGAACACCAGTACTAGCGCCTCAAATACTTTCATCCTTCTCTTCTAGTCCTTAAATAATTTTTCCCCTATGAACATACTGTTTTCATTACCATGTCTGCTCTTTTGACTCTTGCTTTGACGTCATTCCTTACATTCCCATTTTTCTTAAATAAAAATCCTAGGTACGTAAACTCCTTGACTTCATCAATAATCTCTTCCCTCCACTTCCAAACCATTTTCCTTTTCTTCCTACTACGTTATTGCTCGAAAAACAAAACCTTTGACTTTGCTACATTTAAAACCAATTTCTTTTCTTCTAAATACCTCTCTAGTCTTTTCATCATATTTCCAAAAACATCTTCTCTAGCTACTATTACTACGTCGTCCGCGTGTGTCGAAGTCCAGAATCTGTCCCCTCCTACCACCAATCATCCCTCTAACCCTTTCTTGAATTTTTCTTCTATGTGCACGATGAATACCGCAAAAAGAAGCGGGCTCAGCGGACATCTCTGTCTTAATCCTATCTTTGTCTATAATTTTTCCGAGGTTTTATTCCCCACCTTTAGCTTATCTCTCGCCTCTTTGTAGATTTCCCTTACTCTATCAATTTTATCTTTATTCCTCTCTTCCCCATTACTTTCCACAACTTTTTTGTATCTACCGGTGGGAACGCTACCTTTAAATTAACAAAAAAGGCACATACTTTTCCTCCTTTTTCTCCAGTTCCTTCTCTACCACGTGTTGAAGAATATGAATAGTGCTTCTACCTTCTCGGAAACCTTCCTGCCTCTACTTCCTTTTTAGCCTCTCAGTTTGCATCATTGCATATACCTTGTATGCTGTGTTCAATAATGTTATTCCTCTGTAATTTTCTACTTTCTTAAGAATTGGTGTTATCAATCCCTGCCTCCACTCCTGAGGAAATCATTCACCTCTCCATACTTTTATTTTTACTTGAGCCTTGAAACATTTATTTACATAATTTTTCCTTTCCTCTATTCTTGACCTTTCCTTTCCTCCCATACTTCACTCAACACTATCTTCTCAAATCCTAACTTTTCCGTTTGTTTTATATAATACTTCTTTGCTTCCTCTATCTACACTTCTTTCTCAATTAATTCTTAATTCCTTCCTTATTCTGCTTTTCAGATAAACCCCTATTGGATGGTGATCTGATTCTACCCTAGCTTCTATTTTCATTTGTCTTACAGTCTCCCTATATTAGTGACAACATAATCCTTAAATATGTGAATTCCCCTTCTTCGTCTCCTTTCTTATTTCCATTAAGTATGCTCCACCTTTTATCTTCTACCCTCCCTAGTAGTTGCTATCCCTCGCTATTGATTAACTGATCTTTCGAGTATCTTACCCCCTCCACTCCATCCAAGTACATGTTAGGTTTCCTTCTCATTCTAGAATTACCCCCCCCCTCCCTATTATTAGTATTTCTTCTTCCTCATTAATAAGCTTTTCTATGTTTTTTTCACCTCTTTCATCCCTCTTCCATTATATATTGTCAATATTCTATGCCATTTTCCTTTTATTTTAACCTTCCTTTCCTGTACTCCACTTGTAACTCTTTTTCACACTTCCCTTTCTTCTAAGTTGGTTCCTCGATCTTAACTTAACCTCTCCCTCTATTACTTGTATCTTTTCCTTGTTCCTCTTACTTCTCCTACTCTTTCCTTTATTCTTTTCCTTTCCTCGCCTATTCCTCACCTCATTTTCTTCCCTAAAAAATCTCGCTCATTCTTCTCTAACCTTTGTCTGTCCTCATTCCAAATATACCCAAATATTCCCCCTGTATACCGATTTTTTGGTACCCTACCCACACTATATTACCTACTTTCTGCCCTTCTTTTCCGTTGAATCTTCCTTTCTTTGAATGTATGATCATGATCAATATACATATTTTTCGTACCTAATTTATAAGCAAATAAATTAATAACTTTAGATTATTTTTGACACTTTTCAGCCTATCAATTTCACAAACAATCGGACAGTGCGACTTCACGAAAATTATTTCGTTTCTCGCTCATACATCTTCCAGCATTGATGATCCTTATGCTCGTCTGCAAGAAATACTGGTTTATAGATTTGAAAGGAAACAAAGACAAAGCGTTGATTAGCGAAGAGAAAAATCAGGATAGAATTTCTACAACTATGACGCGATTTTTTTCAACAACGTCTGCTTAATAAAATAGTTAAAACAACTATTGTGGAATTATTTCCAGCGTTAATAGTACACTTGTTACCATCACGTAAACGCGTTGTACAACTTGTAAATCTGTAAAATAATTGTTAGTGAAAATATTTGTAAGATATGAAGTCTCGTAGAAATATAAGAGATGATGCGATATATGCGTTTTAAATTCAAGTGACTTTATTATTGCTTGTTAATTAATAAGCTTAATTTTCTGAAAAATTAGTAATTAATCATTTTCAAGTTTTGTAAAATTTGTTTATTTCATTTATTTACATACTATTGAGTGAATAATCACATCAAATTTTCGGCATTTTGCCGTTGCTTGGCAAAATCAATTGCCATTTTTCTTCTTGTTTTCGTCAAATTTCTATGCCCGATGCAATCCAAATTGTCGTTAAAGCACTTACTTCTGCAGCACTGACGGCAAAGTTGATACTCGCATTTGAAGCCCTGAAAAAAAGAGACGAGGGCTTAACCACTAGCAATTTTGATCTACATCTAAATTCAAGATTTTTCTAAATTTTGAATAAAAAATAATTAAAAATTGAAGGGAATTCAAAGTGATTTCGAAAAACTGCAAGAGAATCCAAAACATTTCAATGGAACTTAAAAGAATTCTAGTGAATTTAGGAGAATTCGGAGTATTATTTGTAACACGCCTTACTTTAGTCTTTATGAGTCAAAAATTAACTTGAATATAGCTAAAGATATTCAATTTATTTAGAAAAATTCAACGGGAGTGAAAAGACTTCAAGGGAATTCAAAGTGAATAGAAAAAACTACAAGAGAATTCAAAACCATGCAATGTGAATTGAAAAAACTTTGAGGGAATTCAAAGAAATTACAAAGAATTCAAGTTAATTTGAGAGGATTTAAATGCAACAAATGCATGAAACTTGACGATGACATATTGATGACATAAGATGTTCAATTTATTCAAAATAAATCAAATAATTCAAAATAATTTCGAAGAATTAAAAAATTCAAGTGAAATTAAAAGAATACAAAGGATTACAAGGAATTTAAGGATGATTTAAAAAAAACTATAAGGGAATTCAAAATCATGCAAGATGAATTCAAAAGACTTAAGGGGGATTCAAATGGATTCGAAAGAATTCAAGTTAGTTCGAAAGAATTTAAATGCACTTAATGAATGACACTTGGTGATGTGATATTTAACGTATAACATGCGTGACTTTAGTCCTCGGGATTCAAAAATGCACTCGAATACAGTAGAAGATGTTCAATTCATTTTTAAAAAACCAAGGGAATTTAAAGGGATTCGAAACCTTACAAGGAATTCAAGAGGATTCAAAGTGAATTAAGAAAGCTAAAAGGGAATTCAAAAGCATGCAACGCGAATTTAAAGTAGTTCTGCCACAAATCAGGTCTCTGAAAAAAAATTTTCTATGATTTTAGAAATTGAAATGATATTATCAGTCATGTCTTATAAAAAAAAACATTAGTTTGTATTAAAAACTTAAGAACAATCATTATTTTAACAATATTTTGTGTGACTCTACTGTTTTCTATTTTGAAAATAAGTAAATAATCTTCAAATATAGCTATTTGTTTAAAAAATGTTTTCTTTTTAAAAAATCGCTTCAACGATTTCAGCCATAGAAAAATTTACTATCAAAAAATTGGTTTCTTGATTAAAATGACATCAGTAATATTATTTTGAATCTTAAAATGTTAGAAAAACTATTTTGTTCAGAGATTTGATTTTCGGCACGACAACTACCTTAAAAGACTTTAGGGGAACTGAAAATAATTCCAGTAAGTTAAAATTTGGTGATGTCATATAGGTGCTTTTAGTCCTTAGATGATCAATTTGAAATTTATAAACTACCAAGTTAATAAAATATTACTAACCAGAGGATTCGGACAATCGCCGCACAAGAGTTTTCCTCGTCTAAGAGGTGGTGTATTATTATTCGGACGACGGGTAACTCTTCTTAATTTTTTCATGCGTTTGCGCGATACTGTGTTTCCTTCTTCGTCCTTAAATTCTCTTTTTTCTCCATTCTCCTGAAAAAAATAATTTAAATTAAATAAAGTTATGTGTTATTAATTATATACCATGTATAATTTTTTATCAAAGTTCCAGGATTTAAGGAACTTACCAATTCCATTTTCTTAGCTTCAACTTTATTCTGATGTACTTCTGGCGAATCTCGAACGTAGGGTTGACACAACCAGGGCGGCAAAACGAGATCATAATCTGAAGGGATAAACATATTTGAAACGTCCCTATTATACCTTTAATCTGCGTTTAATCAAGAGACATCCAGGGCAGCCAAAAAACTTAATTTTCAAAATTCCCTGATTTTACCCTAACCAATTTTTCATTTTGCCTGACCATTAATATTCAAAGATCAGCATTTTAATCTTCTAATATTTTTAACATAGAATCTTTTATGAACGGAATAAAGAAATTTCAGATTTAAATTTAAAAATAAAAAATTTATTTCAACAAAAAAAGATAAATTTTCCCTAAGAGATGAATTTTCAATTTAACGGACGAATTTTCCACAAAACAGTTGAATTTTTTTACACAAAAGATTATTTTTTACTACATAACTTAAATTTTCAAAAAAATAAGGTGAATTTTCAACAAAACAGTTGAACTTTCGACCAAAAAAGATGACTTTTTAACAAAATACTTAAATTTTCAACCAAATACATATTTGAATTTTAAACAAAAAATCTAATTTTTACAAAGCAGTTGCATTTACAACCAGATAGTTGAACTTTTAAGTGGAAAAGACCAATTTTTTAGAAAACAGTTAAATGTTCAACAAAAGAGTTGAATTTTTCACCTAGAGAGAATAATTTTCAACTAAGAATAATAATTTTTTACCAAAAAAGACGAATCTTTAACAAAAAAAGGAAAATTCAAATTTTCAGTAAATAAAAATTAATTAAAAAAAAAACGATATTTTAATAAAACAGTTTAATATTCAACCAGAGTTTAATTTTCAACAAAATAATTACATTTTCAACAAAACAGTTTAATTTTTAACCAAATATGTACATTAATTCTCAAACTAATGGTCAATGTAATCAACTAAAAAGAGACGTTTTAAAACAATGGAAATTTTAAATTTTCACTAAATAAAAATTACGTTTCAACATAAAAACAACGAAATTTTAACAAAATAGTCCAATTTTTAAATAAAGAGATGAGCCTTCAATAAAAACAAATTTGTTAACAAAGTAGTTCAATTTTTACCCAAGTAGTTGAATTTTCAGTTAAAAAATATCAATCTGAATCAAAATAGTTAAACTTTCAACCAAAGAGATGATTTTTCAACTAAAATGATAAATCTTCAACTAGAATAGTTAAATTTTTACATGAAAAAAATTAATTTTTAACCCCAAAAAAAAATTTTATACTAAAGAGAAGGATTTTCAACTAAAATGATGAATCTTAAAAAAAAATTGAAGACTAATTTCAGCCAAACAGTTTCATTTTTATCCAAAAAGATGAAATTTCCAATAAAACTGATGAATTTTTAAACCAAAAAGATGAATTTCCAACCAAAAAAATAAAATTTTTAACTAAAAATATAATCTTTAGGAGGAAGCAACTGAAAAATAGAAGTAGAAATAAAAGGCAAATCAATTACTAACGAGAATATTATATCAGGGTGACCGCAGAACTTGATTTTCAAAATTCTCTAATTTCTCCTTGACCACTTTTTCATTTTCCCTAGCCATTATTATTCAAAGGCTGTAAAATTTGTATCGTAGAATCATTCATAAACAGAATAAAAGAATTTCAAATTTATTATCACCAACTGTTTATTATTTTAAGTGCCTCTTACAGAAATTCCCTGACTTTTGCAAGATTTTTTTCAAAATCCCTGACTTTCCATGACCATTAAATTCCCTGACTTTTCCCTGATTTCTAGGTTTTCCCTGACCTATGACCACCCTGGGGGACGATAATAAAAATGACCAATAATCTCGCTAAAATAGAAGTGTTCTTACAATTTCACGAATGATATTTGACCAACCTGATCTTTCTTCAGGCCAAGACAATCGGCCTTCATGGTAAGGGAGGTACCGTTCCTTCAATAATTCCACGACCCGCTTGAATGACTCCATGGTAGAATTTTCGGCCAAAAGTGCTCGTGCTTCTTCATTTTCTGTAAGACAAAGGCTACTCTCTAGTTGAAAGTATGCTGTATTTGATGCTGATTACAAAGAATATTATACGTACAAGATATCAAAAATGTGAAACGAATCGAATCAAATTTCAATCCACATTTCAATATGATTAATAAACAAGTTTAGGTCCCTTCGGTGGATGGGAGGGGGGGGTAGGCAATGGAGGAGAGGGGAGTGGCGAGAGGGTAAGGGAGGTATATGAAGAGCCAAAAGATAGGATGAGAGGAGGGGAGGGAATTTCGGACGGTTTCTGGATGGATAGGGGGTTGAGGAAAGGGTGTCCACTTAGCCCAACGCTTTTTGCGATTGTAATCACAGATATGGAGAATAAGCTAGAGGCCGAAGATGTAGGAGGGGTTAGGATATGATCACTCGCGTATGCAGATGAGATAGTGTAGCTAGAAAAAAGCGACAAGGCCTTAAAGGAGACGATGAAGAGATTGAGAAGATACCTGGATAAGAATAGGTTAGAGTTCAATGCGGAAAAGTCCAGGGTTATGGTGTTCAGTAAAGGGATAAGGGAGGGGAGTGGAAGTGGAAGAGAAAGGCGGTGAAAGAGGTGAAAGAGTTTGTGTACCTGGGCTTCCTGTTTCGAAGGAATACAGGAGTAGATGGTCATAAATAAGACAGAGTGAGGAGGGCACATGTGGTGATGAGGCAGGTGTGGGGGTTGTGAAGAAAGTTGTTTGCAGATGGTTTTTGAAGGAGAATGAAATTGTTCGTCTTGCTAGTGATGAGTGTGCTATTCTATGGAGTGGATGTGTGGAGGTGGAAGAAAAGTGAGGAGGTAAATAGGATACAGGAGGGGAGGTAAGCTGGTTACGGAGTGTTGGTGGGAGAAGGAGAACAGGGGAGGGGATAGGAAGATGGATGTTGAAATGGGCTGAAGAATGGGCTGCAGAGGGATGAAGTGAAAAGGATGCATGAGGAGGGGAGAAAGGTGTATGAGGTGGTCAAGAAGAACGGCATGGAAAGAGAGAGAAGGCATCATGGGAGGAGAGAATAAGAGGGTTAAGTTTTTATAAGAACTATGAGTGGATTATGCCAAAGGAAGAGAGCGCAGTATTTGTGTGAGAAAGGAGAGAAAGGAAGTCAGGAGCTTATAGCGAGGATGAGATGTGGGTGCATGGAGGGTTTTAATAGGTTCTGGATCTCTAAGGAGAAGAGGATGTGTGAAAGGAGTGGGATAAGCATGGAGGTATTATTGCAAGAAAGGGGGGACAAAAGGGCGGTTACATGGGTAAAGTGGATGTTGGATCAGACGAAGAAGAAGAGAAGGGGGAAGAGGAATGGAGAAGGAAAGTTTGTAAAGAGGAGAGGAAGTAGATATAAGTGAACTGTAAATATTGTAAATAGTAGATAAGTATTAGATATTAACCGCGGAGGAAGAGTTTGGCAACGCGAGGCGAATCGAGGAAGGCAAGGCGATAAGAGCGAGTGGTCATAGAATTAAGGTGTGGATGGATGATAGTGTGTGAGGATTATAATTTTGAGCCAATTCTGTAAAAATATGGAGGTGGAAGCAAGGCAATTTTTCAAGGCTACTAGGCCGAAAAATAAACGTTTATCTATAAACAAATTTAGACGAACTATTGAATTAAGCTAGTTCTAATTAAAGTATACTAAATGATTACGTACGTGCGTTGGAATATCTTAAACAAGTGACCACGAATGTAGGAGGAAGGTGCAGGATGCCGTTCTACAAGATTTAAGTACTCTGATGCCGGTTCCCAGCTGGGTGGGTAACATCCTTCGAAAAGAAGTGGATTATAGAGATTTCCTTCAGCTGACATTACACCTTGGACTCCCGTTTCATTAATGCACTTTTCAACGTCTTGTACGCACTGTATATTGCCGTTAGCGAAGACCGGAATTTTTACGTTCTCCCTATTAAGATGGTGAATTTAACAATTTTAGTAAAGTAATACTCAGGGCTCGGTTGAAGTAGAAGGCTTTAAAAAAGTCTCATAAAATTACAAAGAAAGTCGTATGAATGACTGAAATAATAACTTTATTTGTTTCGGAATATAGAGTACATAATTCCCATTGGCTTTCAAATATTCTTTACACAAACAAAATAAAAGATGAATTTTCAATCAAATAGTTGAATTAAAAAAAAATCATTTTTAAACAAACAGTTGCATTTACAACCGCTTAGTTGAAAACTTTCAAACATAAGAGACGAATTTTTAACAAAGTAATTGAAGCTTGAGCCAAATAGTTGAATTTTCCACCTAGAAAAATGAATTTTTTAACCAAATTGTCGAATTTCCAAACAAAAAAGATTAAGCTTTAACCAAATAGTTGAAACTTAAGTAAAAAGAAACGATTTTTTTAAAAGACAGTTGAATTAAAAACCTGAAAGTTGAATTTTCTACCAAAGTAGATGATATGTCAACAAAAGAGTGAGTTTTCAAACTAAACAGACGATTTTTTAAGAAAGCATTTGATTTTTAAACAATAAAAGATGAATTTCCAATGAAAAAGTTAATTTTCAAAAAACAATTGAATTTTCAACCAAAAGAAACGAATTTTCAACACAAAAATGCATTTTTAAGAAAATTGTTGAGTTTTCAAGTTAAAAAGTCGAATAATTTAAAAACTTCGATTTCTATAAACCTAAAAATATGAATTTTCAATCAAGAAAGATGACTTCAATCAAATAGTTGAAAAAAAAACATTTTTAAACAAACAGTTGCATTTACAATCAAATAGCTGACAACTTTCAAGCAAATGAAACGAATTTTTAACAAAGCAATTTAAGTTTTAGCAAAATAGTTGAAGTTTCAACATACAAAGATGAATTCTAAATCAACTGGTCGCATTTTAAAACAAAAAAGATTAAACCTCAACCAAACAGTGAAATTTTCAAGCCAAAAAGGTGAGATTTGTTAAAAGACAGTTGAATTATTAACCTGAAGAAGTTGAATTATCATCATGACTTTAGAACAAAATAATTGGATTTCCAATCGCATGGTCGAATTTTCAAATAAAAGAGATCAAGCTGGAACCAAAAACCGTTGCATTTTCAATCAAATACTTGCATTTTCATACTTAAAAGACAAATCTGTAACAGAAGAGTTAAGTTTTCAAGTTGAAAAGTCGAATGGTCTAGAAAACAGTTAAATTTTAAACTTGAAAGATGAATTTTCAATCCATAAGGACGAATTTTCTATAAAAAAGATTAATGCTCAACAAAAAAGTTAAATTTTTTACCAAAAAAGATTACTTTTGAATACAATAATTTGATTTTCAACCAGAAGGATGAATTTTCAAATAAAAGAGATTAAGCCTCAACCAAAAACAGTTGCATTTTCAATCAAGTAGTCGAATTTTCAAGCCAAAAAGACTAATTTTTCAGAAGGCAGTTGAATTATCGGCATAAAAAGTAAAATTTTTAACGAATAAATCGTTTTCAACGAAGAAAGGTGAATTTTTAACCAAACAGTTGAATTAAAAAAATTAATTTTCAACAAAACAGTTGCATTTATAAACCAAAAATTGAACTTTCATTCAAAAGGGACTAATTTAAAAAAAAATAGATGAATTTTTAACCAAATGGTTGAATTTTCATACCAAACAAGACAAATTTTTTAGAAGACAGTTAAATTTCCAACAAAAAAGTTAATTTTTAACCAAGAAAGATGAATTCTCAACCAAAAAAGATTAATTTTCTACCATAAAAGAGGAATGTTCAGTCCAAAAGGATGAATTTACTATAAAGAAAGGCGAATCTTCAACAAAACAGTTAAATTTCCTACCAACAAATATTACTTTTTAACAAATTAATTGAATTTTCAACCATATAATCAAATTTTCAATAAAACAATTAAATTTTCCACAAAATAATTAAATCTTCAACAACATAATTGAATTTTCAACCAAATGGTCGAATTTATAACGAAAAAGAAAATGAACTTTCAACCTAAACATGTTAGATTTTCTTATTGGTCTCTATTAATTCAGTTTGCATTTAAGCGACAAAATTAGAAACAGGGGAAGTTTCTTGAAAACAGGGGCAAAAAGAGAAATTCTTTAAAAAAGGGCAAGAAAGGGGAATGCGTATGAAAACTATAATAGAATTTGAAATTAATCGATTTTAAAAGTTTTCGATTTCAAAATATCTAACTGTTAAGGCTCGCGATTTGAAAAAATTAAATCTTTGAATAAGGATTCACAAAGTCGCATTTCATAAAAAAAAAGTCACAATCCAAACCCTGAATATTTTATCGAAAAGAGGGATGATAAAGAGACACTGTATAAAGAGTACAATTTCCTGAAAAGGAAACTGACGAATCATTTTTATAAATAAGTAAAATCTAGTCCAATAAAAATTCTTGTTTAAACATCCTTCCTTGAATTTTAAACAAATAATTATAAAGATTATAGTAATTAATTTTATTACCGAACTATACGAATGTGATCCCATGATGCTAAGCCTGTAAGTGGTCCTTTTTGTTCTCTTGTACGGCCATGTATTGTGAGAAGACTTGCTCCTGCTTTTTCTAACATTTGTGCGTAAGCAATAGTTTTGTCCACGTCAGTAAATACTCTTAATTTACAAGTCACAGGTATATGAAGGCTTTTACTCAATGTGCTAACTGTAATAGAATTATTCAGAAATTTTCATTATTTTGTCGATGGGTCGGGATTCTACAAAATTACAAGTCTAACGCCAAGTTTTCTTAAATATGCCAAAATTATATATATGTATATATATTTTAATTTACAGGATTAAGAGATAAAAAATCGATATAACACGTGGAGAAGCGTTTGATTTTTGAATAAACTGTCTCTTTCAGGGTGCTCACTCAAGACTCGGAAAAAAATTCCCAGTCATTTTACGGTTTTCCAAAAATTTCCCCGGTTATTTCAGTTTTCAAATTTAACGTTAAACAATTTTTAATCTGGAGTTAAAAAAAAAACTTCAAATTAACGAATCTATTAATGATAATAACTTCTCTCTCCGCTTTTCACATTATCAATATGTTTTGAAATGTTTCAGCTTCAAATTTTAATTATAAAAATTATATAATATGATAAAGAATTTTGTAAGTTGAAAAAATTTAAACTTTTACTACAAGCCGTAGTATATTCTAGTTTTTAATAGTAATGATTCAAATATATCATATATTCAAAGAAAAAAGGGGAAGTTTTTCGAGAATAGAAAAAAAAATGGGATTTTCAAATAAAAGAGAAAATTCAGAGGAAAAGGGGAAAGACTGTGGTTCCTGCATGAAGAATTGCAATTTAAAATTCTGCATTGACTTTTAAATTCACATTTGTTCAATTTTAAGTGCTTCTTTGAAACATTTTAATTTGAAATTATTTGAGTTGGATCGTTCTGAAATAATAATAATTAAAAGTATAATTTTTCATAGTTCGGAGTCATTCAAATATTTCCCAATTTTTTTAAACAATTGACTCGGAATATGTATATAGTTTAACGAGTTTATTATAAATACATAAATTAAATGAATGAAAGAGATAAATAAATAATGTTCTTTTTTCAGTTTCTACTAAAAATATTGCATTTTCAACAAGACAGATGAATTTTTAACCAAATAGTTGAATTTTCAATCAATAAAATTAATTTTCTATCAAAAAGACGATTTCTAAACAAAATACATAAATTCTCAAACACATAGTTGAATTTTAAACTAAAAAATATCAATTTTTAACCAAACAGTTGAAGTTTGAACTAAAAAATATCAGTTTTTAACGAAAAATGGAATGCTTACATTTTCAGGTAATAAAATTAATTTTCCACAAAAAAAAGATAACGATCAACGAAATATTTGAATTTTTAACCAAAAAAGACAAAAATTTCAACCATATGGTAGAATTTTGAACTAAAAAAGATTAATTTTCAATAAAAAATGGTAAAGTTAGATATTTAGTTTAAAAAATTAAGTTTCAACTAAACTAATGAATTTACAACTAAAATCATGAATCTTCAACTGGAATAGTTGAATTTTGAACTAAAAAAGATCAATTTTAATCAAAACTGGAAAAGTTAAATATTTAGTTAAAAACATTAATTTTCAACTAAAATGATGAATCTTCAACTGGAATAGTTTAATTTCTACCAAAAAAGTCGAATGTTCAATAAATACATGATTTTTCAACTAAAAAAAGATAAATTGCCAACCCAAAATTGAATAGTTAAATTTTCAGCTTCCAGTTTAAAAAATAGTTACATTTTCAAACTAAGTGATGAATTTTTATCCAAAAAGATGAATTTTCAACTAAAATTATGATTTCTTAACTAGAATAATTGAATTTTCAATCACGAAGATTAATCTCTACCAAAAAAAGACAAATGTTGAACTAAAGAAGATAATTTTTTAACCAACAATTGAAAAGTTAAATTTTTTATATGAAAAAATTGAAGTTCAATCAAAATGATGAATTTTTAACTGAAATGATGGAATATTTAACTGGGATAGTTACACTTTTAGTTTAAAAAAAAGTAATTTTCAGCCAAAGAAAGAAACGAATTTTCAACAAAATAAGGCACTTTTTAACCAAAGAGATGAATTTCCAAAGCCTTAAATGGAAAGAAATAATCATTATTAATCAAAGAGTTTAGCTTTCAACCAAGAAATTAAATTTTTATTTTAAAAAAGATGAATTCTGAACGAAAAATGTAGTATGTAGTTGATATTTCAACACAACAACATTTTTTTTTTTATTAAATCAAAAACAGTTGAATTCAACCAAGAAGAAGAATTTTCAAAATGAGTTCCATTTTCAACCAAGAAAGACTTTTCAATCAAGGGAGAAAAAAATTGCAAACAGACTGTTGCATTTTCAAAAAAAAGAAGATGATGTTTTAACCAAGATTAATTTTCTACCAAAAAGAACGAATTTTCAAAAAAATACATTAATTTTAAACTAGATATTTGAAATTTTAGTTAAAAAAGATCTCGAAAAAATTCCCTCGCAATTCCAGGTTTTCCAGGTAGGGTAGACACCCTGTAAAATTCTTTCGTCCTGTTTTTGTGCGGGGTTCTTTAAAACCAACCCATTTTAAATGTCCAGTCGCCACCCTAAATTGTTATGAAATAATTAATTTCTTGTTACCTATTCTTTCTAATAAATCCCAATCATCTTGCAAAAAAGCCCCGTAATGTCCACGTTTGGCTATAGCTTGGGGACAGCCAATATTTATATCGATGGCATCGCAATATGGTTCTGCTAAAAGCGCTGCTTCAAGTAATATTTTTGGATCATTACCACAAAACTAAAATTAAGAAAAATAAAAACAAATTTAATTATTATCACATTATTTTTGAAAGTTTCTCAATTACCAAAAATTTATTTTTTTACGAACTTGAACTATCAATGGACGATCTTCCGTTGTACTGGCAAGAGCATCTTTTCTGTATTTTGAATCTCGACAAAAAACAGAAGAATGCAACATAGGTGTGTAACAAAGTTGAGCTCCATGTCGCCTACTAAGCAGCCTCCAAGCTAACTCACTAGCGTCTACCATTGGTGCAACCACATATTTTGGAGAGCCCAAAACATCTTTCCAGAAGTCTGAGTTTTTCTCCTCGGAAACTGGATCTGTACTACCATTTAATTCAGTCATCTGAAAATTATTTTTTACGTAATAGCTGATAAAAAACTTAGGAACTGAAAGTACTAAATTATTTAATTAAAAAATAGGGATATCTACTCAAAATCCTGAAAAAAAAATCCTGGCAATTCCAGGTTTTTCGCACGTATCTCAAGATTTTCACGGGTATAATTTTACATAGTACGGATCCATTCAAGACAAATTATGTTACAAGATATTCTTAAATTTATTATCACCATCGAATAATTATATAAATGGTATACTACAAACATAATTAATCATTTCTTGAATTTGCTCTCAAAGTCCATGAATTTGAATTAATATCAAAACAAATTTTTATTTTATCTTCATATACTTAAAATTCGGTGCACATTTAACATATTAATATTTTGAATGAAAGATATTTTCCGGATGACTAGCACCGTGTAAAAATAGGGGAAACAGGAGATTTGTTACGAAAATAGGGAAACATATTCTTTTAGGTCAAATTAACGTGGATACTATATTAAATTTAATTTAAAACGTTTCAAATTCCTAAAATTTTATGTGAAAATATTTTATTTAAAACAATATAGATGCATTTTTAACCAGATAGATGAATTTTCAATCAAAAAGATTAATTTTCTATCAAGAAACACGAACTTTCAACAAAATACATGCATTTTCAACCAAATTGATGAATTTTCAACAAAATAGTTCAATTTTCGAACAAAGAGTTGAATTTTTAAATGAAATGATGAATATTCAACTGGAACAGTTGAATCTTAAATGAAAAATATTAATTTTTAACTAAAATGATGAATCTTTAACTTTAATAGTTGAATTTGCCACCAAAAAGATGAATTTTCAATCTACAAGATTATTTTTCTACCAAAAAAGATGAATTTTCAACAAAATACATATCTTTTTAAACAAATAGTTAAATCTTCAACTAAAAAGATAAGTTTTGAAGCAAATAGTTTAATTTCCAACTAAAAAAGAGGAATTTTCGACCAAAGTGATGAATTTTCAACTAAAATTATGAACATTCAATTGAAATATTAGAATGTTAAACCAATAAGATTAATTTTCTACCAAAAAGACGAATTTTTAAACAAATAGTGTAATTTTCAACTAAAAAAAGATCAATTTTCAATCAAATAGTTAAATTTTCAACTAAAGAAGATCAATTTTCAACCAAAGTGATGAATTTTCAACTGAAATGATGAACATTAAATTATAATGTTTGAATTTTAAATTGAAAATATAAATATTTAACTGAAATAGTTGATTTTTCCACAAAATACATGAATTTTCAACTAAAAAAAGGTAAATTTTCAACAAAAGAGATAAATTTTTAACCAATATTAAGGAATAGTTAATTGGAAAATATTAAAAAGATGAATTTTCAACTAAAATGATGAATAATTATTAAAAAGATGTTATTTTTGTTGACTAGAGTAAGTTTATTTTTGTTTGTCGATGGAATGACGGTTTTTGATCTACTAGTCTTTTGTTAATATGTTTATTACAACATATTAACAAAAGACTAGTAGATCAAAAACCGTCATTCCATCGACAAACAAAAATAAAATGTTGAATCTTTAACTGGAATAGTTTCTTTTTAATCAAAAATTTTGAATTTTTAAAACAAAAAGATGAATTTTCAACTAAAATGATAAATATTTAACTCGAATAGTTGAATTTTTAACCAAAAAGTAATTAGATCAAGCAAAAGGATTATTCTTTATCCAAAAAATATGACTTTTCAACTAAAGAGGATAAATTCTCAACCGAAAATTATCAGTTAAAACAATTAATTTTCAACAACAAAAAAAGAATTTTCAATTGAAATTTAATTGAAATGAATGTTCAAACAAAAAAATGAATGTTTAACAAGAGTTTAACTTTCAAACAAATAGTTGAATTTTCAACTAAAAACGTTGGATTCTCAACGAAAAATGTAATAGTTGAAAAAAAAATTCCACCAAACTGTTGGATTTTTTTCCAACAACATTAATTTTCTACCAAAAAGGACAAATTTTTGACAAGACACATGAACTTTCAACCAAACAGTTGAATTTTCAACTAAAAAAGATCAATTTTGAACCAAAAGTGGAATAGTTAAATTTTCAGTTAAAAAAGTTAATTTACAGCAAAAAAAAAGAATTTTCAATAAAATAGTTAAATCTACTAATATAAAGGTACTATTACAAATGAAAAAACATTGCTATTTAATTTCTCAAAAAAATTCCCTGACATTTCCAGGTTTTTCCAGGTATATGGAAATTCCTTGACAATTCCAGGTTTTCCAAGCGAGTAGACAACCTGTATAAAAATGACTAGAATCCTTTTCGTATGTAGCGTCTTTTATTTTCACATAACAGTCAATGAAACACGTGTAAATATAAAATTGATGTAAATATAAATGGCATTAAAATATTGATAGTGAAAGACACATTGCCGTGCTGGACTCAAAGGAAAATATCACTTCTTATTATAAGTCGGACAATATGATTTGTATATTTTCAGTTTCAGATTGTTGGAGTTTTTCAAGTGGCATACATATTAAAATTATATATTTGATAGATGTCACACAGTGGGCCGCAGGTAGTTCGATTTAAAAAAAATTGTCGAGTACAATAATGGGATAAAATCATCAGTATAAAAGCTCGTAGGTATTAAGGCCCCCAGAAATCATCGGTAAATCGGATTTTATACAATAAGACCAATCGAAGAATCAATTTTGTCTAGTTTTTTACAGATATTAATCTAAAGAGTAGAATGACTTCTGGTATTGGGAGTATTTACTACCACTACGAATATTAGTCTAGGTGCCATGGGCCTTCCCGTGGCCGATCGATGTGCCATTAAACACCCAAGTTTTCTAGACGTATTTTGACCTGCTATAATTCTTTTTGTAATTGAGTTACATGTTGTCTGGGTATAAAAAATGATTGAAAATCTCATAACGAATACGTAGCACTTTGAAAATTGAAAAAATGTTAATTAGAAGCCGAGATATGACAGTTTAACTAACAAAATCCCGTGATGTCGGACTACTTATTTGTTTAAATCGCTATAATAATGTGAAGAGTGATCGTCCGCTGTATCGTAATGTACAGCATTGCGATACTCTACGCTGTCGCATAAAAACGCGTTTATGCACCGGAGCCACATAAATATATTTCTCGCAATGGATCATAGATTATATTATGATTCGGAATTTTCTGACTACAGTGAATCATGTTTGTGGGATTTTCCCAAGTTGTAAATGGATTCTGTTGACCGAATTCATGTTAAATGGCGCAGGTAAACTATGCTGAAATCATAGAATTATTTGCCCCTTAAATATGTTGTTTTTCGAAAAAAATAAGATGACACGTGTCTTGCCGATGTGTCCAAATGTTATTTTGACGCAGTTACGTATGTTTCAATTTTAAAAATATTGAACTTGCGGATTTTCAAAAAATGGTCCAATTTGTTCTTAAAAGTGTCACATTTTTTAATATAGTACGTATTTGACTTTTTCTTTCTAATTCTGATACAATTTCTCGTCCTCTTTCGAATTTCGTTTGCAAATTTTAAAAAGTTCAAAGGTGTCAAAATGGCTGCGGTTTTTCTGAAAATATTTAAAGTCATTTTATATAAAATTCCATTTTTTCTTCTCTTGATTATTTTCTAGATAAAAAAAAATGGAAATCATGACAATTTGTAAATTAGGACACAACTAGTAAAAGTGGTCACTTGATATTCTGAAATATTCTCCGACAGATTTCATCCAAACCAATTCATGTATCCCTTTAATTTTTTAATTCAGAATTGAACATTTGTTGAGAAACGTGTGTCTGACAAGCGCCTTGGTGAAAAGAGAGACTATAAAAGTTCTAGAAATGACACTTATTGCTATCTCGCGTTATTTTAGAGATCTTTGTGGAATTATTTTTAAAATCCTTTAAGATTTATTTTTTTCAACAATAGAATTTTATGGTGTCATAAAGAAAGCAAAAAAGAACATAAATGAACAGTTTCAATAACTTTTACATGAAACTTTTTCCTTCGAAGTCGGAATTTTTGAAATACTCGATACTCTCCATTTTTTTCTCACTTCATTATTTTTCCACAAAAACGTTATTAAAACTGTAAAATTAAGTCTTGTGTTGTTTTGGCAAAAAAATGTGAATTTTTATATTTCAAACAAACAAAAATTATCTCTTCTCACCAAGTTGTGAGTCCAGGGTAGAACATCATGAAATATCATCTTTACATCAGGACGAATCTAGACAAAAATTTAAGAAAAAAAACGCTGGCATTTTGAATAAATTAACTTTGAATATCTTTAGAAAAACTGCCGCCATTTTGTCAATTTTGAACGTTTTTTTAAATTTCCTAATGAATTCCGAAAGAGAACGAGAAATTCTATTTTTTGATAATCCGTTTTTTCAATTGAAAAAATTCAAACATGCATAACTTTGTCAAAAAAAGTGTCGGCAAATCGATAAGATACGTGTCTAACATGTGGTCTTATTTCCTTTGAAAATCAACATATCTGAGTCTTATATTTTATAATATATTGAGAACAAGTGAGCGTCCGAGTTTCAGAGTCTCAGACATAATTGAGACACTGAGAACTACAAACAGGTGAAGCCGACCTTTATCGTAAATCGTTTTTTGCAATTTCAAGTACTTTATAGGTTTTTGCAAACGATAAATGTTAGAAATGTGTAAAGAAACAAATTTCATTTTGCCAAAAAACGTGGTTAAAGTTGAGGTGATTGTTGAGGAATGATTATGTCAACTGGGTGAAGCCTATTTTGTTTTTCTCCCTCTTACTAAGAGAAATGATGATGAGGATTAAACTTATTTTTTATGTTTCATGTGATGTTTTTTTTATACGAACAAAGCATTTTCAAAGTTTTTGAAATATTTCGTAGATTTAAAGCATTAAAAAATACGCTTTCAAATAATTGGAAATGACAACTAGACTCGCAACTAGGTAAAGCCCATTTCGTTTTTCCTCCACTCTACTCTAAAGATTTAAAACAAAATATTTGTAAATCTTGAAAGTATAGCTCATAAGAACCACTAGCCTCTATAGTTTTCTCAGAATTCTCTATTTTGAATCCTATCTTATTTTGAACCTCATATTGAAAAATTATATATTTTTTAATTTCGTAATTTTCGCTTGTTGAGGAATAATCAACCAAAAATCTTCATACCCCAGCATGACATATACTCCAAGTTTTGTAAATAGTTGTTGCTTCATTTGAATATTAATGAAGTCATAATAATTACCATAAATTTCCAGGAACTTTGCAATAATTTTTATGATTTTTCTGGTAACTTTATATAAATTTTCGGTAAATTTCAAGATATTTTGTGTATGCTTCAGGTAATTTTTAAGAATTCAATTTCCTAAGTTAGATAGCAAGTCTGTAGCTTCTTCTCTAAGTTTGCATCGTAAGTCAAAGTTTCTTTGATGAAGGTACCGACAAGACACTTTATTTTTTTAGAACTACACCACTGCCAATCATACAATCATTGGCCTAAGCTAATTATTATGTCTTCGTGGCCAGTGATTGTGTTTTTTGACATTATTGTTCATTTCTTTGAATATAAATTATCTAATAATTTTAACGCTTAACTTACTGTGGTCATTTATATCTTTATATGTAAGATGGATTATCCATCTGTGTATTTTAAGATTTCGTTCGACACTTAGAGTGTTTTTCACAAATTGTTAAACTGGAAAAAATTTACTATTGTACCGATTACCCTATTAGGAATATGTAAAAATCATTTCCCCTTTCTATCCAAAAATTTAATTTCAAAATTATAAGAACAACAACTACATAAGGACCATTTGGCTTTCCACTCTAAAACACGGTAAATTGAAAAAATATATATATTTTTTTTTTCACCTCCCTAAAACATTATAAATAATGGGCACATGCTTCTATAATTTTGAGTCAATTTTGTGTCATGTAGTACACAAAATAATTTTATTTTTTATTCTTATCCAGTTTTCAATTTCATATTTTCATAAATACTTAAATTGCAGTTCTAACATTTTTCAAATTTTTGGCATATCAAAAAATTCATATTTAACAGGCTCGAAAAAGTCCCCACTATATCGTCATCATTTTGTACAAACATGAGCAATTTTCAAATTTATGAGATGGAAAACGCGTTAAAGACCCACATTCAAATTACCCTCTTCATAATTTTTTTTATAATTGAGTTTTTAATTATATTATAATTTTTTTAAACTCGACTTTCAAGTGTAGCTTGTGTTCAATTTTCCATATTCATATTTTATATTGATGTACCTAATTGTCTCGATTGAGGATTTTGAAATTGTTTTCAAATTTGTATTCATTAGAATTCTAATAGTTCCATTGGCTAATTTTACAAACATCGCGTCCATTGTAGTTTTATTTTAAAGCCAATTATTACCTCTGTAATCGTGTTTATAGAATAAAAGCAGCCTATGGATAAAATACTTTGAACTGGAAAGTAAAATAATAAAATATTCACGAATTTGTAGGTCGATAATAAAATAAAATTAAACAATGTGTAGAGGAGAATGTTCGAACACAAATTAAAGCATGAATTTATTTATTTGATAAAAATTAAGCCCCACAGTTCAGTACTTTTATTTTTTTGTTAATTAACAAAGAAATGTCGATTATCATATTATCTTTTCCTAAATATAGAATAATTTTTGATTTAATGGCTAATGAATCAGATAGAGAAATTTTTCCATAAAGGCAAAATCATCATTCTAATTTGATCTTCTATAAAGTTGGTTGACATAGGATAGGAAAAGTGATTGATTGGAGATAAAATTCTGTTCTTAATCGGACAAAATGGATTTTTCCTGAATTTTTTCATATACCTCTATATTTATTTATAAATGCGCTTTTAAAATATATAATGCGTATTTTGTTATAGCAACTCGAGAGCAGTGTACTAGTGTGATCGATTTTCTGTGTAAGATATGATCAATGATCATCCATAATAAACGGACACTGATTTTGTGATTAGCTAAATTATAGGCTTGTATGATATAGAAAATCACGATTTTCCTTCCTTTGCGTTGTTTTGTTTTTTCTTCATATTTTTCGCTCATTTCATTTGATTCTTTTATTATTTTACTAAAAGAAGAGTTTTTTTCGGTGGAATGATGGTTTTTGATCAACTAGTCTAAACCAAAATGGTTATAGTCTTAAGCTTTGAAAAAATTCCTCTCTAGCCCCGCTGGGATTCGAACCCAGGTTTACAGATTGCCGGCCTGTTGCTCTTACTTTAGAGCTCTTACTAGAGAACCCAACTGGCAATCTGTAGACGTGGGTTCGAATCCCAGCGGAGCTAGAGAGGAATTTTTTCACAGCTAAAGACTATAACTATTTCGTTTTGGACTAGTAGATTAAAAACCGTCACGCCATCGACAAAAAAAAACTATTTCACTGTACGCTAGTCAACAATCAAACATCCAAACTGAAATTCTACTACAAATCTCGTATTACATATTCTATATTAATTTTTTACCTATATGTTTTCGAAGGATTTATTTTACATAACAAGAACACGCATATGCTTTGTCCCTTCAATAAATTCTTGTAGTTAGCGTCTGACGTAAGGTTAAATTGTACATAGAGTAAGGTTGAAAGGAAGGTTGCAACACTTTTCGTTGAGTCAGCAATAACTATATTGCCTGTTTAGAACTTCTGACAAAGAATGAGACAGATATTTTCATTAAAGCGCAATAAAATTTATATTTCAATATTTAGGCTTTTTAAAAATATGATTCAAAGTATTAAATAATATCAATTAATTTTTCTAATAGGAAAGGGGCTGTGCATAAATTACGAAAAGTCTTTTGGATATGTGTGGAGTGGGGGAGGGGTGTAGGTCCTCTAAATAAGAACATTTTTTTGTTACTTCATTGATAATGGTAAATGGTAACAGTTTTCTTTGTACTTTAACCAGTAATAAAACCAGTAGTATCTTAATAAGATTTTATAAACTTAGGGAACGAACATACATATAAAATAGAGACTCTGTTAATTAAATAAACGTGGAACCTTAATGAAATTAGTTTAAAAAAATGAAGTGTGTTAATAACAATATATGTATTTATTTTTACAAACATACCATTTTATAATTACTATAGAGCCTATAATGTTGCGTAGTCCGATACTTTGTGTAGTCCGAAATCAGAAAGTATTCAGTGGAAAATTAACTTTATTTTCTAAGCAAAATCTCCAGTTTTCAAACCTGATATTTTAAAAGTATTAAAAGTGAACTTTAATGTTTAATTAAACTACTCTATATTCTTAATCTATGAGTTCTCAAAATTCCTATTTATTAATAGCAGGCTTCACAGTCTTTCCCATTTTTCCTTCGTTTTCCACATAAATGCGAACTGAATTAATTTACATTGGTCACAAATTTTATTATTTGGGACAACAATTTAATTTTTTGTTATTATTCTAACAATATTGTTAATAAGTCATCCTTTTTGGTTGAAAATTCAACTGCTTTATTGAAAATTCTTCATTTTGGCTTGAAAATTCAATTTAATTGAAACTCTTGTTATTTTTTGGTTTGAAAATTCATTTCTTTTTGTAGAAATTTCATTTTTTTTAATTCAAAATGCCACTGGCTGGTTAAAAATTAATCTGTTTCTTTCGAACATGAACTTTTTGTTAAACAATTCATTTTTTTAGTTGAAGATTCGTCATTTCAGTTAAAATTCATTTCTTTGGTTGAGAATTTAACTAATATGTTAAAAATTAATGTTTCAACAGTAAATCTTTTTTTTGGAAATTCAACTATTTCATTTTTTCTTTTTTGGCTAAAAATTAATTTTTTTAACTGAAAATTTAACTATTTCGTTAAAAATTCAAATATTTGTTCAAAAACGAACTTTTTTGTTTAAATTTCATATTTTTGAGTTAAAAATTCAACTGTATTGTCAAAGCTTCATCTTTTTGGCGTAAAAATTCAACTATTTGGTAGAAAATTCAACTGTTTCGTTCAAAATTCGTCTGTTCTGGTAAAAAATTAATTATTTTGTTGCAAAATATAACTGTTTTGGTTCAGCAGTTAATTATTTTGTTAAGAAATAATCTCTTTGGTTAACAGCTCAACTACTTTGATCAAAATTAGTTTTTTTTTGTTGGTAAAAAATTAATTTTTCGACTGAAAATTTAACTATTTGTTTACAACAGTAAAATTTTTGGTTTAAAATTAACAAACCTCACTAAAAATTAAACTTTGTTGAAAATTCATAATTTCGGGTTGAAAATTTAACTGTTTTGTAACAAATCCGTCTTTTTTGTTTAAAAATTCAGCAGTTTAGTAGAAAATTCAACTATTTGATAGAACATTGCACTATTTTATTGAAAATTCATGTTTTTTTGTAGAAAATTAATTTTTTGTTGATGAAAATTCAACTGTTTGATTGAAAATGTATGTATTTTGTTGAAAAATCGTCTTTTTTGTTAGGAAATTGATTTTCTTGGTTGAAAATTTAACAATTTGGTTAAATCTTCGTGCACTTTCTGAAAATTCATTTTATTTAATGAAAAAATAATTTTCTTGAAGTAATAATTAGTTTTTTTGGTTGAAAATTCAATTATTCGATTGAAAATTGAACTGTTTCATAGAAAGCTCATCTTTTTGGCTTGGAAACTCAACAGTTTGTCAGAATTTTTTTTTCTTTATTAACTGCAAAATATTTCCTGGGTGAAAATTCAACTCTTGCTGAAAATTTAGCTTTTCCATCTGAAAATTCACCTCTTTTGGTAGAAATTTCATCTTTCTTGTTTGAAAATGGTACCGTTTGGTTAAAAATAAATCTGTTTTGGTTGAGGATTCAACTACTTTCTTTAAAATTCGTCGTTTTTGGTTTAATTCAACTGTTTTTAATTTAAAATGAAAATCATTTTTTGGTTAACGCGAACTGTTACATTTTTTGGAGAATATGTCTTTTTTTTAAGTTGCACCATTTTATTAATTCATAACAAACAGTAAGATTTTGACATAACCCCTCTTCCAAATATTTTTACGTTATTTTCGGATGACCATCAATAAATTCACGAAAAACATTTAGTCGGCAAAAATTACCTAAGGTAATTGGGGCGGGGGGTCAAACTTACGGATTCTAACGAAGGAGGATACGCGGTTCAAATTTTCATGAAAAAAAAATTTACGTAATTTATTGATGGCCCACCAAATAATGATTTTTGATTTAAAAAAACAGATGAACTGGTTTGGCATGAAAAATATTTCTTCGTAAGAGTGAATCACATAACTTCTTGATTTAGCTTCTGTTAGAAGCTTGGGCCATTCCACTTTCTGTATTTATAGCTCCTATTTTTTTGACTAGTACTCAAGAGCTTCGATAAACCTAAATTTTTTCCGCGTCTGGTTTACTTTCACGTGGCAAAATCTACAACCACATATATGTTATTTTGAGTCATATTTCCAATTTTGAAAAGCTGATATTGTATGAGGTGAATAATCGTTTGATATAATATTTACAAATCAGTATACGTGATAATATACAGGCCTCGGACTCATTTGAGAAGTCCGAAATAGTGTCAATAGTAGCATAAATTTTGAAAGATAGTAGATAAATAGTGTCATGCAATTTTTTACTATTAAATCGAAGGGTTATGTAATTTTTCAATCTGATATACAATATGACATCTCCCATAAAATCACATGCAAATCTTTTGAATAATACCCTCAAAGCTATATAATCAATGAATTCTGGAACTGGTTTGGGTTGGTAACAATTTAGATCTAATGCTGTGATTGAATAAATTCAATTCAAATCGTAGTAGGCGCCACTTCATTTGGAGTGGTGAAATTCTGAATTGAAGATTTGCTTCTTGGAATTAAATCTTATTTTATTAGAGATTCGGGTACCATGTATGGTATATGACTCGGGTCTGATGCAAGATGAAGAGAATTTGAACTTGAGGTTTGGGCTTGGCAAGCTAAGTTTGGCAATCTGGTTCCTGTTATGTCGATAGCTTGTGTATCAATGTTTTACTATATATCACGTCCCAGTTTCTCCATGAAAATAAACAATAACAATTTTGACCATATCTGGATAATGGTTAAACAAAATTTTACCTAATAAGAAGTCGTCCAATTTCGAAAAATGTTTGCTCTATTATTTACAGCATAATATTGTATATCCTAAAAAATGACACGTCCGATAGTTTTTGATATAATACTAGCAGGAATACCATTTTTTTCAAAGCTTTGGTTTAATAATAAACAATAAGTATAATTTTTTATGTTAAATATTACATAGTGTCGATTACTGATATGATATTTGGAGAAACGAGAAAAAATCTATCTTAGGCCGGATTTGAAACGGGAACGTCTCTTCCCATAACGCCACCGAGGCCTAATTAATACCTATGTCTGAAGAATTTTCGCACCAAATGTTAATATAAATTCAAGGAAATGATGTTATTTTGTTGACCAGGGTAATAATTAATTTTTGTTGTTAAATTTAACAAATTAATACTCAAAAATTAATTAATACTCTGGTCAAAAAAATATTATCATTTGCTTAAATGTATATTCATATTCGGAGAAAATTCTTCAGACAGAAGTATTCGTTAGAAAAAAAGTTTCATAAGATGAAGAGTTGCAGTCCCGCACCACTATGCAATATAGGAGAAACAAGAAAGGATCTGCTGAGTAATTGGTAATTGTTGGCGTAATAATTGGTTAACGCTCCATTCATGGATAGCGGCGTTTCCGGTTCAAATCCGGGTTGAGGCAGATGTTTTCTCGTTTTTCCAGATATTAGACCAGTAATCGACACTTATTTTAATATCAAAAATTAATGAATACCCTGGCCAACAAAATAAAATCAGTTAATTAATAATAAGTAAAATTATATCCACTCACTTATCACGTGCTTTTGTCTCTTAATTTATTTTCTGCTACCCGCAGTTTCACAGTTTATTAGTGTGCGTAAACTTGGCATCTTATAAAATTGTGTTTTCACTTGAAGTTGTTGCGAGTGGATTGAAATTCTTTAGTTTGAATTGGAATATTAAATGAAGGGTTGCAGTACAGAAATAAATAACCAAAATTTTTTCCGAAAATGGGCTTTTTGCAAAGAAAGTTCTTAAAAAATCAAATAGATGTTGTGTTGAAAGGATTTGTTCGAAATCTCATTTTAATTGTTGTAATAAGAAGATTGGTAATTCAAACCCAGATAACTGACTCTCTGTACTTGTCTCCCTTTTTTTTTTTTTTTTTTTTTGTAAATTGCCTAACTTATTACCTTTTCTTTAAACCTTTTTCTGGCCGTATTTCTCTTCCTAAAAGCGGTAACGATTTCAATTACATAAGTATTTAAAAAATTGAAAAAATGATGTGGATACCCGTGTATCCTGGGTGTGCAACAACGTGTATAGAGTTGTGTGTGCACGCAAGGGTTAAGGGGATTTATTAGAATGGGTTTGCGATATTTAATTTTGAGGCTGAACGCTTGAATTCTTTTGTATACTTGTTCGCATACGTCATCTACGTAGTATTCTCTTCGGACTTCTAGTGTCGGTTTATCGAAAATTTGTTCCTATTTTATTTAATAATCAAAAACGTGAGTACAATAGCAGTGACGCTCAGTATTAGCTGTCTCTGCGTTTTCGCCGCATGACCTCGCTGCGAGTCGAATTGTCTTGAACGACTGACCCTTTCATTGTTATGAGATCAAGGCCGGTTAAAAAAACTGAAATTAGGAAAGCAGGGCTTAATTTAATTTTAATTAACAGAATTAATTAATTTATATAATTAGAAGAAAGTAAAAACAAGATTCATGAAAATCGGTTAATATTTGCAGTAATAATGGAAATGTTTAAGTGCATACAAAAGTATAGCTGTGATAAAATGTTGATACCTACTCCCTAAATCTGAATTAGTAGTTTTCTCGTAAGCAAATTTTGCGAAATCGTTGACCGATTCCTTTACTACGCATTTAAGCTAATCTTCAGTTAAAAACTACTGATTCACTCAGGAGGACTTAAATTCGAATACTGAGCATTACTAAATAAATTAGCAGTTTTCTGGTAAAATTTGTGAGAAATTCTTACTGAAGCAATTACCAAACGACTTCGCAATACTTCAGTAGTACAGACTATGCCTATTCAAATGTAGATCATATTTTTATCCGTCGGTCTATAAAAATTATCATTATTACCTAGCACGCTTGAAATTAAAAATTGAAATCGAAAATAATGAAAATGTAAATCAGATTAAAATGTATTTAAATCAAAGAAAAATCAAATCAATGAAAGTAACGTATATTTCAACAAAGTAATTTTTGTTCTTTAAAGAGGAGACTGTATCACGAATCATAGATTTTTATATCTTCAAATTAGCTATATATCACTTCGCGAATTTATAACTTCGAATCCAAGTTTTGAAAAAATATGAAAATTTAAATTGAAAATCAAGTTTTGCTATTAATACCACTTATTTTTATTTTAATTAGGCCTTTTCACCTTGATATCATTTCAACATAAACTGTTAAATTAATTATAAATTATAATTACCAAACCTCTATCCACATTATTCCCATTTATTAGCGCTTCATTCAGAATTTTAACATTTTGATATCAGCTATATAATTTGTATAACAATTCCAAAATGTGATTCATTAATAATAATAGTAAAAGAAATTATGCCGAAAATTCCTATAGGAATGATTTTTCCAATATCTTTGATTTGTTTCTAACAATATTTGTTGTCAGATCCAAGATAAATATCATTGGTTCATGTATACATGTTCTCCGTTATTTAAGCATTAATTAATTCAGGCATTTTGAAGTATAAATTGAATGTCATATTTACGATTTTATTCAATGAAAAACTTGTTCTTCCTTATGATTGATTAAAATTATTTATAGAAATTAAAATTAAGAAAAAGCTATGAAATTGGAATGTATTTGTTTATTGGGACAGTATTTAAGGAATGAATTTTCTCGGTGTATGAATTTAAATGAGTGCAATAAAGCGGATTAGAGACTTCACCGTTTATATCTGAATAGAATATTTACTAATCATATTTGAACCCCATTTCTTCTTTGATTTAAATACATTTTAATCTTATTTACATTTTCATTATTTTCGACTTTCATTTTCAAGTGCGCTAGGTGATAATGATAATTTTTATCAGTCGACGGATAAACATATGCTCTACATCTGAATAGACATAGTTTAGTACTACTGAAATATTTTGAAGTCGTTTAGTAATTGCTTTAGTGAGCATATCTCACAATCTTTATTAGAAAACTGCTAATTTATGTAATATGGCTCAGTATTCGAATTACTAAGATTTCCTGAGTGAATCGGTAATTTTTAAGTGAAGATTAGTACAAAAGCTTAGTAAAGGAATTTGTCTCGATTTCGCAGAATTTTCTTACTAGAAAGCTACTAATTCAGATTTAAGGAATAATAGTCAACTTTTTAGCACAGCTATACTTTTGTATGAACTCAAACATTTCCATTATTATTGCAAATAATAACCGATTTTCATGAATTTTTTTTCACATTCTTCTATTTACATAAATAAATGAGATGAGAATGTAATTAATTCAGCTAATTAAATGGAATTAAAAAAATGCTTTCATAATTTCAGTTTTTGTAAGCGGCCTTAATCGCATAACAATAAAAGGGTCATTCGTTTCAGAAAATTTGTCTCGCAGCGGGGTATCTGCCTCGAGCGCTTCGCCAAGACTCCACACAACGCGGCGAAAACGCAGACAGCTAACACCGAGCGTCGCTGCTTTTGTACTTACGTTTTCGATTATTTAAAAAAATAAGAGCAATTCGTCGAAAAACTAGCTCTGAACGTTAAAAGAGAATAATATTTAAATGACGTATGCAAAAAATTAGACAAAAATATTCAAGCGTTCGCCCTCAAAATTAAATACCGCAAACCCATTCTAATAAATCCCCTCAGGGCTTAGCCGAAACCTCGGTTAACACTTACAGAAACTTCGCCAGCCTGATAATACGAAATTTTTTTGGCATGAACTCCCAAATTACCATTAATATTTCTTTTATATTTATTAACATTAATTGTAATTTATGAATACATATTACTAATATTGGATAGTACTTTAAAATTGAAGCTTACATTATAATGTTATAATCAAACAATCAAAATAATAAACGTGTAAGCAAGATAATAATAAATAAATAATACTGTATGTTACTTCTTATCTTCGAGATAAGCGTGTGTCTCATTTTGAGATAACACTTTTTTATTTGCTCAATGGTTTGTCTAGAATAAAAAATCGATTTGCATTGTAGTAATGGATGGAGGTAATTTAAACCAGTCTTTATGAAAATGTAAATTTGAAGTCCCTCCAGATTTAAGGTAATTTAGATAGAGTTGTGTTTTCCATTATAATGGAATGTGGAGGCTACGCCTTTGCTTCTGGGGTCGTTGACTATAAGTTCATGTGCTTTGTGCGTCTCATCTTATACAGTCACAATAACTCTTGAAGCCAGTCTGGATTTGTGTAGATGATGCAGTTGAAAACTGCGTTAATAAAGTTAAATTTGTAACAAGCATAATGTGAAAAGAAGGTAAATTTTAATTATTGTTATTGACACAAAAGTAGTGGTGCGTTCGATTGAGTCGATCGGAGAAATCATCAAAATTTTTTTAATTCTCAGTTTAATACCTGAGACCATAAGATCGTCCCGTAATAGTCGAGCGAGAATTTCGAAAATTCGAGCGAAAGTATCGAGATTCTCGACTCTTCTTAATGAGTTGCAGTGACCAGACGTCCCGACTTGGCGGGACATGGCCCGCTTTTTGGACGTGTCTCGCCAAGTCCCGATTTTTCTTAAAATGCCCCGCTTTTTGACTTAATTCGGCAGTTTTGCATTTTTTTTCAAAAGCTTTTTTTTCTTGCTGTACATTTATCCGTGATCAATAATTTTGTTCATTTTTCCCCACGTTTTTTCGAAGAGTTAATCACGAAAAAGCTCGACAAGATAGGCCAATGAAAGAATCGTCTTATTATTTAAAAAAAAAAAATTTCTCCCGTAGAGTTAGGTTTCCTAATTTTATTGAGAGGGTGGGGTGATTTCAGAATGATCCGAATTTTCACTTCTGAGGTCTGGGCACCCTATTGTAGTCACGAGGTGTCACATAGGGGCATTGTGTCTAAAACGGTCACTCCACTAAAACGGGCAAACTTTAATAATGAACTGGTTAAAAGTATTAAACGCCTGTTTTTTGTATGAAAATATTGTGAAGTAAAATACACACCGATGACAAATGATTTTAAAAAATAAATATGTAAATTGAAATAATAAAATGTAATTATAGATTTCACTTACTTTATGATAAAATGTTACTTCTCAATTGAATTACATTAATTAATGCTTTACCGTGTGTTAATGTTGCCATTTTTATTGTTATATTATAGTTCGTTCTCTAAACTTCCATTTAAACTTTGTAACAATTTATAATTGTTACTCATTTTATTGAAAATGAAATAAATATAATAAAATAGCGACTCGGATAAAACGATAATTACCCTGTGTTTATAAATTGATCAGCAGAAATGAATTTTGCCGCAGCTGTCTTCTCCCGGTAGGAATATTATCCCAAATGCTACGTCATATTTATATATTTATTGTTATAAGAAATAATTATTTATTATATTTTCTTCAAAAAATATTTCTTAAAAACTGCTTCTTATTGTGAATAATTGAAGAAAAAATACATATAAGTACCATTAAATTCCCCAAGTTATGAAATTTAAAAACAAGAACCATCATTTTCAATTTTGAATATCTCCGAAGTTTTTTGACTTAAAAAAAAATTATTTTAGGGTTTTTATTTCAACATCTAAGAGAACCGATACTAGATTTTTCATTAAAATTACTAACAATAAGAGAAATACTTCAGGTGATTTGATATGGAATTGCTCTTATCAGACTCGTTTTCAATAAATTATTTAATTCCAGAAAATATGAAACTGGTGAATGCTGAGGTGTCCATCTTAGACACAATTCCCCTACATTGTTGTCGAAAGACTGTAGAAGATTTTGAAGCCAAATTTTCTAATTTTGCAAAATAAAAAAAGTTTTTAAAAATTTGAGTAAGTTTAAGAGACACTTAGAAGTTTTGAAAAGATTCAAAAATAATTTAAAACGTGTAAAAAGTTCATTTCTTTTTTTTTGAAAAATGTAGATTTTTCAAGATTTTGAAAGACAAACGGTTTTTAAGAATTTCGGAAGGTTTGAAGAGAATACAACAATTTTCTAAAGATTCCTGGGACAATTTCAAATGATTTTTTTTTTATATCAATTTTGAAAGAAAATTGAAAAAAAATCTAAAACTAAAATGATTTCCTAAAATTTTGAAGGAGATTGGAAGATTTTAAAGCAAAAAAATTCAATTTTACAAGAGTGCAAAATTTAAAAAAAGTCGAGTAAAGTTTAAAACATATTTAAAAGTTTTGAAAAGATTTCAACATTTTTTAAAGAAAAAGTGTAGATTTTTCTAGGTTGTTAACAAAGTGTTTAGAAGCTTTTTAGGAATTTGGAAAGTTTTCATGACAAAATTTTAAAAGATTTAATCAGATTTCCAGAATAATCAAAAAAGAATCTGGAAGATTTTAGGGCATTTCATTTTAATTTTGCAGAATTAAAAAAAAATTCAAGAATGATTCATATCAGTTTGAAAGATATTCAGTAATGTTTAAAGCTTTAAAGTCATTAATAATATGTTAAAACCTAAAAAGATATCCGAAAATGTATAAAACATTTTTAAATGCCTTTCAAACTTCTAAAAGTTATAAATATCTGATAAACGGAATCGATTACATAGAACACATAAAATAGAGTTATCTTCATCCATATCGTAAACTAAATTACCATCATGAAAATATCTTTTAAAGATCCAACAATATTTATTTCAGACAAATTGTCTGCCTTATCTTTCGATGATAATTCATATTTCAATTGTCTATATTTAAAATTAGCTGATTATTATTATGTCCATATGAACTTTAATTTTTTGTTGTATTTCGTGAAAATACAACTTTTTAGTGTACAAAATGTGTTGGTGAAACAATTATTTTTCGAAAAAATTGACCAAAAATGAAAATTACGATGATTTTTACTGATTTTTGTCAAAAAACGAACTGTACCTTGAAAAGTATGCACTTCAGAGAAAAATATTATTCATAAAAAATTGTAGATCTCTACAAATCACAGAATTGTTCTTAGAACTATTTTTTCACGTAGTCAGTAGTTTAAGAATTCTACTAGTTTTCACGATGAAAATGAAAAGTACCTTGCAGTTCTTCTAACTTATGAAGAAAGGTGTAAATTTTTCATGATGCAATTTTATAACGGGTTTAAAGATCTTTAAAACCCACAACTATGTTGTGTTTAACATTTTTCTCTACAATCGATAGTTTTCGAAAAAAATCAATTTTGATTTTATAAAATTTTTGACTATCGGTTTTTTTGTTGTATTTTTTCGTGAAGGTTGTTTAGAAAAAAATTCCAGATAGTAATAAACAAAATTTGTTTATCCTATCTAACTCGATAGAACGCGTATGCTTTAATATATTTAATTTTAAAAAAATAAAGGCAGCTTGCCCAACAATTTTTCTCAAGTTATTGATGAATTAATAATTGTGGTGCTTCTCGGGGTCCAGATCATGTTACATGCGGCATCTCTCATTCGGCAAAATTTGAAGTCCACAAAAAATTATCAAAAATTAGTGGTGTGACTTAAATTATTTCTGTGACCAATCGCAGGAGTTTCACCTCACCCCCTATACGAGACATTGAATAATAATAATAATAATAATTTTTTTCTAATATAATTATTTATATCCGATGTGTTAATAAATTGAATTTTGAAAGAATAAACGGAATTTCCTCGACAGTTTTTTGCAAGTAATCAACAAATTAATAACATTCGGAGCTTTTCTATAATATTAAAGAAACATCAATTGTCAGAGAAGCATCAAAGTTATTAATTCATTAATTACGTGCAAAAAGCTTTTGGCCTTTGAAAATTTAATTTATTAACGTACATGCGTCTTCTATCGATTTAGGTAAAATAAAACAATTTTGTTCATTATTATCTGGAATTTTTTACTAAACATTCTTCACGAAAAATAGTAAAAATACACAAAAAATCGAAAGTCAACAATTTTATAAAATCAAAATTGATTTTTGTCGAAAACTATTGATTGTAGAGAAAAATGAAAAATGTATGTTCTAGAAGTGCATCATGAAAAATCAACACTTTTCTTCATAAATTGGAAAAACTACGAGAACTTCTTATTTTTATCGTAAAAACTAGGGTCACTCTTCAACTGTTGAATACATGAAAAAATGTTTCTCAGTAATATGTCATTTACTTTTTATATTTTGTTACACACTATTTTTTCTGCAATGCATGCTGTTCAAGGTAGTTCGTTTTTTGTCAAAAATCAGGAAAAATCGGCGTGATTTTCATTTTTGGTCGATTTTTTCGAAAAATAATAATTTTATCAACAAATGTTATACACTTAAAATTTGTATTTTTATAAAATACATAATTTTTCCGTGAAATATTTTTATATAGAAGCACTATTTTTCTAAATAAATCATGAAAACCATGGAAGTAGAGGTCGTTTCAAAATTTCACTCTACATATCTCAGAAATTAAAATGCACAGGAATCTAAAGGCTTTTTTTATAAGGTTGAATTTTTGAATTTGCATAGAATATTCACATATAAAGTTTGCACTACAGCAATCAGGTTGATGTGCAAATATTAAATTTGATGAAAAGTAGCTTTTTTAACCTTCTAAATATTTATTCCAGAGCAAAACAATATTTTCCTTAAAACTACTATCCGAAGTGATTAAATTCAGTCTTTAAACATTAATTAATTATTGCCTTTTTATGAAAGTTTGAAAAAAATAAAATTTCAGAAAAAATATTTCACGTAAAGTTCGGATTCGAAAAATGTAATACTTCGTTTTGGGATTTTTGGGCATTTACTATATTAATGGAGAATTGAAGGGTTGCAGTACAGATCTAGATAATTAATATCTTTTCGAAAATGTGATTATTAGATCGAAAATTCTTAAAAAAATAAAATACACATTGTGATGAAAAGATTTTTCGAATTCTCATTTTCTAATATAGTAATAAAAAAAATTATTTAACTATCAGTTAAAATTTCCGCATAGTATTTTAGCGTAGTAATAATTATTTTTTCCCCTTCAGCATCGCCATTTTCTGAAATTATTATTATCGTTTATTGAAAACATAAATTTCTTCCTTTTATAGTCCTTCCATGTCTCAGTGAGATATTGTCACATTAAATTTTTATTTTCTCGGAATAGAATGCTTTGTTTGTATCATACATTTTTTATTCTTATTTAGTTTCCCATATATCAGGAGAAAGTTTTTATTTTTTTGAAAATTTAAACATTCAATTTTCAATCGCTTCCGAAAACTGCTTTTTATAACCTATGAAATTTCAATCTCAAATTTTAGAACGATTTACTTGGAATTGATTCACTTTTTTGGATCATAACTTTTTTACCCTCGTTCAGAAACTCAATGTCTCGGGAGTAGGTTTTTATTTTTTATTTAAACTGAAAATGACATTTTTATCGCAATCCGCAGACTAGCCTGTTCCATTTTGTGGTCAGTGTGACTTTGAGATTGTCAGCTGACACATCTATCTCCTCGAAAATGGTTGACTGTTTCTAATCAAAGTCTTTTGGACTCAAATCAGCAACACATCATCTCGGAAGTGGACTTCTGCCTTATCTTCAAGTGGTGATTTCGATCTTACAGAATGTTTTTTCCCTCCCCTGAAAAATGCCGATTTTGTTGGTTATCTACTTATGTACTGCCACATTTCAATTCGACCAAGTAACTTTTTGTATACATGTTTACGATTTTTATTTTCAGGTATTATGTGAATTTTAATTGGTATAAGCTTTTATGATTCATACCTGTAGTTTTTCAATAAATAATCCCTGATGAGAAAGTCTAAATTGGCTTCGAAACATGTTGGTTCTCAGTAGTATAAAAAAGGCGGAGAAAGAAAGTTGATTTTCGTTAACTCTTTTCTTTCTTTTGACCACTTTTTGAAAATTTAGAACCATTATTATTTTTAGGCTCTGTAAGTGTTCAACTTTATTTCTAAATAAGTTTTCCCCATGAAACTCACACACTAAGCTGTTGCAATAAATATTTAAAATAGTGAAGTTAATTAAAAGTTTAAATATTATATTACTCCATGACCTTTTTTGCATTGTTATAAGTGAAACAATGCCAACTTCGTAGTGGAAATTTTATATGGGTAACCTAACTTTAATTTGAGAGTTAACAATTTTCAAAATATATGTAACCTTAAAAGTAAGCATCAGAATATTACTCGAGAGTCAATAATTTGGGAATAACTCATTTAATTCAAGGTATGCAATACAATAGGATAATGTAAACTATCATTCTGTTGAACTTTTTACTTACAATTTTCATTATAAATAGTTTAATTAAAAATATTTTAGCGTACTATAATTCTGAAAAGAACTGAATGTTTTGAATCTCATATTACGCCATGTCCAAAACCAATTTTCCACATCAGCTAAAACACATTTTTAATAATATTAAAGTTTGTGTTAATATATTCTTGATCACGCATTATTTTTGACCGATAAACTTATTTTGTAATTTAACGACATTTTAATAGAGTATAATATGGTTAAAGTTTGAACCTCAACAGTGCGTAGTATGACTTTAGGCCGACGATATATTATTTCGTCTCTAATGAGCCGGAAAGGTGGTAGTTTGGAAATCTAATTTTGATTAATAATTTTTTGTTATGCTCCCATTTCGTTTCATAAAATAGTTAAAGAGAAAGTAGATTTTATTTCTATGTTAAATAAAAGTTTGAATCGATGTTTTAAATTACTGCCGAATTTGCCTGCAAACTTTGAATTCTCAAAATATGTTCTTTAATAATTTCCTCTGAGTCTATGTAATTCCTAGATAAATTGCAATTTAATATTCATTCTCTCGGAAGTGATAAAAGGGCTATAACCCCGTCGCAAATAACAAAAAATGTTTATCACAAATTCAATGTTGCTTAGTCACAAGTGCAAGTAAAGTGCTGGAGAATCGAGTACAGAGTAAGTATTGTTGGGTAGGGTGAGCCGCAAAAATGCAAAATGATTAGATTTCCTGGTAATAACACTGAAAAGTTTCTTTGTGACAATACGAAACCATTAAAAAAAAAAATTAAAACAATATTTCACCAGTGGGTGCATTTACAATACAATTTTTTTATTATTATTTTAATTATATTATAATATTTAAAATACGATAAATGGATTTTCACGGATCTTGTATAAAAATGGCTCATGTTTCAGGATCCGTTAGAAATAAATTTTGTTGAACCTCAAAATATTTACGTGTTTCCTTTGTTTATTAAAAAGAGCATCAAAGATTAGAAAAACGAAAAACATTTCTTCTGGAAGCTTTAAGTACAAATTAACAAAATTACATTTTTCGTCTTTTTTTGAAATATTATAATTGAAAAACATTTTTTTCTTACTTTTTTCCGTTTGATTGTAATGCGAAAAAGACACTTTCGATTGCAATTATCAATGAATCTAATCATTTTGAGTTTTTCCGCCCGCCCTAGTGGTATCCTAGGGGAGATTTACTTTATTCGGTGAACAGGAAAGTCACGGGGTAGTTTGGGGACAGGTGTGTTCGTTCCTTCTACCTGGGGACCAGAAACTCATTGTGAAACCTGAACGAAATTTATTCTAGCCACGCAAGCGGCCTCACGCACTTCACTTTTTGCCATTCCTTTTCCCTCCAGTGGTCTAGCCGGACGCGAAAACCCAACCGGAATGTTATTTTCGTATCAAAATAACAGTGATATAGTTTGAAATTGTATGGTGTGCGAAAATCAAGTTCATGACCTAATTCTCATGTTTGGTGTATTCTTGTGAATATTGTGGTATTTTTACGAAAGTGCAGTTGTTACATTTCATAGGGCGTAGTATAAACTAGTCACGCGAAGAATACTCACCTCTGTCATTAATGGTAGTAAATTTATGAACAAATTGTACTGTCAAAGAAACAAGGGTGCTTTTTTGTAAAAAAAATATTGTGGCAAATTGATGAGGGCATTTTTAGATAAGATTTTATGTGCCTGATTAAAATGAAAATTAATCTTTGAATAAGTGATTTCTATTGCTGTTTGGAATTTTCAGAGTTGTGATTCATCAGTGTGTTGGGGATATCTTTGGAACAGAAACAAACATTAAAAATGAGAGATAGTTAATTGAATAAATAATTGTTAATTAAAAGGAGTAAGCAAATCTAAAATTCCTTCGACAGAATAATCTCATAATTGAACTTATGAGGTGATAGGTGATTACAGTATTATTACAATTATTGTATCATACAGATTATGTGGTTTGATGTGTCCGGTATGAAATTATAGCGGATAAACAGTAATAAAAACTCATTTATATTGTGATATCAAGGCATCAATTTGTCAAATCGATGGCTACGTCTGGTAAGTAAAATCCCCTATTTCAAGATCAAAAAATATACTTTCTGGTAGCAATTATAAAATTAATTTAAATTTTCTAATCTAAAAAAATACTTTCTCTTCAATAATAATAATGATATTATTAATAATTTTGACTTTTGTCATGAATTGTATAATTTTCATTACTGATTATTCTGGGAGTTTAAATATTTCATATAAAAAGAGTAATATAATTGACGATCTAATATTAGAGAAAGGGTTTTATCATCTTTCCTGCACTGAAAAAAATGGTTTAGCTGTCCTAGTTAGACGTTTAGCTGAATTTCGTCTTCTAAGAAAATATAGCTGTGTTACCTAAATTTCTAGCTGCGTTACCTAAATATCTAGCTGATTTACCTAATTTTTGCTAAAACAGGTAACCATTTTTTTCGGTGTAGCGTTATTTTATCAACATCTTTAAACAGCATTTTTCAATGTTGGCACTGAGAATGACAATTAGATACCAAATGTAATATTTTTATAAAGAAAAGTCAGGAAGTTAGTCCATTAGCTGTATGAAAGACTTTTGTGATACCCGATCAAGGGTGCGATTTTGAACTCTCTATCCATCAATACATAATTGTTTCTGGTATTACTGCTGGGCATGACAGAATATTCAATTCTCGTTAATGATAATGTATAATTAGTATACTTGCAATTAAAATTAGTTACATTGAGTAAATGATATTTGAAACTATAATTATTTTATAAAATGAGATGTTCAATCTTCATATCATTTAACCTCAATTGTGATGCCAGAAAAGTGCAAAAATGTTGCACATACCTTAGTCCTAAACATAATATCATTTTCCGAGTATCTTCTCAACACAAATAAATGTTCTAGTCTTTTTAATAACTAAAAATTTACACTCTTTTGTTGGTTAATTATTTACAAAATCTTCATAACTTGAAACGATTGCGAGACAGTCGCTGAGCTGCCGATATTGACAGCGACATTTTTCGCAATTTTTCGATTATCTACTGTTGAGAAATGTAACGTCAAACTAAAAGACCTAAAATATTTATGAATAATGAGAAAAGAACGCTTTATATCAATCAATATTTTTCATTAAACTTCAAAATTTAATTCAAATGTATAAACATAATACAGAAATGCTTCATTTAGGTAAAAAGTATGAATAATGGAGAGGAAAATTTTTTTTAGGTTGAAAATTAATTTGTTGCTCTCAAACAATAATTAATTATAGTATTCCAATGAAACTTAGTCATAAAACACAGTATCATTGCTGAAATGTCATACTAAAAAATATATAATTTTTTACCAGTTTTCACTGTAAATCGTTATCTACTGTAGGGTGTTTTCCCCTACTTTAAGTCAAGACCTAGCGATAAATGTTAGAAAGATATAAAAAGAAAATTTTCATTTTGTAAAAAAACGTCGTTGATAAATTGATTCTAGGGAAATGACTAATTGAGTATGACGCACAATTGGGTAAAATCCAGCACACAGCTAATTTTGTACTGTTCAAGGTTTTATAATTGGAAGTGTGTGAGAGATGATTCCCTTTCTATTCGCTTTCAAAGCAATGTAGTATTCATAAATTTATCAAATTCTCAATACAAATAATTTATCCCTTACACAACAAAAAATATTAATAAATTCATTATAGGAAAATTAGTATAGGAATAAATAATATAAAAATATTTAAATCAGTGTGCCGTGTCAGGGAAAACCGGAAAATCAGGGAAAAGTTTGGAGATTTTATTGGCTAGGGAAAGTCAGAGAAAAGGTAGGGATTTGGACAAAATCTGGCAAAAGACAGAAAAATTTGAAATTGTTTTATTCCTTTTATAAAAGATTCTATGTTGAAAATCTTACAAGATTAAGATTCTGACCTTTGAATATTAATGGTAAGGCAAAAATAAGGCAATTTTAAAAATAAAGTTTTGCGGTCACCCTGATATATATATATGGTTAAACAACCACCGCAGGGTCCCACTGGGAGCAACTGCCATCTAAAAATGACACATTATCACATATCTTGTCAATAATTTACTTGTCCTGTATTTCTATTTCTTTTTTTTGCTGTTGCTTTCTTTTGATGATTGTATTTTCAGTTCAAAATTTTATTATTTGGTTGAAAATTTAACAATTTTGTTCAAGTTTCTATTCATTTATCCTTTTTGATTAAAAATTCAACTGTTTTGTTAAGAATTCATATGTTTTAGTAGAAATTTCATATTTTTTTAGTAAAAATGCAACTGTTTGGTTACAAATTATTCTTTGTTGGTTGAGGATTCAACTATTTGGTTGCGGGTCGTACCACTTTGTTATACAATCATTTTTCTTTAAGATTCATCATTTTAGTTGAAAATTGTTTTTTTTTTGCTTGAAAATTAATTTTTTAGATTGAAAATTCAACTATGCCAGTTCGGAATCCATCATTTTAGTGGCAAATTCATCTCTTTGATTCAAAGAGTGTTTTGTTTGAAAATTGAACTTTTTGAATTGAAAATTCAAGTACTTGGATAGAAGATGAACTTCTTTGTTAAAAATTTATTTTCTTGGTTGCAGGTTCATCTGTTTTATTCGAAATTTAACTATTATGTTGAAACTTGATTTTTCTTTTTTGATTTTAAATTATTTTTTTCACTTAAAATGTTACTTTTCCATTTTTGGTTTGAAATTTGATATTTTTAGTTGAAAATTCGTATTTTTTGGTAGAAACCTAATCTTATTGGTTTGAAATTCCCTCTTTTTTTGTTAAAAATGCTACGGTTTGGTTGAAAATGAACTCTTTAGTTGAAAATTCACCTGTTTTAAAGGAAATTCGTCTTTTGGTCAAAAAGTTCAACAATTTTGAAGAATATATATTTTTTTAAACTGGAAAATCACCTATTTGGTTAAAAAATCATTTTTTGGTTGGAAAATTGATAATTTTAGTTAATCAACTATTTGGGTAAAAATCATTTTTTGGTTACAAAAATTTATCACTTTAGTTGAAAATTCATATATTGGGTTGAAAATTGGACTGTTTTGTTGAAAAATAATTTTTGTTACTGAAAATTTAACTTTTCCATTCTTTGTTGAAAATTCATCTGTTATGGTAGACAAATATGTTCTTATTTGCAATAAATAAACAAATTTTAATTTTAATCTGGATTTTTTTATTCCGTTTATAAAAGACTTTAAGTTAAAAAAGGTACAAGATTAAAACACTATTTTTTGAATATTAATGGTCAGGAAAAATTTAAATTTGGTCAGGGAAAAATCGGGAAAAGTCAGGAAATTTTGAAAATGAATTTTTTTCGCCACTCTATGAAAGAATTAATGACTTTATTAATTAAAAAAGTAGAGAAGATTGCAGGGGTCACTTGATGCTTCGATAATTTTCACGGAATTTTCTTTTTTGATTCCTATCACACAAAATTTTTTCTGGTTCTGTAAAAATTTATTTTTGCTATATTTTTAATTGTCATTCTCAGTACCTCAATTGAGGCTCTAATATATCAGTTTTCCCGTAGCATCACCAATTATATTATATTATATTACCGTAATTTTGATTAGCGTGCCAGTCTCAACAAAGGAATATGCTCGTGAAGGAAATGTCTGTTTAGATTACAAACTCGATAACAAGCTATCCGAACGATTAAGTTTCAAACTTCCTGATTGTTGCTGATGTACTTGAAGTAATGAAAAGGGTGTTAAACAAATGTTTCCTGAAAGGATAATTGAATTATCACATAAATTATGCAGACAACAAAAGTTTATTAACCTCTGCTTTGCACTTTGGATCCTTAAAAGTACAACTCAAAGAAGGAAATGGGATTTTTGTAGGTATAGAGGTAGAAAATAGATAACGTATAAAAGTAAAATTCAAAGCTAAAATATAATAATTCGTTAGGGGAAAAATCCCGGGGTTTTTCTGGTTCTCAAAAATTTGTCCCGGTCATTAAAATTAAAAAGTCCAAAACTGTTAAAGTTGAAGATTTTTTCAATTGAAAATATCAAAACTGAACTGCAAATTAAAGCAGTCAAAATTGAACCCTTCTGAATTATCATTTTTCCAAATTGAAGTATAATAAAATGTTAACTAAAAAACTGTTTATTTAATCATTTAATAATGAGCAAATTGTATAATAGAAACATTTTAATCTCAATAGGTTTAATCTTAAGGGCTTCAAAAGAAACTTTATCCCAAAATCTAACATTCAAAATGATAAAGTATCAATTTCACAAACTTTAATCACACCAACCAGATGTAGCCACTTTTATCGTCGAGAAAAATTCCCGGTTCAACATTTTTTTTCCGTTCATGCGAAAAAAAATAGTTTTTGTTAATAACAGCTTTCATAGCTCAAAATGCTCGGAAAACAGGGAAAATAGGGTGAGTTTTCGCAAAAATATTGGAGTAAATTGATTTAAATACAATTAATATGTAGGTAACCATGTTGACTTTAATATAAAATGCTTTAAATTCCTAAGATTTCAATTCGAAATATATTACATTTTCAATAAAATAGTTGAAATTTTGAACAAAAGAAATCAATTGTTTACCCGAAGACGAATTTTTAACCAAAGAGTTGAGTTTTGTAGTTAAAAAATAAATGCTTAGTTGAATTTTTAATAAAATAATTTAATTTCTAGCCAAATAGTTGAATTTTCACACAAAAAGATTAAAATTCAACCACAAACAGTTGCTATTAAGTACAATAGTTTAACTTTCAATAAGAAGGGAATAATTTTCAACAAAATAGTTGAATTTGCAACAAAAAAAGATGACTTTTTAACCTACAAAACTGACTTTTCCACTAAATGGTCGAATTTTCAAACAAAAGAGATTAGTATTCTACGATAAATAGTTGCATTTTCAATCAAATGGTTGAATTTTCAAACCAAAATGACCAATTTTTTAGAAGACAGTTAAATTATCAATCTGAAAATGTGAACATGCAACAACAAGAATAATTCTCATCCAGTAAAGGTGAACTTTCAATCGATTAGTTGAATTTTTAAAAGAAAAAATTAATTTCTAGTCAAACAGTTGCATTTACAAATAAATAGTTGAACTTTCAATAGAAAGAGACTAATTTGCTACGAAAATAGTGGAATTTGTAACAAAAAAGGATACCATTTCATCAAAATAGTAAATTTTTCAACCGAAAAGACTAATTTTGTACCAAAATAGACGAATTTTCACCAAAATGCACACATTTCCAATCAAATAGTTAAATTTTAAACCAAGCGGATTAATTTTATCTAAAAAAAAGGGGAGTTTCTATTAAAAAGATGAATTCTTAACGGAATAGTTAAATTTTCAAATGAAAAAGATAAAAAATTAGCAAAATAGTTAAATTTTAAACCAAGAAAATCAATTTTTAACAAAGCAGTTGAGTTTTCAATACAATAAAAAGGGTATATTGCCTTTTCTTACTCGATAAATTCTCAGGCAGAAAAATTATACATAGGCGGAAATATCATATATAAGTTTCACTTATTTTATACATTTTTCCATTTTTTTTATAAACTTTAAGGTTTTTCTATTGGAAATCGAACAAAATTCACGGTCCACGTGGCCACCTGGATTAATTAACGATTCAATAAAGGGAACACTCGTAATGTCTGTTGTTAATTAAAGGAGTTTAATTAAAGGAGTTAATTAAAGGAGTTTCTATTAAATAGATGAATTCTGAACGAAAGAGTTGAATTTTCAAATGAAAAAGAAAAAAAAATTCAACAAAATAGTTGACTTTTCAACCAAGGAAATGAATTTTTAACAAAGCAGTTAAGTTTTCAGTACAATAAAAAGGGTATATTGCCTTTTCTTACTCGATAAATACTCAGGCGGAAAAATTATACATAGTCGGAAATATCATATATAAGTTTCATTTATTTTATACATTTTTGTATTTTTTTTATAAACTTGAAGATTTTTTATTGGAAATTGAACAAAATTCCCGGTCCACGTGGCCACCTTGATTAATTAACGATTCAATGAAAGGAACAACCGTAATTTAAAAAGTTGTAAAACTTTCTTTTGAAGTATTGATTTGGTCTACATTCGTTAAAAGAATTCACACGTTTGTAGAACACTAGAACAGTAGAATCGAAGAGTTCGATTTCCGCTTTCCAGAGATCCCTATCGTGTTTGATGGCCATTTTTCAAAATCGTTTTATTGCTCCCACTAAGCCTATTGACCTAAATGATTCCTTAAGTATAGACGAGACTTGGAAATATGTCAGACCAGAATTCCTCGTATTTATGAATATTGTTGCTCTTTATTGCAAAAATGAAGGACTTTCATAATAGGATGTGCCAACAAATTAAAAATGATTAGATTCACCAGTAATCGCACTGAAAAGTTTCTTTGCGTTATTACAGACAAATTTAAACAAAAATTAATTTCTCATCAATGGGCAAGTCGATTGAAAATTTTCTAATCTTAAAATTAAAAATTTTGTTGTATGGACAAAATTGTTTAAAATATTTTTTTGGTAAAGTTTCTGGAAGCAAATAACCATATATAACCTTAAACTTTTTATTTTTTTTTTATTTTTGATGCTCTTTTCAATAAACTAAAGAAACACGTACATATTTTTAAGTTTCAAACAAATATTTTTTTCTATTTTTTACGGATCCTGAAACATACACTATTTTTACGTAACTTTATCATCTAAACAGTGATAATTATAATAATTAGTTAATTAAATTTATTGATAATAATATTAATTAGTTAATCACTGGTTGATATAAATAGTGTGAATAATTAATTATTAATTATCACTTTAAAGTCTTCGTTTTTACATTCCAACCACTTGTTGACTCCATATCAACTTTTTTATGACGATTCTGATGATTATTGATATAATGTACAGATTGAAAATTTTGGTTGTTTTTTGTGTAAAAATGGCTTATGTTTCAGGATGAGGGAAAAATAGAAAATTTTTTATTTAAAACATAATAATATTTGCGTGTTTCTTTAGCTTATTAAAAAGAGCATCACAAAATAAAAAATACACGAAAAACATTTTTTTTTGCAACTTTAGGTACAAATTAACAAAAGTGCATTTTTCGTAATTTTTCAAAATACTTTTTTTGAAGAGACAATTTTTTTGCCCCATCTTTCATACACTTTGCCAAAAAAGAAAATGTAAAAAAAATTTCCATATGAAAAAGTTTTTAAATTAAAAATTTGAATATTTTCAATCGACTTGCCCAAAAGTGGGAAATTTTTTTAAAATTTATTCGTGATGCCATGAAGAAATTTTTCAGTGCTATTGCCAATGAATCTAATCATTTTTAGTTTTTTTTTGTCCCACCCTATTGCCCAACCCAGTTTTAATACCTCTCAAATGATTAAAGAGCACTACCTTTCATTACTATAATAATTCCTACGTATAAAAATAATGTTATAAAAACAAAAGAATTTTATTTTAAAAACAAATCTTGCAAAAGTCAGGGAATTTCTATAAGAGGCACTTTGGAAATTTGAAGATTCAAGTATTTTAGTAGAAAATTAATTTTTTGTTGAAAATACGTATTTTGTGTTGAAAATTCAACTTAAATATTTCTTGATTGAAAATTCAACTATTTTGGTAGAAAATTAATTTTTGTTGAAAATTCTTATTTTTGTGTTGAAAACTCAACTAAAATATTTCTTGATTGAACTTTTAACTATTTTTTTATATTCGTCTTTGGTTTAAAAATCCATCAGTTTTAGTTGAAATTCCGTCTTTTTGCATAAAAATGCAACTTTTTGATTAAAAAGTAATCTTCTTTGTTCAAGTATTCAACTTTTTTTTTAAATTAATCTTTTTCATTGAATTCAACTGTTTTTTATTTATAATAAAAATATTTATTGGTTAAAATATCTACCATTACATTATTCCTGGAAAATTTATATTTTTAGGTTGAAAATTGAACTACTTGTACTGTTTTGTAGAAAAAGAATCTTTTTGGTTGAAAGTTCATCTTTTAGGTGGAAAATTCAACTACTTGGTTCAAAATTTGACTATGTTGCGCAAATTATTTGCAGATGATAATTGATCTTTTTTAGTTGAAAATTCAACTATTTGTTTGAAAATTCATGTATTTTGTTGGAAATTCGTAATTTTTGATAGGAAGTTAATCTTTTTCGTTGAAAATTCGCCTTTTTGGTTTGAAAATTCATCTCTTTTAGTAGAAATTTCATTTTTTAAGTTTGAAAAACATTTTGTTTGGGAATTCATCTTTGCAGGTTGAAAAGTGAACTATTTGTTTGAAAATACAACTACTTTTGGTTGAAGATCACTCCTTTTTGGTGTGAAAATTTGACTATTACGTTTAAAATTCATCTTTGTTGGTAAAAAATTCAAGTATGTAGTTAAATTTCAACTATTATGTTAAAAATGTAATTATTTTGTTGAAAATTCAAGTACTTCGTTAAAAGGTTATAATTTTTGTTTTAAAATTCAGCTAGTTTGATGAACATTCATGTATTTTTAAAGAGTAAAGTCATCTTTTTTTATTAAAAATTCATCTTCCTTGTTAAAATTCTAACTGTCTTTTGAAAAAGTTAAATCTTTTTTGTTAGAAAGTTCGACCATTTGTTTGAAAATTCATGTTTGCAGGTTGGAATTTTAACTGTTTGGTTCAAAAATCAACTTCGTTGTTGAAAATTTAACTACTTTGTTAAAAAGTCCTTTTGTTTTGGTTGAGATTTCAACTGCTTTGTTGAAAATTTTTCTTTTGGGACTGAAAATTCATCCTTTATCGTAGGAATAGTAATTTATTGTGGTTGAAATAAATAAATGAAAAAATTCAATTTGAAATTTTATTGTTTTATTTCGTTTATGAAAAATTCTACGTTAAAAATGTTACAAGACTATGAAGCTTGTCTTTGAATATTAATTGTCAGGAAAAATTAGTAATTCGTCAGGGCAAAATAAAAAGTCGGTCATAGAAAAATCAGGGGGAAATCAGGGAAAAGCCATGGAATTCGGAAATTGAAGTTTTTAGACCACCCTGATAAATATGGATATTTGACTCATTGGTGTTTCTTGTTGCTAGAAAATTTATTAAATCATTACAATTTTTAAATTAAATTCTTTATAAAAAGTTCTCAATAATCACTTAGTGAGCGAACAGTCTTTTAAGTCACATTTAAATGTACAATCATTAGTGAAAAATTAACTTACCGAAATATCATTGAAATGTTTGCTTCTTTGAAGGCGTGTCATTAAATATGGACAAGCCTCTGTCGTATTATGTGTTTTATGTATATTGATCATATAATTTTCTAAGTGATTCCTGGATAAGGACGATTTTTTATTGCGAGGTAGTAAAATAATAAAAAGAGAGTCCATTAATCATTATAATATGATGATAAGAATATTGCAAAAACACTAAAATTTAATTATTGAAAATGTACATGAGTCATTTTATTTTATCATTTCATTAGGAACTTTTTCATCAGTATTTTTAATCAAATCATACTACACTTACAATGAAATAATAATAGATCTTTTTAATTTGAATGAAGTGTTATCTCTATGGCACATTCGAGATTCACTTTATGTGAGACATGTTTTGAAACCATTCTTAAAATACACATTTTGAACATTTTGAATGAGCATGTTTTCATTTTTTTATTTTCAGTAGGAGTCAATCAGAGAAGGTATTATATTTGTGTAAAATTTGAATCCCCCCCCCCCCCAAAAAAAACAAACAAAAGAACGAAAAAACCAAAATGAAAAACCCAGAAAAGCGAAAATGAACATTTTAAGCCAAAAACCGCACGATATGAAAAAAAGTCAAGAGGAGCAAAACGGTGCTTTTTGAACACCCTATAGTATTGTCATAACAACTTTCTGAATTTTTTGAAAAAGTAAAAATTCAAATTTTGATAGCACAAAAAAATACTGAAAAATCAAAAATTCCATTTTACGGCGAAACTATGCAAGATATGAAAAAAGATGAACATGACGAAAATGAAAAAATTAAGCCTAACAACGCACGATATGAAAAAAAGTCAAGAAAATAAAAATGTTTCTTTTTAAACACTCTACAATATTGTTGTAAGACTTTTTTTAATTTTCTTGAAAAATCGAAAATTCACATTTTCATCACACAAAAAAATAATGAAAAATAAAAAATTTCATTTTGTCGTCAAACTATACAAAATACGAAAAAAGATAAATAGACAAAAATGATGGACTCAACAAAGATCTACAAATTTGTTATTAATCACTTTTTGATGGGACGCCTAATTTTTGTTTAATTTGTAAAAACCTGATGTAAGAATAAAATAAATTAAATTTTAGGACAAGCGACACAAACCACGAAAAAAATTAATAGATATTATAATATTTTCATTTTTTCAAATCAAATATCGAGCTCGAAGTGCGAGTTTCTGGATGAGAATGTGTTCCTTAAGGTGGATAGAACCTTATGTAAATTAGATCTCTTGTTTGCTTAAAACTTGAGCAATTTAACCAAATTAATGTCACCGAGCGTAAAGCGCGAGCTAAATACGCCCGAGCACGTAGCGCGAAGCGCGAGATCCGACAGCTGCGCGCCCTAGGCGCGCGATGAGAATGTGCCCTCGAGGAGGGCAGATTTTTTTATGCATTTTAAAGAAAATCATTTAAAATTTCGAAAACACAAAATAATTTTGTTCTCTTGGACACGTATGAAAGTGTCAATCGCACTAATTTAAACCATTCATTAATAGTTCTTTTGTTTCAAGTACTATTTTTGTATCAATTGTTAATCGAACATTTTTTATATAATTAAAAATCAATATTTGCGGTGAAGCGCTGCTAAGTACCAGAAAAAATTAGAAAAAAATTCTGAATACCTATACGAGAAAAGAAAGTCCGCATTAGGTCCATTTCTTCGCGGATGGTCACATATGAAGGACGAACTGCTAAAATTTAGAAAAAAATCGCTACCGGAAAAAATTATTATCTGCAACATAAGTGATATTCAACACCTAAAGTGGACTATCCCAGTAAATTTATGAGATATCTTAACCCAACTTTGTGAATACATAAAACTCACCAAATTACACAACTTCTGTAAGTTTGGAAAATATGAATTAAAAATTGAAGAAATGCGCTATAATTGAGTTTTCAACAAAAGAGCATTATAAACAAAAACATTATAAAACTTGGACAATAACATCTCATTATAAGATTTTACACATTAATCGGGGCAAAATAAATTAGAAATTGCATCTGCTGAGGAAAAAGAGGTTAAAACTTGATCATATTCTAAAAGCAGTCATAATGAATTTGAAATACATTAATTTATAATTAAATTTTTTCATTTTTAGGGTTTCGTAACCCTGGGCAGATACCCTTACAGTTTCAGTCGGGTGTCCGTCAGTCTGTCCGTTGTACTTTTTTCCAATGAGGGAAAGTATGGGAAATAACGGGAAATTTGGGATGGGGAAATTAGGAGGAGTACGGGAAGTGAGAGTTGGGGAAGTAAGGGAAATGATTGGAGTAGAAGTAAGGGAAGTTGGGGGAAACGATGGGAGGTGAAGTAGGGGATGTAAGGTCAAATGAGTGGAGGAGTAGTAGGGAAAGTGAGGGGAAATCAGAGTTGGGAAGTAGGAGAAGTGAGGTGAAATGAGGGATGGGGAAGTGATGGAATGTGAAATAAGGTAAATTAGGGGAGGGGAAGTAAGCGTAATTAGAGGAAATAATGGCGGTAGGGGGCGTTAGGTGTGATGAAGGGAGAAATATGGGACGTGAGAGAAAATTAGAAAAGGAAAGTGGAAGAAGTGAGTGTAAGTGAGGAAAGTAGGGGAAATTATTAGAAATGATGGTGAGTATGGGAGGGGTCGTGAGGGCTGGGGAAGGGAAGTAGGGTGGGTGGGTTGTTAGCTAGGGAACCGAGGAGAGGGGGAAGAATAAGAGGAAGGATTTTAGGAATGTAGCTGGAGTAGGGAAGAAAAAGTATGGGAGGGGGAGGTTCGAACACCCGAATTAACGTCTTAATAGGCTACGAAACTCTTTTTTTTTTTAGGCGCGCGGCACCTATTTTGACTTATTCTTTAGTCATTGTTTAACAATTTCTAATGTCGATCAATTTCGTTGAATCTCTTCATAAGTAAAATAAATAAGGTTTATATATGCCGCTTTTTCATGAGAAAGCGATCCATAAACATACCACAGAGATTCTTGGAGAAAGTTGTTTACAATAATTATAGTAGAATCGCGCATGCAAAAAAATACAACAAAAATACGCGAGTGAATTTTCCATCGTAGTAATCATTTATGCCAAAACACGTTTTAAAAAAGTCGTCTTTCATCTGAATTTTACGCAAAACTGCTTTTTTTATTTTTTGGGGCATTTTCCAGACACAATACAAGAGGGTTGGGGGAGGGGGGGGGGTCAAAATAAAAAAAATTTGCGTGAAAATTCTTCTTTGAAAATATCGTAAGACGTGCTTAAACTTTAGACAAACAGTTGTTTTGCTCATTTTGTTTTAATCTGAAAAAAATTGAATTTCTTTCTTTAGGAGCCATAGGAGTCCATTGGTCCATATGAGTGGTGCAGTAATTCGGGGGTAGTTTAATAAATAGAAAGCGTGGAATCAAAAATAAATTAATTATCAACTTTTTTTGTAACAACATAAATTTGATTGTTTTTAGAAAAAAGGTAGCTATCATTAGTTATTGCTTTAACAAATTACTTTTAAAACACTGAGATGCTTTTAGAAAACGCGAATTCGTGATTGTGTCATCTGGTCTTTTGATTTGAAAGTAATTAAAACAAGGTAATTAAAAAAACAGACTCAGGTATCAGTGTGATATCTGTTTCCTTTTTTTCTTTTTCATTGTCAAATAAGAAAATCTGTCAACAGTTCGAGGTTAGTTAAAGAGGTTAATGAACCATATTTTTGAGAAAAAAATGTAAGTACATAATTATAATGATTTTTATTTCACTTTTTTTTAATACATTTACAAAGAGAGATTTTTTTAATCAATTTAGAAATAATTTAATTTGAAATATATCAAAATCCGTCGTAAAATTGAAAAAACGTCAATATTAACAAAATAGCGACGATTTGTTTGAAAATATAAAATGTCCATTTTAATCAAAAACGTTTTCAACCCATTTTATCAAATTTGGTAGGATTTTCAAAGATTTCAAGGAATTTTAAATAATTACGCAGGATATGGGTCATTCTCCGTTAAAGTGTAAAATGTTGCCCCCTGGTATACGTGTAAGCCCCCTGGTTTTCAAAAATTGGGTAAACTCAATAATTGACCAATAGGAATGCTTCCCGTATTGATGCTTTATGAAAGCATTACTAGTAATGTTAGTAAATATAGTAACCTTAATAATTGAACAATACGAATGCTTTCCGTATTGATGCTTTATAAAAGCATTACTAGTAATGCTATAGTAATGCTTTTATAAAGTATAATACAGGAAGCATTTATATTGACTTTGACAGAGAGTGATCCATATAAGTGATTGTATGGGATCTCTAATTATTTTAAAGATTTTAGGGAATTGTACAAATTTCAAGGGATGTTTCAACAGTTTTCAAATATTTTAAAAGTTTAAATGGAGTTTTAAAGGTTTTCATGGACTTCAATTAAATTCTTTCAGTTACACGTATGCATTCTTTTGCAATCCCATGCAATCTTGCAATCACACCAAAAATACGATTGATTAATAGAGTAATCAACCCCTCAGAAATCGTTCATACACTAACAAAGAAAATTAAAAATATTATTGGTGGGATTATATTATACCATAAGTCCCCCATGCCCAGCAATTTTTTATTTAAATCATTTTTTTCATAACATTTAACCCCGCCAAGTCTTATGTCTAATATGGCTTCTAAAAATTTATTAAAAAATGTCTGTGGGTACTTTAGAAAAAAGTTTCTTTATATATTTTATAATGAATATTTGTTCCAAAATTACTTGGACAACTTTGAGTTGACAAACTTATACAGTTGTGTTTGGCAGATCTTTTGCATCGCATATGTTTTTGGTGGGATATCATATTTTTTTGTAAAATAAAATATAAAAAATTAAATTAATTGTTTGAATGCTTTTGATTAAAAATTAATTAAATTGATTTATTCTTTAATCAAATTAAATGGTGCCATATTATTTAAATAAAATTTCGACTGGATTTTACAGTTTCAATTCAAAATAAAAAGAGCTGGGTTCACTGAAATTAACCAATACTTCTTTTTCTATAAGATTTTATAGAAATATATTTTATTCACTTGAATAAAAAATACATTATTGTTGAATACTTGTAAGGAAAATTAAATTTTTTACTCGTGCTCATCTCTGCAGCCTAATCTATTCAACCGATTTACACGAAATTTTAATAAGAAATAACATACTTCCGATACATATTGCAAGAATTTTGGATATGTTGAATAGTTTTTAAAAATTTACGATTTTTGTCATCCCTAATTTTACATTTTTTTCCACAAAATACGTACAATTTTTTAAACTATTCAATGTATCAGAAATTCCGACAAAATGTATCGAGAATCTGGTGCTACTGAAAAAATGGTTAGTCGGGCCAACTTTGTAGTTAGTAAGATATGGTTCGACTGTTTTATTACTTGATACTGCTATTTTATAAGTTGGCAGAACAATTCCATAAGTTTCAGTGACTATTCAGTGAGTAGGGGAAAGTGGGGTATGGTGTCAGTGCGGGGCACGGTGACTCTTGCAAATAATGCTCGTGTTTTTTGATTTTCATATTAGTTTTTTTCACATACAATAGCTTTCTTGAGTATTAAAGAAAGCTATTTTACGTAAAAAACTAATGTGAAAATAAAGAAACATGAGCATTAGTTACAAGAGCCACCGTGCCCCACACTGACACCATACCCCACTTTCAACCAAAAATAAAAAAAAATGAATTTTTAACGAAGTGGTGCAACTTTCAACCAAATAGTTGATATTTCAACCAAAAAATAATAATTTTTAACCAAATAGTTAAATTTTCAACAAAAAAAGAGATCTTTTTTGCCGGTACCGGCAGTCTATCCACTCCGATCTACAAAAACAGTCGAATCTTCAAACCGAAAGTATAGTTTGACAACAAAAATGTTAAATTTCTACCAAATAGTTAAATTTCCATAAAAATAGTTTAATTTTCAACCAAATAGTTGAATTTTTAACTAAAAATACAAATTTTCAACAAAATAAGTTAATTTTCAACCAAATAGTTCAATTTTATTCCAAGTTGTTGAATTTTCAATCCAAAAAGACGAATTTTCTACAAAGTAGGTCAATTTTAAACTAAATGATGATTATTTTTTTATTTTATTTTATTCATTTTATTCTTCTGCATATTATTTTTTTAAATTTTGTTTCATAATGTTTATACTGAAGTTAGTTCGGAATCGAAATCAGATTCGAAATCGAATAACAAACTCGTTTGTATTGTTTTTTTAAAAGAACCTTAGGGGCCGTCCAAAAACTACGTTATCAATTTTGAGGTATTTTTTGTCAACTTTCCAGTTTAAAAAATTAATTTTCTAAAAGACGAATGTATATATCCAAATAGTTGAATCCTCAACAAAAAAGGTAAATTTTCAAACAAAAAAAAAACAAAAAAAATGAATTTTTAACAAAGTGGTGCAACTTTCAACCAAATAGTTGATCTTTCAACCAAAAAATAATAATTTTTAACAAAATAGTTAAATTTTTAACAAAAAAAGAGAACTTTTTTGCCGGTACCGGCAGTCTATCAACTCCGATCTACAAAAACAGTTGAATCTTCAAACCGAAAGTATAATTTGACAACAAAAATGTTAAATTTCCACCAAATAGTTAAATTTCCATAAAAATAGTTTAATTTCCAACCAATTAGTTAAATTTTAAACCAAAAATACGAATTTTTAACACAAAAAATTAATTTTTAACCGAATAGTTCAATTTTATTCCAAGTTGTTGAATTTTCAATCCAAAAAGACGGATTTTCTACAAAGTAGGTCAATTTTCAACTGAATGATGAATCTTCAATAAAAAAATTATTAAAAAAAAGTAGTATACGTTTAAACGAAGTAGTTGATTTTTAAATAAAATCAGACGAATTTTTAACCAAACAGTTAGATGTTTAACCAATAAGGACGGATTTTTAGCCAAATAGTTACATTTTCAACTTTCAACCAAACAAGATTAATTTTCAATCAAGTAGTTATATATTAAACAAAAAAAAAAGATAAAATTTTCACCAAGAAGATTAATGCTCTAGCAAAAAATACAGATTTTCAACAAAATACATCAATTTTGAACAGAATTGTTGAATTTTGAATCTAAAAAGACGATAAGTTAATATTCTCCTAAATAGTTAAATTTTCAAAAACAAAAATACGATTTTTCAATATAAAAAGTTTATTTCCGACCAAAATTGTTTAATTTTCAATTAAAAAGGACGGATTTTCTACAAAACAGTTCAATTTACAACACGAAAATATTAATTTCCCACTAAAAGAGGAATCTTCAATAAAAACAATGCATTTTTTTAAAAGTAGTATATGTTTAAACAAAGTAGTTATTGTTTTTAACAAAAAAATACGAATTTTCAACAAAATAGGTGAATCCTCAACCAAAACAGATTAGTTTTAACCAAACACTTGCATTTTTAATTTTGATGATGAATTTTCAGCCAAATACTTACATTTTCAACTATAAAACATCAATTTTCAATTCAAAGGATCAATTTTAAAACAAAAGTAAAATAGTTAAAAAAATTAATTCGCGACATGAAAAAAAAACTAATTTTCAATAAAATGGTTGAATTTTCAACCAAATAGTTGAACTTTCACCTAACAAGATTCATTTTTAATACTAATTTTTAACAAAATAGTTAAATTTTTTACGAAAAAAAAGATACATTTTTTACCAAAAAGATTAATGTTCTACCAAAAAAGACGAATTTTCAACAAAATACATCAATTTTTAACAGAATGGTTGAACTTTGAATCCAAAAAAAACGATTTATCTAGAAAACAGTTGAATTTTTAACCCGGAAATATAATTTGTCACCAAAAAAGTTAATATTTTACTGAATAGTTAAATTTTTAAACATAAATACGAAATTTCAACACAAAAATTTAATTTTCAACCAAATAGTCAAATTTTATACCAAGTTGTTGAATTTTCAATTAAAAAAGACGAATTTTCTACAAATAGTTCAATTATCAACAAAAACTGATTAATGTTCAACCAAAAATTGCATTTTAACCAAAACGGATGAATTTTCAGCCAAATAGTTAAACTTTCAACTAGAAAAGATCAATTTTCAATTAAAAGAATCAATTTTTGAAATAAAAGTGGAATGGTTAAAAAAATTATTTCTCAGAAAAATATATTTTTCAACAAAATGGTTAAATTTGCAACCAAATAGTTGAACTTTCAACCAAACAAGATTAATTTTTAATACTTATTTTTACCAAATATATAATTTTTTAACAATAAAAGATACACTTTTTACCAAGAAGATTAATTTTCTACCAAAAAAGACAAATTTTCAACAAAATACATCAATTTTTAACAGAATTGTTGAATTTTGAATCCAAAAAGACGATTTATCTCGAAAGCAGTTGAATTTTTAACCCGAAAATATAATTTGTCACCAAAAAAGTTAATATTTTACTAAATAGTTAAATTTTTAAACAAAAATACGAAATTTCAACACAAGAAGTTAATGTTCAACCAAATAGTCCAATTTTATACCAAATTGTTTAATTTTCAATTTAAAAAGACGAATTTTCTACAAATAGTTCAATTATCAACCAAAACTGATTAATGTTCAACCAAAAATTGCATTTTAACCAAAAGGGATGAATTTTCAGCCAAATATTTGAACTTTCAACCAAACAAGATTAATTTTTAATACTAATTTTTAACCAAATAGTTAAATTTTTAACAAAAAAGATACATTTTTTAACAGGAAGATTAATGTTCTACCAAAAAAGACAAATTTTCAACAAGTAACATCAATTTTGAACATAATTATTGAATTTTGAAACCGAAAAGACAATTTATCTACAAAGTAGTTGAATTTTTAACCCGAAAATATAGTTTATAAGCAAAAAAGTTAATATTCTACTAAATAGTTAAATTTACAAACAAAAATACGAATTTTCAACACAAAAAGTTAATTTTCAACCAAATAGTCCAATTTTATACCAAATTGTTGAATTCTCAATTAAAAATGACGAATTTTCTACAAATACTTAAATTATCAACCAAAACTGATTAATTTTCAACCGAACAGTTTGCATTTTAACCAAAAAGGATGAATTTTCAGCCAATTAGTTAAATTTTTAACTAGAAAAGATCAATTTAGCCCGAAAATATCAATTTTTAACTAAAAGATGAATCTTCAATAAAAAATTAACTTTTCAAGAAGTAGTATAAGTTTAAACAAAGTAATCGATTTTTTAACAACAGACGGATTAATTAAAAATAAACAGATTAATTTTCAACCAAACAGTAGTATCTTTTAATTGAAAGGGATGAATTATCAACCTAATAGTTAAACTTTTAACTAGAAAAGATCAATTTTCAATTAAAAGAATAAATTTTGTAAATAAAAATGGAATAGCTAAACAAATTATTTCTCAGAAAAAGATTTTTTTCAACAAAATGGTTAAGTTTTCAATCAAATAATTGAACTTTCAACCAAACGAGATTAATTTTTAATACTTATTTTTACCGAATAGATAATTTTTTAACAATAAAAGATACACTTTTTACTAAGAAGATTAATGTTCTACCAAAAAAGACAAATTTTCAACAAATAACATCAATTTTTAACAGAATTGTTGAATTTTGAAACCAAAAAGACAATTTATCTACAAAGTAGTTGAATTTTTAACCCGAAAATATAATTTGTAAGCAAAAAAGTTAATATTCTACTAAATAGTTAAATTTTCAAAGAAAAATACGAATTTTCAACACAAAAAATTAATTTTCAACCAAATTGTTGAATTTTTAATTCTAAAAGACGAATTTTCTACAAATAATTCAATCATCAACCAAAACTGATTAGTTTTCAACCAAAAATTTGCATTTTAACGAAAAAGGATGAATTTTCAGCCAAATAGTTACATTTTCAACTAGAAAAGATCAATTTTTAATTAAGAGGATCAATTTGAAACTAAAAGTGGCATTGTTAAAAAAATTACTTCCCAAAAACAACAAAAAACAACTAATTTTCAACAAAATAGTTACATTTTTAAATAATATGAGAAATCTTCAACCAAAAAAATTAATGTTTACCAAAGTAGTACAACTTTCAACCAAGAAGTTTAATTTTTGATAAAAAAGATAAGATAAAATTAATGGATTCATAATTAAACGCTTTTATTCAATTTTTATTCCATTTTTCACCCAATCAATTTGAATTTTTTAAATTAAAAATAAAAACACTTTTCAATATTTAGCATTTAGAATTAAAATTTTGAACTTAATTGTTAGCCCTGAGTTTTTACAATTTGAGGATGCTAAATTTAAACTTTGAACATTTTAATTTTAATTGATCCAATTACCATTTTTTTTATTTGTTAGTGAAAGTGTTGAATTTTGATATATAAATAACAATTGAACAATTAATAATCTGAAACGACTTTAAATTTGAAGAAATTAATTAATTTTCAACCAAAAACTTGCATTTTAACCAAAAAGGATGAATTTTCAGCCAAATAGTTACATTTTCAACTAGAAAATATCAATTTTTAATTAAAAGGATCAATTTGGAACCAAAAGTGGCATTGTTAAAAAAATTAATTCTCAATAAAAAAAAACAACTAATTTTCAACAAAATAGTTACATTTTAAGATAATACGAGAAATCTTCAACCAAAAAAATGAATGTTTACGAAAATAGTACAAATTTCAACCAAGAAGTTTAATTTTTAATAAAAAAGATAAGATAAAATTAATGGATTCATAATCAAACGCTTTTATTCAATTTTTAACCCAATAAATTTGAAATTTTGTAATTAAAAATAAAAACACTTTTCAATATTTAGCATTTAAAATTAAAATTTTGAACTTAATTGTTAGCCCTGAGTTTTTACAATTTGAGGATGCTAAATTTAAACTTTGAACATTTTTTAGATGACAGTTGCTCCCAGTGGGATCCTGCGGTGGTTGTTAACCTTTAGTTTTTAATTATATATATATATATATTAGGGTGGTTCGCAAAAAACTTTTTTTTTTTTTCGGTGGCCGTATCGCGGCAGTTTGTTTCTCTGAGTGAGATAATACACACCTAATTTTTTCGGATTTGTAAAATTTTTTAGGGATTGCGAGCAGCCTCTGGTCACTTAATGCCTCCAAAATGAAGGAAAATAGTCGCAAGTGGCGCCTCAGCGGTGTTTCAGATCCCTAAGAAGATAATAATAATAATTGTAATTTTTAAATTAACTCAAAAAGTAAATCAAATTATAAGAAACCAAGAAATAGAAAATAAAGATACATAAATGATTATTAAAATAATTATTTATGAATTTTTAATTATTGTTCTCTTGGGTTTTGAATAAAATCTATTGGAAAATGATGAGCTTTTTCTCGACGCGTTGATGGACATACATAACACTTCTGTTTGTCACTTGGAATCTGTCAGGGTTTCATGTGAAATTTTTGATCAAATGAATTTACTGAAATTTACCGACATAACCGTCAAATTAAAAAAATTAAAAAAGGAGGTTGGGAGGGAAAACCGCAACGCCGTCTAGCGGTGTCTCAGAGCAGGATTAGAATATGATACTTCAAGTTTGGCTATCTAGTGACCAGAAATATCTTATGAATAAAAATTGTAGCTAATACAAAGGACAAAACTTTTATTTTGTGTCCGATTGAACAAAAAATTACTTGGCGCCGGTAAAATACATAAAAAGTATGATTTCTTAAAAAGAGATAAATATAAGGGCATAATTGTAGCCCTAAACTTTTTTTGTAAGGATTGACAAAATCCGGAGATCTTCCCCACACAATACGCAAAAAATATATAACAGCTATGAGATGAAAAATTAAAAATCGGGGCACGAGAAAAATAACAAATAAGACATATAATTCCGAGAAATGTGTTACCCCCACCCGCGGTCCGAAATCGCCACGAAAACTTCTCGGCTCGACCTCCGAATAGGACTGCTTGCACTCGAGTCATATTCAAGTGATAATTACATGTATTTTTTTTTTTCAAACTTGTTCTCGGGTTTAGAAGAACCCGGTTTTCCATCATAGCCACGGACTAGATCAAGTGACTGATGCGAATAGAATTAGATAGTTAAATTAATACGATGTATGAAATCATGTGCAATGATGTTTTACATACAAAATTAGGAGCATGGTGTAGTTTGCACGTGGTCTTTTACCGCTGCTACGCTTACACAGCGGCCTTGAGTGTTGGAGATGACAGAAGTCGCCTCTGGATGCTTTCTTACAGCTAAGAATTACATGTATTATTCTTAATACTATTATTATCAGTATTAGTATTATTTCAAATATTTTAAATATATTATTCTAAGTACGTATTTTCAGTAAGGTAAAATGTTTATTGGAGAAAAAATACTCCATTTGTAATTTGCAAGAGGTACTTGGCAGTATTTGACAACATTTGATGTGATATTATAATTTTTTTGATTGAATTAAAAAATATTATTTTTTAACAAGGATTGCTGAATGTGTTACTTTGTGTTACCTTCTTTGAGATAACTAAAATTTTTATTAATATATTTGTAATAAAAATATATAAATATTAATAAGTATTAACAATAGGTTAATGAAATTGATTACAATTAATTTAAATTTTCATTACTCTACTATTATTCAAAGCATAAATTAAGATCGAAACGCAATTTCCAAGCGCGGTCTTATTCGGAGGTTCGCTCCCGATTCTATGATGCGCGAAGTAGTGGGGACAATTTTCGAACGAAGATTAGGAGAAACGGTCTTATTCGGAGAGGGCTTATTCAGAGGTTGCACTGTATTCTTATACTCACAGCAAATACACAGTACATCATTTATCTATATATGTTATATTCGCAACAAACACACAGATGAAATGTGCAGTGTTAGTCACTCCTGGTTTAAGCGAAGCATGCACTTGTCAAATGTTTTACAGTGAAACCCGGATTTAGCTCCCTTGGATTGTGCCCTTCCGAGAATTGACGCCGCGCGATGGCGATACGTGAGAGGCGTTTGTGGGGGGGGATTTTCGGTGTGCTCTCAGGCGTGACAAAACAGAGAGAGAAATAGGAGAAAGATAAAACAGGAGAGAGACAAAATGGTTCCGAGTCTCTGGATTTAACGACAAGATCAGCACCAAAACTTGCGCTAAATCCAGGTTCGACTGTATTTATGCTGTTAGAGTGAAAGTCATTTATTGATCTTAAAATTTTTAATATTCTATAATACAGTCTACGATAATGAAAGAACTTGGCGTAAAACATTTACGCATTTGTGATATTGCGAAGGACAAGTGCATTAGCAATGTTTTACATTGCATAGGAAAATAAATAATTTATTCTTAAAAAAATGTTTACATTGTTCAACTGCATATTTGTTGCGAATATAAAAAAATATAGATAAATGATGTGCTGTAAATTTGTTGTGAGTATAAGAAAATATTAAAACTATGATTTCATATCAAATGAGTAATATGTTATTATCTCTTTCTCCTATTGATTTTTCTGGTGCCCCGGTTTTTCGGTTTTTATCTCATATCTATTATATATTTTTTCCCTATTGTGTGAAGAGGACATCAGAATTTTGGCAATCCTTAAAAACAATGTTTAGGGGTAAAATTACACCCTTATATTGATCTCTTTATAAGAAATCGTACTTTTTATGCCCTTTACTGGCACCAAGTAATTTTTTTTAATCAGACACAAAGAGAAAGTTTTGTCCTTTGTATTAGCTATAATTTTTATTCATAATATATTTGTCTAAAACAAATATATAAGTTTAAAAAAATCGAAAACTACGAAAAGCTCAATTTTTACGTAAATTTTATGCTAGCAACCTCTAAAAATTTTTCTAAAAATCTGAAAAAATTAGGAGTGTATTATCTCACCCAGAGAAACAAACAGTCGCGATACGGCCGCCAAAAAATAAAAAGTTTTTTTTGGACAACCGTAATATATATATATATAATTGAAAAACAAGGTTAAAAAACCACCGCAGGGTCACACTGAGAGCAACTGCCATCTAAAAATGACACCGGCTCCCAGGAGAACTGCGGTAAATCACACTTATTTTCTGCATCCATCTCGCAAGTTCTTTGGCATATTTTTGGCTCCTTTTTAAGGTCTTGATACCTCTCCTCATTTTCTTTCTCCTTGACAGTGATGTTGTATTCGGACGGAGCCGAGAATTCGATCACGAATATAGTTAGATTCTCGAAGTCTTGGAGAACAATGTCAGGCCTCGAGTATGCAACGGAGACAGCTGTCCGAAAATCGGAGTTCCAGAAAATTTGGCACTTCTCGCGTTGGGCACATTTTTTAATTATTATTTTTTATCTTCAAATCAATAACTTAATTAATCCCATTTTTGACGAAAATGAATGACGAGGTATCCACAGAATAATAATAATTTACAGGATATTGAATCTAATTGTTATAAACAAATTATTTCAACAAAATGTCAATATATTGGAAATTTTGCTTCCAAGTATATTTGTGAGTTAAAATTGCTTGATTTTATCAACAGGATTATAAAAAATAATAATTAAAAAATGTCTCAATTTCGCTCGTTTTTATTTATATAGAAAATAGAAAATGACCAAAATTAAAAATCAAATCCATAGACGCCCTTGTGCAACTATCGCTGATCACTTCTAAGCAAAAAAATTGAAAATCGGTTGAGAATTGTAGGCTGTAGGTGATTTTGAATAGTAAATTCCCGATCCAGCCCACTGTGCATCAGTTTGGTTGAGGATTTACCTATTTTCTTAAACATTTTTGTTTTTCATTTGAATTCAACCGCAGATGGAAAATTCGTCTTTTTTTTCGTGATGATTAATTTTTTCAACTGAAAGTACAAATGCTTCATTTCTGGATAATAACTTATATTTTTTAGTTGAAAATTCAAATATTTGCTTGAAAAGTCAGTTTTCTTAATTGAAAATTATATTCTTGGTGAAAATTCATCTTTGTAGGTTTAAAATTCAACTATTCTGTTGAGTTATTTTTTTTAGTCGAAAATTTAACTCTATTCTTGAAAATTCTTAGTTCTGAATTGAAAATTCATACATTATTCGTACATGAAATTAGAAATATTGAATCTTTCGTTCAAAATACATCTTTTTTGTTTGAGAACTGAACTATACTTGGTAAAAATTCAACTATTTTTTTAAAAATTTAATTATTTTGTCAAAAAATCAACTATTTTATTAAAGTCTTCATTGTGGTCTAAATTCTACTAGCTGTAGAACAACTTATTAAAAACGCAAAAAACGCAAACTTTTTATTTCACTTTCTTAATTTTATATCTAAAAATCAAAATAACTTAGATGATCATTCATAAAAACTTAATTCAAAACAAATAAGGCATTAGTTAAAGGAAATAAAAAATACACAATATATTTCGGCAAGTCGATAATAATATAAATTTAGAATAATAATGATTTTTCATGTTGACTTTCAAGTTAAAATCACCACTCACGTATTTAACTCTAGAAATTCTATTCGCCCATTTCACGGTACTATCCAAATCATAACTTTCGACTGACAAAATAGTTGAAAATACTATTTGCAAGACTGTAGAAGATAATAATCTTAAATGTTACACCTTAAAATTGGTTCGATTAAATTTAATCTCTAGATTTTAAACACCATTCTGAAATTCAAAATTCGGACAAAACATCATTTGTAGAATTCAATTTAGAACGCTTGAAATTTCTAACATTTTAAGTGAAAATGTTGCAGTTTCAACAAAGTAGATCACTTTTTAACAAAATAGTTGAATTTTCAACCAAAAAGATGAATTTTCAAGAGAATATTTGAATTTCTAACCAAGAAAGATTTTTTAGTCACATTTTACAACCAAGAAGTTGTATTTTTAACCAAAAAAGATAACATTTTTTTACCGGAAGAAATGAATTTTCAAACCAGAAAGAACGCCTCCGAATAAAAGAGTTGAATTTCCAAGCCAAAAGAATGAAATATCACCAAAAAAGTTACTCTTCAGCCGCATAGTTACACCGTCTACGCAAATAGTTAAATTTTTGACCAAATACATAAACCTTTAATCGAATAATTCAATTTCCATACCGAAAATAATAATTTTCAACAAAAAAGTTAGTTTTCAACCAAATAGTTGAATTTTCTACTTTTTTCAAAAACCAAAAAGACGAATTTTCAGAAAAAAGAGGAATATTTTTTTTCAAAAAGGTTATTTTTAAATAAATGGTTTAATTTTCTACCAAAACGTTTCATTTATATTCCCCCCTCCCAACGAATTTGAAAACAAATAGTTAAATTTTCAACCAAAGAGATGAATTTTCAACTAAAATTATGAATCCTCAACCAAAAAATGGAATTTTCAACAAAAACTATAGTTCAGATTTGATCCAAATAGTTACATTTTTAAATCAAAAATATTAATTTTTAATCCAAAATTATGAGATTTCAACAAAAATGTTAATTTTCAGCATAATAGTTGAATTTCCAACCAAAACAGATGATTTTCTTCCATAACAGACGTTTATTGCACTTGATTGATAACATGCTCTACTGCAATGGATCTTATGATTTTATCAATAAAAAAGTCTTTTATAATTTTATAGTATTTTCAAATTTTTAGTATTTTAAATTTTTCATGTGCTTGCTTTGAAAGATTTTTCAATTTCCTGCTCAAAATTTCGGCATTAAATTAGAAATTCTTTAAATTTTTAAGCACCTGCAAATTTTTTTTTTCAATTGAATGTATTTAAAATTATTTTTGGTTTTTCAGATACTTCGAATTTTAAATAGATGAAAAAAGGACTGTTTAAAAATTCAGTTTTAATTTACTTAGAAATCACAACTTATTTTCAACAAATGTGAGTGAGAAACATTAGAAATTTAATCTACATCATAAATATGCCGAACATTTTTTTATATCCATCTCATAAAATTTTACTTTAACCAACATTTTTTATTTAAATATGTAAAAAAATCAGTTCGAGAAGAGGTTGACAAGGAATCTAAAGTGAGGGTTACGTAGGTGTAGGTTCTAATTTAGAAAAAGGCCATTCTTCTAATAATTATTTAAGCCGTCCATGAAGAAAATCGGACTGAAAGAAAAGCTTCCAGTATATGGGTCTGAATAACTAAATTTTCTTCATTTATTTGTTATTTTTTTACAACTGATTCTAAAAAAAGAAAAGTATAACATAGCCCATTTGACATTTTATCCTAAATCTACAAGCCGAGAGCATCCATTTGAACCATCCTTGAAGAGAATTGGACTAAAAGATAAGCTTCAAGCATAAGGGTCTAAATAACAAAATTTTCATTATTTTTTATACTTAGAATTTAAATGGGAATTACATTTTCTCCAAGGTCCCCAGTATTTTCCTATGCTCTTCAATGATCACTTTGTGGGTAAAATAAAAAACCTCAGGGACGTCGCTTGAATAGTATTTTTTTAAACGAGATAAGAAGCGGACCAAATTTTCCTCATTTCTGTTATTTTTCATATTTTTCTACCATTCAATTTAAAAGACTCTAACATAAAAAATGTTATTTCTCATTTCAATTTGACATGCTAATAGTTTCAATTTGAGCCATCCTCGAAGCCATTCGCTATACCTTCCCCGTTCCTTCCAAATGATTATTTGCTTCATATTTGTAATTGAAATAGAAACCAAATTTTTCCCAAGGTTCCTACTATTTTGCATGCTTTATTTATATTTTTTTATTCTGGTATTGCAATACATAATCTATTTGAATTTAATAGAACATGTGCAAAAAAATTTCATATAGCTTTTTATTAGAATATTCGGCACAAGATTTAGCATACGTGGAGAAAATTTTTTTGAGATAGTATTAATAACAAATGTGTAGAATGACGAAAAAATTATTTTCTGCACGAAAACAAAAAAATGAGACTATCTTATAAGAACAGTTTTTATCGAAATAAAATTGTTTCTTGGTAAATTTTCGCATTATAATTAAAGTTTGGAACACTTTTTATTTAAATAATTATATATTATATATATATTTATTTATATATAACATAGCATTCCATTTGGGGAAATTAAAATTTTAATTTGTATATATATAATGTAATAAATATATATTGAAATAAATATGTTTGAAATCAAAGGCTTTCCATTTTGCATTTACAATTATTAAATAATTTTTTGTTAATCGTAGCGTTTCTAAAGAGTAGGTCAGAAAGAGAAGGTCACATTAAAAATTGCTTATTTTAATTGGTATACCCAGAAACAAATATGTTTTCATTCAACAAAATCGTTTTGTTGTCCGTATTTGGTTGATTTTAGGAAACATTTTGGTTTAATGAACAAAATGTTTGCTCAGTTGACTAAATTCGTTAGCTTCAATCAATAAACGTTTTTGGTTGAATCTTTTTGTTGGCATTAAAAAATATTTGATTGATTAATCAACATTTTTTGGCTGAATCTACCAAATTTACTGAGAGAGCATTTTCCTAGAACCAAGCAAAAGATTTAGCTGATTCAATTAGCATATTTTGTTGAAAGTCCGAGATTTTGTAGCGTGTCGAAAAACCCTTAAAAAGTAATCGGTTTTCATCTCTGTGATCCTTATCAAAATGAGTGATTCGAAAACAGATTCGAGTGGGTACTCGAGAAATGTACATTCCTCTCCAATTATTTCCAAGATTAGTCATAAAATGATAAATCGAGGTATATTTATTCTTTTACGTCTTGTCTGGTACAAAAGACCCATAAGTTATTATTTTATAAATAATCATGCTGGAAATGTGTGATCAAGTGATTAGGGTTTTCATAAATCAAAAAATATTTTTGAATCAAACTAACAATAAAGGATCACGCACAATTTACATTTCATGTGGCTTTCCGTGGAATTATCGCGCCTTGTGATATTTGGTTGTTCAAATAATTTGCTAAATAATTACCACAAGATCAGACAATTCATCGGCGGAAACAATTTACCATATAAATTGTTCGATGTCCTTTCTGGTAAGATGAACTAAATCTGTTGGCTAAATAAACCAAAAATTTTTTTTAGGCTAACAAAAACCTTTAGTTTATTTAACTAAAATACACTCTTGGATCAACCAAAAGATATGGTATAATAAACCAAATTTTACTAACCAGAAAATTTTCTTGGGTCAACTAAATCTTTTTTTGGGCGTATCACTGAATGTACAAGAGAATGGCAAAAGATGTTGTGTATCAAACATTTGTACTCTTCGAAATCCGAAAGTGTCAATGAATCTCGGTTCGATAATTTTTTCCAATAGTTCGAACAATTTTCGCTATTTCACCATATATTAAAATCATTGGAGTTTGGAGTCCTTCAGTGAAACTTTACAATTATGCAAGAGGAAGTATTTTTTTATCTCTAATTTTTTTGCAAGAAGCGGTGACCTACTCTTCAATAAGAAGCATGAAAAATAAACTTTAAAAATGTTTTTGCAACACACTAACAACAGTTGAATAATTGATTTTATGAAAAAATTTTAGAGACGTACTTTCGATACAACATTGTTCAAAGTGAATGATCCTAATAATCATTAGGTGCATTGTCATAACTGGAATGCTGTATGGAATCGAATCATAAAATTGCAAATATTTTAGTGGATGCTAGCCACTCTGATCAGTATTTTGGATATTACAGTGTGAGACCTATTTTAAAAGAACACTAATTCACGCAATAGGCTCGAATAATCCGAAAGCTCCAATGGATGACCGCTGAACACATTAATGTGTAAACGCATTTAAATGCAGTTGGCCATTGAGAACAGTGCCGTGTATTGAAAGCTATGGTTTCCTTTATCATCCGAACAGGTTCACGTAAATGGTTATTCGATCCATGTTATTTACTCGACATGGATATCACACCCTCCTAAATCCTTCCACTTTACATATATAGAGAAGGTGAAGTTCGTTTATAATTAATTTTTTAAATCCGAATATGATTTATAGTTAACAACATAATTACAAACTAACAACCCTGTTGAGTGAAAACAGATGGGAATATTTATCATATTATTAATTGTAAACTAATATTATATTATTTTAAAATAAATTCCATTCAGACAGTAGAATATTACGAATTGGAATTATGAAATCACCATAAAAATTTCCAGTGGGTTATGAAACCAATTTAGCACGGACATAAATCCTCGAATATTTTTGATATCAGTAATAAGTATCGGTAACAGAAATCACTGTCATCAAAAACACAGCCAATGTTATCTAATAATTTACAAAAAACAATTTAAGGCTATCAAGACAATTTTGAAAATTTAAAAAATTTTCCAAAGATTGATTTTCATATCTTTCGTAAAAATGGTCAATAATGTTTGTTGTTAATGTTTGTTGTCAAATGTTTGATACACAACATCTTTTGCCATTCTCTTGTACATTCAGTGATACGCCCAAAAAAAGATTTAGTTGACCCAAGAAAATTTTCTGGTTAGTAAAATTTGGTTTATTATACCATATCTTTTGGTTGATCCAAGAGTGTATTTTAGTTAAATAAACTAAAGGTTTTTGTTAGCCTAAAAAAAATTTTTGGTTTATTTAGCCAACAGATTTAGTTCATCTTACCAGAAAGGACATCGAACAATTTATATGGTAAATTGTTTGCGCCGATGAATTGTCTGATCTTGTGGTAATTATTTAGCAAATTATTTGAACAACCAAATATCACAAGGGGCGATAATTCCACGGCAAGCCACATGAAATTTAAATTGTGCGTGATCCTTTATTGTTAGTTTGATTCAAAAATATTTTTTTATTTATGAAAACCCTAATCACTTGATCACACATTTCCAGCATGATTATTCATAAAATAATAACTCCAAATTCAATTAAAGCTGAACTTGAGGGAATGTAATCAGAGCAAGTACCTAAATTACAGCTTACTTTTTTAACGAGTTGAAAGTTTGTAAAATTAAATAATATAAATATCGCTACGGAAAATTGATATGCTCCTTTTATAATTACAAACAATATTGCTTAAAACCTTTTTCGAATTTGTTTTGCAATTATAAACATTTACAGCAGGAAAATTTATCTTTCTTAAACTTAGGAATTTAAAATGTCAAAGGATATCGTAGTTTTCTGACTGAAGCGAATGAAGCAGACATTTCTTTGCAAATGTGAATTAGTTGAATACGACTAATTTTTAGTCAAATTTATTTAATAATTATCAGTAGCAAAATGTAACAGAACATCAGTCTCAATAATTTATTTAATGTTTTGGTAAAGTAAAATCTAATTTTTTTACTAATATAATTAGCAAAACTTGACTGAAAATGATTTAAATAATAAATAACATACATTATAGTTTTGTATATGGAGGACTAATATCAGCTGATAAGACGATATATGAAGTGGTAAATTATGTGAAAGAGGAACATAAATATAAAGTAATTAACTAAATTAAATTTCTATAAATCGGGATTGTATAAGATATGAATCAAAGTGAATATAATATTTTTAAGAATCGTATAGGTAATAAAGTATGAATTGGGATCGTAAGTAATTAAAGGCTTGTTGGGAAAGAGAGTAGGATAAAGGAGATGAAGTACGATACGAGTGGATAGCATTTTAAAGAGAGATATCGTATTACATGTGATAAGAATACAAATTAATATAATAGTCGGAAAGATAAATAGGACAAGAAATTATAAAACGGTAGACACTGATAGAATTCTTCGAAATAGGAACAGGATAAGAAGATATAAAGCTGGTTAGAAAAGGGATGGTAAATTGATTCCCCAAACCAATGTTTTCTTTTAAGCCAAGTAATGAACATATTAACAAATTACAATAAAATAAAGAAATCATATGAAAATAAATTGATAAGTATTCATGATAAAAAAATTTATTTGAAATACATAATAGGTTAAAACTATATAAATCAGAATAGGAAAGTATTTCTTTCCAATAGGAAAGGTTCAAACGAATAAGGGTATGCTAATTTAGTTTCTTCTTTTTAAAATTTTCAACCACAATTGAAACAATAAGTATTTACAACAATTAAATGATCAAATCTATTAAAATTAGAGAAACTTTCTCAAAATAAAAAACTTTCAGTACTTTCAAAATGTTTAAAAATTAAAATGCTTCCTAATTTTTAGGTTTTGAGATTCAATTTGAAATAAAAATTTCCAGAGACTACAACTTGATTCGCTCGTAACCTTAAATGCTTCAAACTTTAAAAAGTTTTAAAATATGATTACTGTAAACTTCGTTATGATTATCTTTCCATAATTGAAAATATTAAGGAGAGCACAGAATACTAATGATTAATAATAATATTTTTTAAATTCCATTCACAATGATTCTTCAAAAAATAAGAAGCTCACCCAATTACATCTATGAATATTTTATTTTAACTGTCGGAACGATATCTCGTCATTTAACAAGCATTTTTCACTTAGTAGAATAGCTTGGCAAAAAGAAGAAAAAGGTCTTTATTTCAGTAAAAAAGAGTACCGAATAATCAGCTAAATAGGGTTAATGATACGAAAGTATTATTGTACACAGTTTCTATAACATTCTGATTGTTTCTTTGTGGTACATTTTATCATTTATCTCTTGATACAATATTCTGTAGAAAGTTTGATAGGCGTGCACGGTGACAACACTTTTACCGGAATTCACTTATGGTAGAATAACGTTTAGCTGGATGAATAATTTTCGCAAAATGAGAGCTATAGAGCCTCGGGATATTCTCATAATACTTTATCTTGTGTTAAGCCAAACCCAATATATGAAACGATGATAAATGACTTTGCAGCCGCATTCATACATATATGCAGTTTTTAAAATTGAAAAGTGATAATATTCGAATATTGTATATTGATTTGCTCTAAAACTCTAACTTTGCACAAACTTCGGTTACTGCGTTTGGGATACATGATAATATTTTACAATCTGGGAACGAATAAACAATTTTATGATCATTTTTATTGTATAACTAGTAAAGGGTTACGTTTGCGGGTTATCATTTTTTAATGTATTATTTTTTATCGGTTTTAATATCATAATTGAGGGAAACTAAATTTTATGTTTGAGAGCTTTGTGACTATACAATTCCAGGGGTTGGATCTGATCAAAATAATTTTAGGGTAAAAAAGGAGAGAAGAAAAATTTGTGAAAGAATTAGAGAAAAAGTAAGAAGGGTTGGAGTGGTGAATAAACCAGAAGAAGGATAATAAAAGAAATATTGAAATTCGTATTATTATTATACCATCAAGCCAAATCTCTTTCGGGGTAAGCGTAACTTTTTCGATAAGGAAGGAATTCAAAGTAAGGAGCAGGATAAGGGAAGTATATTATATTCATGGTTGAAGCTATTAATGTCCTTACTAAGATGGTAAAATAAATGGAAAATTTTGGCTCTTTTATAATCTGTGTAAAATTTTTAAAAATATCGATCAATATCCTGAGGTTTCGCGGGGATAAAATAAATGGAAAAAATTCGTAATTTAGAAGCTTTCTCGTACTCAAAATTAACAACAAAAAAAACATTGAGGAGACTTCAGAAAGTAATTCAGTGACTGGCCATTTTAATTGCTGAAGCCTTTTTATTTTTTTATCATAGGAAAATTTTGACTGAGAGAAAGTTTCTACAAAATTATTTTAGTTTTTTGAGGTCTATAAAAAATAGAAATTTTCCTAAAAAATCTGAAAATAATGAAGTCTTATAAGATTTGTGATAACTGAGCATATTAAATGTAGATATAAAAAAAATTATTATTAGTTAATATTAGACAGTAGCTCCGCGAAACCTCAGGATGTTGAACTATCTATTTCAAATTTTACACAGGTTATAAGGGACTCAAAATAAAACTTTTCAGTGCTAGGCTTTTTGGATTTGAAATTCTTTTCCACTCACCCTGGCCACATCCTATTTTAATTGTTTATAAATTGAGAAAATATAATTAATGTTGAATTCTCTAATTCTCAAACTATCACAAAACTTATTTTAATAGCTTTCATTTATAAATCTGAAAGCAGACTTAGAAAGTTAATTTTGAAATGGACAGCTTGAAGTTGTCAAATTTTCCTTTTACTTAAGAAAGACGATTTAATGAAACTCTCCTTGAAATTTGATGCTCCCGGGAGTTTGAGAGCACCTCAATTGTTTGCGAGACGAGGAAGACGCGAAAGGTAGGCCGGAAGGAAACAAGAGGTTCCGAAATAATGAAGACGATCTTATCATGACCTTCGTTATTTTGGAAGCCACATTCTCTCAGAAATCCTTAGATTTTTGCAAGCTAGAACTTTTTCTAAGCTAAATAAAGGAGCACAGTTCGTAATGAATGATAGACGATAGCCTACTAAGATTATAAAAACTAGATGGCCTTATTAAAAAAGAATCTTCAAATATTATAAAGTATCAGAGATTAAATGTTTAGAATGAATTGGATACTAAATTTTGTCGATATGTTACGGCCAATGACCGAATTCGGCCAATGTTCAAGAATGGCCGGCCAATGTCGACAATGCCCGGCGTCAGTGGTCATTGTCAACAATGGTCGGATATTGTCGACATTTCCCAGCCATCTACAGTCATTGTTGTCTAATAGGATAGTCAGTAGGGGAAAAATATAATATTTAATGTAATATTTTAAAAACTTTGCACTTACATAAAAAATACTTCCCTAATGATTAAAGTAGACTTGCAATCCTGTCAGAGGTCGGGAATATGTTCAATTTGAAGAAAAACACGTTTTATTGAAGAAGTGCTCGAAAAAAGTAATGATAAATGCAAATGTTGAATATTAATAATTAGAATTAGGGTTTAAAACTGAAATCTCGACTTGCGATCCATTGTTGCCAATCTTTTTGTTAACTGTGGCTTATTAAAAAAAAAATTAATTGCCAAGTGGTTGCCATTGTTTCAGATAATGATACGTTTACAGTAGTAAGTTTGCAACCCAATCAGATGTCGGGAACCTGTTAAAATATGAAAAATTAAAATTTTTTAATCATTCAATTACTTTTACATTTGTTAAAAAAATTCCTTAAAAAGTTGCAAATTTTTGTAAGGTTAAAAAACGCTATTTTTTACAGTGATGGATTCTCCTCTAATTTGTTCGTTTTCCGGAAAACGAAATTCCATTTTTTTCAAATCTTTAATATTCTAACTAATTTTAAATTGTTAAAACAACTTTTCACCTTTGAATCGTGAAAAGTTATTATTTTTCGGGATAAATAATGCAGTTGATAAGTTTCAAGACTAATATTTCTTGTTAAAGATATTTGGTCATTATTTTAAAAAACTTAATTTTTGTATAAACAATTTTCCCCTGTGAATCGTAAAAAGTTATTATTTTCTAAAATAATTACATATTCAATAAATGTTGAGAGTAATGTATTTTTAATGATACTTTGCAATTATTTAAACAATTTTTATTCGTTTAAATAATTTTTCCCCCTGTAAATCCTAAAAAGTTGCTACCTTCTGCAGTCAATAACGCAGGTAATGAATGCTATGAGTGATAATTTGTGTGGAAATCAGTTTATAATTATCTAAACGACTTTAATTTGTTTAAACAATGCTTTTCCTTAGTAAATTTAAAAAAATACTGTTTTAGGGAATTGACGATGCAGCTAATGAATGCTAAGAGTGATATTTATTGTGGAAGACAGTTTTGAAATTACTTATACAATTAATAATCATTCATTTACCAGTCTTCATAGAAAAGGTGGTGAAAATTCTTGTTTTTCTTTTAATCTCTTACACTATGTCGCTTATTATTCAGTATTTTCTTCTTTCGGAACTTATACGCTATTTATAAGAACAATCAAATTTTCTTTTCTTGCGTCTGGGAAAATTTTAAAATAATAAATTCAGATGAGAAAACCTAATAAATACGACATCTTTCAGATTATTAGTTAAAATTTATTTGAAAAGTTTAATCGAATCGATTACATTTCGGAAACACAGCTAGTTTCCCCTATCATATTTTTAATTTTGCTTTTTAAACAATAATCATATTCATCTCATTAGATTCGATTTTGCTTTTTGAATAAGTTATCCCGAATAATTCTTCACGATTTGCAGGAGAAAAAAATTGTTTAAATAAATAATAATTGTTTCAACAACTGAAAATTAGTTAAAAAAGACTTTGAAAGTCATTAAATACATTTTCTTTTAATAAAAACTTCCTTGTTAGTTGTCTAATAATAAATCATAAGTGATGTAAATACGCATTATTGTTCAAGAATTTGAAATGCGATTATTGAATTTCGGACCGAATGACCCCTGATAGAGAAATTTTTGCCTTTTGAAGAAAATAGACCACGTGAGAAGTTTTAAAAGAAAATGGAAGAATTTGTCCAATTGTGTACCTAGACTTCAACTTGTGGCATGACCTAGGAAAGTTATAGCAAAAATTTTAAATTCATATCACACAGACCTTGAAGCCTTATCTTTAATTTAAGCCAATAAAACTTGAAAAATCTTTACGGGTTCTTGAGATGCGACTAAAAGTGTTCAAGCGCGTCTGCGCCGACCAACAATAGTGATTGCCGCTGAAAATAAAATTCGAGAAATGCTTAAATTTCTTTCAAACTTCTTATATGGTCTTTTCTCTTTGAAAGGGCAAAAAAATCTCTATTATAAGTCGTTCGACGCGGTATTGAGTAAGCTTTTAAACCGTTTTTTCTTCTCCAAAGTTTCTCGCTCCATTTTTGAATTTGTAATCACGTTTCAAAGTCAAACGCGATTTTTAATAGTACTCGCGCTGATCATACCGACGTACCTAATTCAACATTGACAGCAGTAACAAATATACTGTTTGTTCTATTTTGACGTATTCACATTTAAAATTGGTTAATTTGAAAAACTTTAATTCCTTCTCTCAGCATTTCTTTTTTCGTGGATTCTCATTATTGGAATTTCTTCTTTTGAATCACATTCTAACAAGAAATCGCCTCCATTGATGATTTTAATTTTCTAAATATATATTCAACTCAGAAGTAGAGGTATGTCGATAAATCATTGAGGTGAAGCTTTTGTGGAAAACGACACGACGTGGACGATAAATCAGAAGGCCTTTTTCGCGTCAGGCCGATTTAATCTTGGGAGTCCAGAAGTCTCACCCAGCGCATCCACCAAAGCGCGAAATTCGCATAAATCTCCCATCTCTTGTTATTATTTTGTGAATGATATCTCTCACACTAAAAAACGGGTTGTCAACAAAAAAAAAGTTAATGCAAAATAGTAGATTTGAAACTATATAGTTTTGTATCAATACTATTTACTGGTGTTAGAAAAGGTAATCTCGTGAATATACAGTTAGACACAGACATTTTCATAGATTGCCAATTTTAATCACAAAAACTCAAAGGTGATTATAATTTTTTGAAGCCATTACGTGGATTATTACATTCTTGATTTTCCCCACGACAATTTTTTAAAATAATGTTATTTGTTCCCCTAAAAAAAACTTTCAAAATATAAAATTTAATTTTAAAATATTTTAAAAATTGAAGTTTGTACTGAACGCCTTTCCAATTTTCAGAAACGCTTTTCCTGTTGTTTTTTCTCTCGTTTGTAAATCTTCGACTTCAGATCAGTTGAATAAGAAATTTTAGGTATACCTTCAGTAAGGCAAGAGGGAAAAGCTCTTTCGCGAATTATGTAAATCTATCTCCAGCTTCCTATAGGTATGAGTACAGTGATACGGGATAAATATGCGCATACAGTATGATCGAAGGCTCATCCCTCTGAAATCCAAGATGCACACGTTATTTTAGTAGAATACAAAATAAATACTTGTACATATATAAACTGTTTATCCATAGATTCAAACAAAAATAGTTTGGAATCACTTACCTTCAATTCTTATTAGGGTGAATTTACACTCAAAGAAATTTCCTCTAAACGATAAAGGAATAATTTTAAGGTTAAACTGCAATCATTTTAGAATTATTTTACAAAATAGATCCTTTAGCGGTTAAAGTGCGAATCGTTTAGCCAAGAATCGTTTCAACGATAAGTGATTCTACTTTAACGCGTAGGAGGCGCAGTTTAACAGTTAAAATGGACGTACTTTTACTGCAAAATAATTGACTCAAAATCGTGACTCTATGATTTAGTCGACATCATTTTAGCGTTAAACTAGATCATTTAAGAGCGACACGATTTTGCTTTTAAAGTATCCGGCTTTAATGATTAGAGGACCGACTTTATCGTTTAGAGAAAATTTCGCTGAGTGCACTCAAAGGATCCCTTTCCAGACCGACTTTTGTAGCAAACAAATTTTTAGATTTTTAAAACTTTTTTCTATTAATAATTAATATTAATTATTCACATTCATTCTTATATATAGATTCTTCCTTCTATATTGTTTAACGATAGCGCAGTTTTGGATATACGGCCGAACGAAATCAAGAGCACGTCCGCATCCTAATCTACTTATACTATTACATATTACTTACAAATCTTACGACTACGCGACTTCCGTTTCCTGTCTCTTTCACTTATCTTCTACTTCAAGCTTTCCATTTTTTACATTCACTCCTTTGTTCTATAATATTCGTTCCTCTAGTACCCTCAAATCCTTTTATCCACTACTCATCCAATCCTTCCTCCCCTATAATCCTTAGAACATTCTCTTGCCAGCTTTCTTCATCTTCAATTCCTCTCCTACATATTTCCTATATATACTCCCATATTTTCTCTTCCCATTCATGGATTCTGCACTTTCTGTTCCCCTTCTTTTCTCAAAACATCCCTTACCTCATTATTCAATCTAATTCTTGATCTTCTTGTTCATTTTCTTTCTTCCCGTCCCTTCTCTGAATACTTTAGTATTCCTTTCTTTCTTATCAACTCATACCACTCATAAAATTTTGATTCCTCATTCATCCCCCATCTTTCTATTAATCCCATTTCCTATATCTATGTCTCAAAAGAACTCCCTTCTTTATTCTTTCAATCTCGTTAATTGTATAGCCCTCCTCTCCTTTTGTCTACCTCCATTAAACACTTTTTCGCCAACTTCTCTCTCTTCCCCTTCCTTAGCATCATCTGAAACCTCCATTCTTTCTTTCCTACTCTAGTACTTAGCTTATCTCTTTGCGCTTCTTCTCTTATCATTCTTCCGTGCCTGATCGAGTCTACCCCTAGCGTCAACCTTATATACCCTTCTCGTAACCTCTCAATACCTTCACTTCCATTCCCATATCACTGCTCCATATTCTAACACCGACTAAGCGTATCAAACTACCACATTCTCATTCTCCACATTTTTTAAACCCTTTTTTTGTCTTATACCCCATGTCTATTGCATTGGCTTTGCCGCTTTATTTGTCCTTTCTCTCAAATGAGCTCTATGATCTCCATTTGCTTGCAAGGTATGCCCCAAACATTTAAATTCCTTTACTTCTTCTAACTTTACTCCCTTCTATCTCCCAGTCCATTCGCTGTTCCATTCAAGTATTCCTCCAATTCAGTAATTAAGCCCGCCACCTTATCCTAACTCCTCTTCATACTTTTATCTTCATTTCTTCTTCCAAGTCTGAAATTATTACACAGAAAGTCCAATATAAGGCTGGTGTCGGGGGTTACCTCGTACTAGTCGTGGCACTAAATCAGCCGTTGGAAACGTAAACATTCAGGGCCAGATGAACTATTTCTGTTGGATTTTTCTCCCGCTTACTGATACCTCGTAATGCCCGCTTTTATCGTTCCGCTACTGCTGGCGATGCATCGTTGACACTGCCTGTGCACTGAGAAACTGCGTGGGCCAGCAGTTCTATGAAGAACTAAATCAGTCAGCCTTATATTGGACTTCTTATGTACATTAAATAAAAGTGGGCTCAGAGTACAACCTTATCTTACTCCTCTCACCAAACAGAAACTATTTCCAACTTGCTCTGCTACCTTTACTCTGCTTTTTATCTCTCTAAAAATGTACAGTAATCTCTTTATTAAACCCTCTATTATCCTCTTTTACGCCACAACTTTTTATATCTCGTCTCGTTCCAATGAGTCAAACGCCGCTCTTAAATCCACGAACATAGCTATCATTTCCCCTTTCTCACATTTAATCATTTTATTTACAAGATAATTCAAAATACATATATCCATCGCTCATACTCCTTTGTTTAACCCTGTCTGCTTTAGTTAATAAGTAATCTTTAATCTCCTCCCCTTTGCCTTTTTTTTACTGAACTTAGATTACGAACAACTCATCAATAAAAATGAAATAGAAATCAGAATGAATATTTTCTGAAAAATGCTTATTTATAAAGCTTTATTTATAATTCTATTAAAATAAACATTTCGTAAAAAAACGTTAAAATAATTTTAAATAGAGATTTATTAGGCAGAAGCCATTAGAAAAATTATAGAAGTTAGAATATACAATAGCATATAATAGAATTATAGAACAGTGTTGGGTAGTAGCTCATTACAAGTAACTAAGTTTCTGGAAAGTTACGATACTTGTCACTTTTCGGGTAACTTCGTTACTATTTCCAAAAATAACTTTTAATGTAACTAAGTAAGGATTTTTTCAGTAACTTGGAAATTAATTATAGTAACTTTAAAGTTACTATATATCTCTAAACTCTTTTGGTTGAGGATTCAGCTATTTTACTGAAAATTCTTCTTTCTTGGGTAATTTCAACTATGATTGTTTTCAAATTATATTCTTTTTTTGGTGAAATTACATCAAATATTATATTTTTCGTTGAGAATTCATATATTTTGGTTGAAAATTCATGAACTTTCGTAGAAAATACAACTGTTTGGTTGAAAAGTAACTATTTTGTTGAAAATTCACATTTTCTGTTTGAAAATGAAACTGTTTTGGAGGAAATTCGTCTTTTTGGTTAAAAAATTCAACAATTTAGTGGAATTTTGTTGTTGTTCAAAATTCGACTTTTTCGTTTCAAAATTTATCTCTTGGTAAAAAAATCTGATCTTTTTTGGTTGAAAATTCAACTTCTTTGGTTGAAAGTTAATCTGATTTGGTTGAGGATTTAGCTATTTTGTTGAAAATTCGTCTTTCTTGGTTGAATTCAACTGTGTTTGATTTCGAATTCATATCTTGTTTGGTTAAAATAA